>OX411260.1:7736234-8336234 GCA_948150575.1 Tinea pellionella
TTCTACGCAGATAACGGTGTATATTTATATTAGAAAGTTATTGCTGATTTCACAACTTTAACATACCAATTAAGCCATATGACAGAAACTTATTAATGGCAGACAATGCGGAGTTTGTAACTGGTCCCGTGGTTTCTTTACTTCTAACGACTTCTAAAAATGGCCCAAGATAAGTAGCAGGATCGAGAAGACGTAAATCATCAACGTTATTCAATATACTCTTTAAATCTTGAAAAGCTCTCATCAGCACATCAAATTCCTCGTTCGCGAACGAGTGGGAGCCCCATCTAGTACTTCTTCTCATTGCAGTGACGAGCATATTCATCTCGCCCTGAACGACGAAGATACCATTGCCTGGTAGTGACATTTTGCTGTTTTTGTTAAAGCGAAAACACAAGACACAAGCAGTCAATAGCCACAGGATAGTACACTAAAATTCGAACTACATGTTATATTCACATAATATTTACAACTTGAAAAATCAATGAAAAACTGATTTGATTATCACTTCCACCACGAACATGTTGACGTTTCAGAATTTTAATAACTTCAGCTACCACCAGAGGTCGCATAGAAATGTCAAAAGTCAAGTGCATTCAAGTTTATATTTTCATTATTGAGTACAACGCCGCGAAATCGTAACGCGAGTTTTCTCCACCAATAGAATCGCTTTATTTAAATGGGGCGCTTCAAATAACATCGTTTGTTTGTTGGAGAGATCCCGCGTCACGCTGTCATGGCGTAAATGCCACCTTGTACTTAGCCCTCCGAGTCCAAATTTACACTCTCGCGGCGTAAGGTGAAAGCTCTCCTGCTCTCCATTAACAGAATTCTTTGTTCTAACCCCGGCGGTCAAAATAATATTGTCTAATTGGTGGACATAATCCACTTCACGCGTTCGCTTGATATTAAACTCATACTTGGCCCTTTGGTATAGACAAAATACCACACCAATTATTTTACTCTGACAACAATTTGTATACAATTTTTCATGTTGGCTACAGTGATTTAAATGTCTGGTCGTCGTGGTTTACTTTTCTGACAATTTTCACGGAATTTTTGGAATTTCGCTTAAAATAAAGTGGTGAAATTCGATATCTTCTCATTTTATGTAAAGGTGAGTACACATATTATTATTTTCTACTAAATCTAGGTCGTAAGTTTAGTCTAAATTGAATCTTTGTGGTAAATCTGCGTCGTCACGCGTGCAATGGCTATCGACACAGTTTGACAATTTCTTCTTTTTGTTCACCCACGATTAACGTTATAAATTTATCACATTACGTATTGTAGACTGTCGTCGGGCGCCGCCGACACGACGATGGTTAAGAAAAAAAGACAAAGCGACCCCGGCGACAATGGAGACGACTCGACGGAATCATGCGAGGAGAATGTCAAATCAGCATGTCCTCATGTCGCCAAAGCCGTGGATCTGCCGCGACTCAAAAAGTTCCTCAAGATCGGGGCGTTCGAGATGGAATGCGCGGAATGCAAGAAGAGTGATTGCCCATTCGGGGAGTTGGGTCTTGAATTTGAAATAGATTTTACATTATGGATGTGTTTGCGATGCGGTTCGCAGTTGTGCGGACGCAGTAAAAACAAGCATGCGCTCCAACACTTTGACACACCCCACTCTGACTGTCATGCCCTTAGTGTCAACACGACCACCTGGGAGGTATTTTGTTACTTATGTGACAGTGAGACCTCATCGTCCAGCTCCAAGAAGCTGCATGAATGTGTTGAGTATTTAAAGAAACAAGCTACCGTTCCTCATACTAAATCATCATCACCTGCTATCGAGTTACCGCCTCTGTGCATAATGGGCCCAGAGTCATATTTGAAACCAAAAGATAAAATTGTGAACCAGGGTACTCCGCATGTGAGAGGGTTGACAAACCTCGGAAACACGTGTTTCTTCAACTCTGTGATGCAGTGTTTAGTACAGACTCCGTACTTATTAGAGGTGCTTCAGGAGATGGCTTCTCCGGGTGAACAATTCACTTTGCCTGGTGGTAAGATCCTGTTGAAAGATGATGATGATAGTGAAGAGAGGGAGGTGGACTTGCCTCCTATTTCTGGAGAGCTCGGGGAATGGGGGCCGTTGACTAGGACATTGGCGGAGACTTTGGCTGATCTTCAAACTGGTTAGTTATTTATTTTATTACTGTATAATAGATCATGAAGAGGATATTCTTGTTTATATGAACGAAGAAAAACCATAAAAACTGCAAATTATATAAAAGAGATTATCTAAAAGAGGAGTGTGCATTGTCAATCTAGATGGTACATGCTCGTCTCCTCAAGCCGGCATAGTGGAGGCGACTGCTGCCCGCACAGGTTTCTCTGTAGTAGCAGTTGTTGCCATTCATGGACCGCACTTTAGCTTTACATCAGGCGGAGTGTTGTCACATGCCGAGCTACAATAAAAAAAAATACTTTACAGGTAACATGTTTAAAGTTTAACTTGTGTATAAAATTGAGGTTTTAGTATAAAGAATATTTGACAAATTATAATGTACAGAAAAATATGATACATTTTCTTTTACAACAGTTAGTTAAATAGTGGAAGTAATTTTTAAGGAAAAATTTTAGTAAATACATACTATTTTATAAATACCTTAATTCAATAATATATATAATTCGTATCATGAATTTGAAAGCTAGCTGTTGTGAGGAAGATATAATAGTGTGTAATGGAGCATATTTAGTGATATTGGAACTTAGGGTGTCCCCTCCTGAGGTGTAATAGAAAACCTAACAAATTACTAAGTATTACTGAAATCTATTGTTATACAATTACCTCAGATGAAGTAAGAGTGGTATGTAGTGGAAGAGAAGTCACCAGCACGTCATGCTCTTTGCGTACCATGGAGCAGAGACAGACTTTTCTTTTGTTTTATATGGCATTATAACTATTTGCCAGTGTCAAAGTAAACATTTTTGCATCAAGTTAATAATATTGTGCATCACGAGTCATTCATTCATCAAACAGTCAGGTCAAGTCTCAGTCAAGTCAAAAATTGTTCCAGTAAAGTGGTAGAATCTTTACTGAAACTTCTTATGGAGTTTTGGAGGGAAAATGGAAACATATGTTCTCTTCTTTTGAATTGTTTGCCCACACTCACGCACGTTCATAAACACTTAATGGTTAATAATCCACTATAATTACAAATTAACACTTGAAGAAACACAAATTTAGGAAAATAATTCAAAACAGATAAACCAGATGTCTCAAGATGGCCACCAAAACTCCCAGAGACAGGCTTAATTATGTTAATCAATTAATAACGTGTTTTTCAGGCGAAGGTGGCGTTTATAATCCTAGGAAGTTACTGAATGCTTTAGTGACTAAGTTACCACAGTTTGGTGGCGGGGACCAGCAAGATGCACATGAGTTACTCCGACACTTACTCGAGGCTGTCAGGTAATGCTTATCTCAATTCAAATTCAATTATAGAACACATTCTAATGTGATTGAATTGTCAACTGTATCAACCACTTTTTTATGGTTTAATGTGACCAAAAGTGGTATGTGGTATGACCAAGCAAGCTGCAAAACAAGTGAACCACGCTAACAGAATATTGGTTAAGGTTTGTGGATGATTAATTGTCAGCGAGTTGCATGTGTGAGTAGGGTTGGTTAGCGTCTATGATAGTTTTGTAGGTGACATCAACCACACTGTTTGTTGAAACTGACCATGTGTGATTTAAGATGTTTTTTCATTGTAGCTCGGAATGTGACAACACTCCGCCTGATGTAAAGCTAGAGTGCGGTCCATAAATGGAAACAACTGCCACTACAGAGAAACCTGTGCAGGCAGCAGTCGCCTCCACTATGCTCGCTATACCTGGCTACTTTCAAACTATTCCTGAAACGCGGCAAGGTCACTTCACGGGTGTTACATTCGAAAGTGGTGGTACTACCCCAGGACGGCAGACAGGACAAACAACCATCATCAGTCTGCCTACCACTCTTTAATAGTGCCTATAGGCACTGAGCGACCAAAGTACTTATAACAAAGTTACATTGGTACCGGTCAGAATTAGCGAGATTCAAACATGGGTCTCATCGATCGTGAGTTCACGCGTCTTACCGCTAGACCACGGCCGCTTTTGTGATAAAATTAATGAGAGAAATATGTAAAACTGTTATTGGTGTAGGCATGTACTATTACCAAGCAGTTGACTGCATAAGGGTTATTTTAGCTTGTACTATTCTACAAACTACAAAGAGCAATTGGATATCTTTACTGCACCATGAAAGCTTCTCTATTTAGTTCAAAATAGGAGGGAGGGTCGTGTCTTATGTGTCTTGATTCATTTTTTTAATTGCTGCAATCTGCTAGCACAAAAAACAATTCATGTATCACTATTAACACAAAAAAGCAATTCTCGGAAACTAACAGAAATCGAATTCAATAAAAATAATTTCTTAGTAACGAAAGCAATTACTGATTGCTTTCTACAAAAATTATGACTACATCACGCTTCCTGGAACTGCTTTTTTATATTAACTATGGCACAAACCTACATCTCTCTCAACTCTGCTACGGTCGCTTTCTCAACCAAAACTGTTCCATGACTTCCGCGTTCAAAAAGCACTGATACCGATAAAACCTTATTCATATGTCATTTATAGATCTGAAGACCTTCGTCGGTACCAATCAGTGATACTCTCCAGCATGGGTGTTAGTTCTAAGGTTGATCCTGCCAAAGTGAGAGGTGAAATTAAACAGAAGGTCAAGTTTTATGGACAAGAGGCTTCCGATACCATGCTGAGACCTGAGCAGGTAATTTGTTTTAAAGGAGAATGCCCATTTTGGGCCCACTTGGTACCTAATAGTTTGTTAACAAAACATTCTAAAATAATATCTTCTTTTTTTATTAATTTATTTTAATTATATCAACACTTCGTTTACCAATCAATAGACAATGTTTGTGTAAAAAAAAGTTCATCAATTAATTCATTTTGATTGAATCAGAAAAACTAATTACTCAATAGACCGAGTGAAAAAAAAATTAAAGCTGATTGGTGATAAGGAATGTAGATTTATTTTCCTACAAAATTAACTAAAAATGATCATGATACTCGAGAAAAAAATTGTGGGCCCATTTTTCTTAGAATGGGCCTTCTCCTTTCTCTATGTTAGTTAGATTTCTGTGCATGGAGCGAACCGGGCTCCATTTTTTTATTTTTTTTTAAATGTTAGCTGGTTATTATAAATACTAAAACTCCTAACTTGAAATTCTTATATGATTTATTTCTTAAAATCCTCCTCGGAGATTGATCGTCAGCGCTCATTGACCTCCACTGTGCTTACAGGCCAGTCGACGTCACATGTCGCGTGAATCTGTATTAAATAAAAACCTGTAATTGGAGAACTGTTTGTACGTGTGTTATTATCAGGGACTCTCATGTCAGGTATTCCGTGGATTCCTGGTATCTACATTGGAGTGTCAGGATTGTTTCCATCAATCAGATAGAGCTGAATATTTCTTAGATCTGTCACTGCCTCTAGCTGCCCACAGGCCTCAACCGCCGGCACTGACTAGAAGAAAAACTATTGGTAATTATGCAGTTATATTATAAAAGAAATCTTGACTGGCTGATTCATAATCAAAACTATGATAGATACCTTAAATTTTAAGGGTAGGTTTTGTCATGTTATGTCATGGAAAAAATAAAAAAAAATGAAACCAGAAAAAAGAATTGTAAGGAGGATTCCTTACAAATTGGTTGTCTCTCAGTTATACTTAAGTCTCGCTTTTTCTAATGGGTTATTTTGGTGTTATGAGAAAAGTTTCCATACATCGGGAGCTGTTAATAAGCCCGAGCGGCCGGCAACCGTCAGCTAGTTATATTTCTCAATGACCGCAATTGATTCCAAATTAGATTTCTGTGGTATATAGATATCTTCTATCTACTGCTTGACCACTCTTATTTTGTACAATTTCCATATAAAAAGTACATCTACTACTCATATTTAATTGCAGAAGAGAGTAATGGAGATGAGAGTAAGATCTCAAAACATCAGATGAGAAAGGAAAGGAATGCAGCAAGGAAGGCCGCGAGGAAAAATAAAGGAGGTACTATCAGTACTATTATATTATTATAAATAATAATCAATCAATCAAAATGATAAATTATTATCTTATTTTGTAGTAGCTTTGTACCTATTTAATCAATGGTAGTCAAGAAATGATTGAAAATTATTTGAGAATCATTCACAAACTGTTGATGGTTCTTAGCCTAGTCTTTTGTCGTTGGGTGATCTAATCCAATTAAAAAGAGAAATCTTGTCAGCCAGCATCTCATGAAACCGGCATAGTGGAGGCGACTGTTCCCAGCAGCCATTTTATAGTAGCAGTTGTTAACTACTGATTAGCTAACTAAATATTTAACTATAAATATGTTTTCAACAGGAAAATCAGAAGATAACCAACCCGATGGGTCAAAGGACGACGGTAAGAGCTCCAGTGAACAATCAGACGCAGATGTTGAAGACAATTCTGAAGATCAAGCACCACCAAAGGAAAAACCCAAAATACCAGCCATAGCTGACACTGCTGCTAACTTTGCGGCGTACCATATGGAAAGTGATTATAACTCGGAAAAACTTACAAATTCTGATTCAAAACACACAAGTCCCATTGATTTGGATAAAGAAAAAACTGATAATACTCCAGAGAGGCCTGACAAGGAGATCGTTTTCGATAGCGCCAATTCTATGGCTATACCACTAGAATATAAACCACTGGTTGATAATATTTCCAACCCTGACTCCGGTGTCGCCAGCCCGGAGGGCACAAAGCATAATTCTACGGAAACAGTAGACAATGTTGACTCTCCAGTCAATGGTAAAGAGTTAGACGGCCGTGACTCATTGTCAGTTGATATAAATTTAGAACTATCTAGTCCGCAACATACTAAACTGTCTCCAGTCAAGAACGAGTTCGAAAGACCAGTTTCGAGGATCTCCTTTGCCCCAGAATACACTAACGAAGTGATCTCTAGAGGTATTAGTCTCGAGGGATGTAAGAACGTTTTAGAGCACAGCGGTGAAAGTAGTTACGAGTCTTTCTCAGAAAAACCACAAGAGAACGACACTAATATTTATTCATCGCTCAAAACTAAAATTGAGAGTCTGAGCTTGGACACTGATGATTATAAGGACGATTGCAGGTCCACTTACCCGTCGCCCGAGACCGCCGAAAGTCCCGAACAGATCAAACGTAAAGTGAAAAGAGTCTGCTTCACTCGTCCCAATGCTTTCTCGCAACGTTACACGTTCGATGATGACGAATGCGTTATTGAACAGTGTCTAGCCCAGTTCACTGCTTTGGAATTGTTGACAGGGAATAACAAAGTGTCATGCGAGAAATGTACCGAACAGATGAACGGTAAGAACGGTAAGAATGTCTATACCAATGCGACAAAACGGTTCCTGATCTCGAGTCCACCGGCTATATTGATTTTACATCTGAAACGGTTCCAAATAGGTCCCCGCGGTTTATTTAGAAAGATGTCTAAACATGTCGATTTTCCTGCCTGCTTAAATTTGGCGGATTTCTGCGCTATGGATAAAGTTCGAAAACTACCGAATGTCAATAAAAATCAGAACGAGTTGCTCTATTCACTTTATGGTGTCGTCGAGCATTCTGGCAGTATGCACGGTGGTCATTATGTAGCTTATGTCAAACTCAGGGCTCCGGTTAAGCCCGGCGATCCGAGATGGTGGTTTTTACCAAAGGGTGCTAATACTTCTCCTTCCACTGTAGATGGTGATTCTGATACTTCTCTGTCTGGTTACGAAAGCGGTGATACACCGAGTAGTAATGTGAAAGCACCTAAGGGCAAGTGGTATTATATATCAGACAGTATGGTAACGGAAGTCACCGAGACAAAAGTGTTTGAAGCTCAGGCCTATTTGTTATTCTACGAGAGGATCTTATAAATTCCTATTGAAAGTTTTTTAACCTCTATAACTACTCTATTCATTTTTGTCCGATGTGTAGTTAAGTTAGTACCCGAGGAATTGAATAAGTATTTCTTCCGCTCTATGGAGGTGTAAATTTTATTTAAACTTTCAATCAAAATGGCCAATTTGTTTAGAATTAGTCTGTATATTTACTACGTTAAGTATTGTTATAATTGATGTGTGTGGGCATGTACATCTTGATGTCCGATATCAGCTCTCGAATTCGACGATCGGTTACATCTGGAGGCGTGACTTTTGTATGTATGTAAATTAAATGGATTTGAGGATATTTTTTGTTTTGTAAAATTATAATTATGTATATTTTTAAGACTTCTAAGCTCTATTAAGCTTGAATTCAATATTTTGAGCTCAGTTTTATAAACTACCTTCATTTAACACTTGAATATGCAAATACACATCAGCAGATTGTGATTGGTGGATTAGAAGTATTTGGAAAGTCAACAGCAGTTTATAATGGCTCTAATACACGTTGGGTCAAGATTGCCCATTTTGGCCAATGTATACAGTTCCTAACTAAACGGCAAAAACACGCGATTAAGTCCTGTACACGTTCGGTTGAGACAATTATTTTATGAATTTAACTTTTTAAAAGTTACCTCATTGTTTTTCTAAAATTGGATATCTCCGTTTTGATTATAGTTTGAAATCTCATTCCTACATAATAGTTGATACATATAAATTCCCATAATCAAGAAAACAGTGGGATAAGCGATCGACTAGATTGACTTCGAGCACATTTTGTTAGCAACACCACACCAGAACTGTCAGTGTAATATTAAATAGTAGTGTAAAAAATAATTATCTAATATAAATAACAAGTTTTAATTTAAATTTATCTTCTAGACAATTATTTTTAATACTATTTTTTATTCTTCTTTTGTTAAATGGCCTCATATGTCATAATAACGACAATTCTGCCAATGTCGAGTAGTAAATTCTTGATGTGTTTGCATCAAATTGCAATGGTGTTTTACAATTTGACGCTTTCTTTGAGTATTTGGCGGCAACGTGACCGGGTACGTCACAATATGGGCGTTTTCACGGCGTGGGATAACCACAAAAAAACCGCTTCCGTTGCCTCATATAGAGTGAATTTTAATGTTTCCACAATTATCCACATGCGCAGCTTAAAATTACGCAAAATAACACCAATTTTACGCAATAATAACTACTAAACTAATTAAGGAAAGGAATTAAAAAAAACACCTCAATCTTCCCGGGCAAAAGAGCGCCAAACACTTTTTTTTTATTATTACACCCAACTAAATATCTCTCTTGACAATTGTGCTGTGGTGTTGCCAACAAAATGTGCTCGAAGTCGTAGGTTAGTTCTAGCTTACCCCGCAGTAACCTAACTTTTAGTATAACAATTTTCTAGATTAATAATTATAATGATTGTTTGTTTTTAACTAGCTCCCATGAACCCCATGCTTCGAGAAACAAGCTTGTGTGTAGATTTTATGAGTTTTAACCCTGTGAATGAATGGCATTTATTTTAAAAGACTGACTTCTTGACGTGACTGACAACATAACATGAGTTTGTTTACCTGTTAACGTGAAAGCCAACACCTGAGCGTCCATACAATTTGTTTTACCACATTGTTCGAAGCATAGCAGATTTATATCGAAATTAAGTAATTTGATAACTTTCTCAGCACTAATTATTATCGCAAATCACTATAATAAACAAATAGCTACGGCACAGAATATATAAAATGCTTGTGAAATATGTAAAATGCATTTTATATATTCTGTGCCGCAGCTATTTGTTTATTATAGTGATTTGCGATAATAATTAGTGCTGAGAAAGTTATCAAATTACTTAATTTCAACATAAATCTGCTTCGAACAATGTGGTAAAACAAAATGTATGGACGCTCAGGTGTTGGCTTTCACGTTAAAGTAAGCTGTTAAGCTGGCTTCATAGCCTAGACGTTATCGCATCCACAAAGTCGAGCCGTTTTGCCTGATCGAAAGACTACAGCATGTAATTGTACAGATTCACCAACTTATGTGTGAAGTGGCGAAAAAAAGAACTACTGTCGTCATGTTGAAATGTCATACGACTGTCGGTGTCGACTGCTTTACTAGCTTTCCCAATTTTTGTGCACGTTAAAGTTATTTAGCGCAATAAAAGTACAGTGACACCTTTCAGTTCATAGTTAAATCGGTGGAACTGTACCAGCAGAGGTGGCAATCTAGATGGGGGATACGAACTCCTCATAGATTAGTATGTTAGTTTGATTCGGGACCCACGCTTCAAGCATTCGATTCGATTTTTTAAATTTAATTGTAGCTCGGCATGTGACAACGCTCCGGCTGATGTAAAGCTAGAGTGCGGTCCATGAATGGAAACAACTGCTACTACAGAGAAACCTGTACGGGCAGCAGTCGCCTCCACTATGCCGGCTCGAGGAGACGAGCATTCACCATCAAGATTGACAGCGCACACTCCTCTCGCTATGTATTTAATTTTTAACTTAAATAAATTGTGCACCTATTTAGTACAGACTAGGGAATGCAATCCCGATCTCGCGGGATCCCGATCTCGCGAGATCTCGTGTAATTTTTCGGGATCAATCCCGAAGCATAATATGACGAGATCCCGTTCGAGATTGACGGGATTGGGCGGTAGTGCTGCAGTGGTCAGCAACGCTACACACATCTACTCGGGGCGCAAACGGTGCGCTAGGGATGGGCGTTGATTCAACGAACTGTTTTTATCAACCGTTTTTCTACTGTCAACGAGTTAACCGTTTTTCGTTTTGAGTGAAACCAGTTAAATCCATCAACTGTTTGTAAACAAAAACGTTCCGTTTTGAAAGGAGTTATTTGTACTTTGGTCGCTCAGTGCCTATAGGCACTATTAAAGAGTGGTAGGGAGACTGATGATGGTTATTAGCCCAGTCTGCCGTCCTGGGGTACGGTACCACCACTTTTAAATGTAACACCCGTGAAGTGACCTTGTCGCGTTTCGGGAATAGTTTCAAAGTAGCCAGGCATAACGAGAGGAGTGTGCACTGTCAATCTAGATGGTACATGCTCAGACGAGCATGAGGAGACCCTCAAGCCGGTGTGTGGATGCGACTGCTGCCTGCTTTCTCTCTAGTAGCAGTTGTTTCCATTCATGGACCGCACTCTAGCTTTACATCAGGCGGAGTGTTGTCACATGCCGAGCACCGAAGACGTTGATCAACCGAAAGGAAATGTAAATAATGCAATGAACGCTTACGAATGAGTGAGAGAGATACCAACAGTATAAGTTGTTTTAGCGTGAACGAGATAAAAGCATTGTCTAATAAGGCTTATTGCAGAAAAAAAAAATTATTGGTTTATTTGTTTGAGTTTTCATCGTTTTTAACCATCCGAACTTTACATTTTCTTAAAACTAGACGAGATCCCGAAAATTCCGGGATCCCGCAGGATTGATATTTCTAATCCCGCGGGATCTCGAATTTGCGATCTCGAGTCGGGATTGCATTCCCTAGTACAGACGCCTGAGTGTGTTTATATGTTTACATTTGAGTTGTCACGGCGAGTTTTTTTTTTTAAATGTACGCCCGTATCATAGGCACTGCAGCGAGTGCGAGCAAAAACCTCCACCAATAGGACCGCTTCATTTGATTTCTTTTTTCGTCTCTACGATTCTCACTTTACGTCGTGACGGCGTAAATGTAAAGTCGTACTCTGTCCTCCGTTATTGTTGCGTTTAAAACGTCGTGTCGGCAAAGCAGCCCGTCACGCGTGACGTATTTTAGTTAATGACGGAACTATGAACTCTATAAACAGCCTAAGCGATGTGCGTAATTATTAATGAAAAATATTTTAAGTGGATTTTTATTGTTTAAAACTCCACACGGCTTTTAAACGTGAATGTTTACTTATTGAAATTTTGGTAAAAAAAAAAATGTTTAATGAAAGGAGAAGGCTTCGACTAAGAGAAACTAGCCCATAATTTTTTTCTCTAGTTTGTCAATTATCTGCAAGTTCATTTTGTAAGAAAATAAATCCATTTAATTGTCACCAATCAGTTTTAGTTTCTCTAACCGGGTTACTGAAAGTTTTGACTTTTACTGATGCAATATTTTAGGTTATTGTAATGATAAATGTTTAAAAAAATTATTATATATGTTTTTTTATGTGATTAAACATTGACTATCGATTGGTAAGCGATGTGTTGATATGTAATTTAAAATAATGAAAAATATTAGATATTCTTTATATTGTTAAAAAAACTGTTAGACCTCAAATGGGCCCAAAAATGGATCTAAATTGTTTCTTAATCCAAAGGACAATGTCCATTCCTGGGCCCACCTGATTTATAATAGTTTGTTATAACAAAACAATATACTAAAATAATATATTATTTTTCATTAATTTATTTCAATTATATCAACACATTGTTTACCAATCAATAGACAATGTTTAATTACATACAAAAAAAATCAGATCAATTATAAAGTAATCAATATAATAATAACCTCAGATATTGTATCAGAAAAAGTTAAAATACTCAAACCTGATTGGTAGAAAAAAATCAAAACAGATTGGTAGTAACGATGTGCATTTATTTTCCTACAAAATTAACTAAAAATCATTTAAAAAACTTGTGGGTCCATTTGCGAATATGGGCATTCAGGGGGGCTATTGCGGACGCGAGCTCACCATGAATCACAGTGTCTGTCTGGTTTCCTTCCGGCGCTATTTGTAATGTAATTGGACGAGCCACTGTCAACAGGGAACGCCCATCGTGGCTCGTCCAATTACATTGCAAATAGTGCCGGAAGGAAACCAGATAGTCACCGTGACTCACGGTGAGCTCGCGTCCGCAATAGCCCCCCCTGCTTTAATTTTTTTGTCTTCAACTTTTTTTTATTGCAAACTATTAAAATATACAATGTAGTGTGATTAATAGAAGTATTTGCCTTTAATCATGTAGTGATGAAATATTACATTTTATACATAACGTGTTTTTTATATATACCCTTTGCCTTATAAAAAAACAACTAGTACGGCTGTATTAAATAATATATTAAAATGACATCGTTGTGGCTAATTGAAACAAATTTTCATGAATTCTCGCTTTAGCTAATAGGAAATCGTTTACTCAAAACCGTTATCGTTACTTACTATAATACACTAAAGGGTCGTTTGCACCAGAAGGCCGGTTAAAGTAACTTTAACGGCGACGATGACCGTTAAACGTTTACATTTACTCCACACGCGTTGCAATATCGTGTAAATTCATATTGTTGTCGTTAAAATGGTGGCGGCTCTCGAAAAATAATAGAAAAACATACACTATGTTGCAAAAAAAACGAGCACTTAAGATATATTGTAATAACTATTTAATTTTTTATAATTATTAAATATTTGTTTTGAATATTGTTAGAATGTTTAATTAGACGTGCTGGCCACTAAAAAAGAATATCCTAAATTCGAAAAAAGGTAGATGTTCTTCGATTTTTTTCAATCGACTCCTAACTAAAGGTAGTTTCTTTCTCATAATATTGACGTCTTTTGTGTTGTTAATTAAAAATTCCATACTTTCATTGATTTTATTGATTACTAGAAGCAGTGCACAAGTAACATTAACTTAAATAAGTTGGATTACAATAATGGACAGCGCGATATTAGCTGGTAAAGTCGTCGCACTTCTTACTGAAGGTTTTAACCAATGTTATGTGACACGTCGGCTTGGAATTATGCGTTCCAGAGTCCAAAGGATTTGGAAAAGGTTCTTAGAGACTGGTTCTCTATCTAGAACACCTAGTTCGGGCATGAAACGGTATACGGAGCAGAGAGATGATCGATTTCTTGTTAAAAAAGCTCTCAGAAATCGACGGTCGTCTTACAATGACCGTAAAAATCACGTACAAGAAGCGAGATCGGTGAGGATTAGCAAATGGATAGTAAAGAGGAGACTTATTGAAGTAGGAATTCATTCACAAAGACCCGGTAGAGGGCCAAAGTTACTCCGTGAACATCGCGCAACAAGACTTCGGTTTGGCCAAAATTTGTTACAATGGGCCGGCGAGGAATGGGATAGGATATTGTTTTCAGATGAGGCCCGCATATGTCTACATGGTGGGAACAGATGTCGGAGAGTGCCGAGAAGGCGAGGTGAGTGTTATGCCGACGTGTACTTTGAAGAGGTAACACCCTACGGTCGGGGGTCTATAATGTTCTTGGCTTGTATAACTTCGGAAGCTCGTACGGAGTTAGTTTTTCTTCAAAATAGGACACTTAATGCACATTGCTATACCTCAGAAATCCTCAATCCACATGTGCAACCTGCATTAGTTGCTAGGGCGACAGATCCATTTTTATGGACGATAATGTTCGTCCCAATCGGGCCGCTGAGGTATATGCCTATATGGAGAAGGTCGGCACCTGGCAATCGGATTGGCAAGCGAGGAGTCCCGACCTCAATCCTATAGAGCATCTATGGGACGCCCTAAAGCGTCGGGTTCGAGCTACATTTCCACCTCCACAAAACCTCACGGAGTTAAAAAGTGTAATTCAAGCGGAATGCGAACCTATACCACAAGAGACCAGAGATCAACTCGATCGGGAGCATGAAAAAAGAATAGAAGCTGTCGTAAGTGCGAGAGGTAGACATACTGAATATTAATTTTTACATGAGTTTAGTTAAAGAAGTTTAAAAATAAAATTGTTGTAAAAATAATTAATTCCTTGAAAATTCATGAAAATTATTAATAAATGGTTTTTTACTTTTTTTTCAAATTTCCTATCCGATAGGCAATGAAAATGTAGATATGCGATTACAAGATTATAATAACGTACAATAATAATAGAAACAGCATGTATTTACATTAAAATATAACAATAAATAAGAAAATCTAAAGTGCTCGATTTTTTTGCAACAGAGTTTATTTGGCTTCTTTTCATACATTTGTTTGACGATTACTTTAATTTTAACCAAGCCAAGGTTTGCTGGTTGCGGTTAAGGTTAAAGTAACCGTCAAAAATGACAGGCGCGACGATGGTGCAACTCGTGTGGAGTAAATATACACCATAATGTAAACGTAACGGTTAATGTAAACGTAAAAGTAATAGTTAAAGTTACTTTAACCGGCCTTCCGGTGCAAGCGACCCTATAGTTATCTTAATTTGTAATAAATATGAATTTAAAAAGTTAACGCAAACAACGCTTTTGAGGAAACGATTGGCTACAACCTACAAACTTTTTTTTTTAGCTCTACTACAAATACCGGAATTTAAAAAACATAGTATTTGGATTAGTTGTCATTTTAGTCTATTTCATATCATACATAACTCTTACGATAATAATAGAGCACTACGGACTAGTACTTTGCCTTCAATTAGAGAAAAAAAAACATTTTGGCGCGTAAAATTGAATTACAGCCTATTTTAAATATAATTTATGGTCATATAGTGTCTTACAGGTTTTATGTAACGACTTTTAGATTCTTTGCTTCATGTATAATGTAAAGCATAAATTCCCTTTAATAAATAAACCTATTTCGGATCATGTTTTCATCAGATTAATATTGGTGTAAGTGAATACAAAAAAGCTACTTAATTTGTTACCATATTTTTAGTTTACCTTTTTTATTAGCTTCAAACTGCCAGGTTAATTATATAAGATCTAGATAAGAATGGTTCCTATTGTAGACTCGAAATTGGGAGTTATCATTTGGTCAAAGAATGGGTTTGCTGTGTTGCCAGTGTATAAAATAAGTTTTTTTTTCTATCCGTCCTTTAGTCTTAAATCGGACGCAAATGGGCAAAGAAAATTATGAAAGAATGCATTTATTAAATATTAGAAGTACCCTTTTTTCTTACCATACATGCATCTCAATCCCGTTATTTGACCAAGTGGTAGAATTAAATAAAACGCGGGAAAATGTAGATTGTTTTTTTAGGTTATAAAACGTTCATTTTAATTTTTTATCAAAATTTTATTTGTGCTCAATCTTAAGTGTTTTATGGTGCGAATAAATTATGTAATTTATTAATTTATACTTATTACATAATTGTAATGAGTGCGGTTTTGCTTTTTTAAAAAATGGTTTTATGATTTGCTTTTGTTTTAATGGATTTTTAAATCGAAAATATACCATAATAATTTTAGATAATTACGTATGTAAATTGTAATATTATTTGAAGTTTTTAGTGTTTTTCGTTTAACGCAATTTTATATTTATAAATAAAATAAAAATTATGTAATATCTGTTCTTAATTTCTTTTTGTAAAATTAATCAATATTTGGAGAACAGAAAATGGCGCCAAAAATTCACGTTTAATTTTACACGTGCAAATTAAAATGGAAGTTTGATGCGATCAGCGTTTAATAGTTTTAATTATTGTATATTACTATCAAGGCATTATGAACAATATAATTATAGTAATGGAATTGTATATTTTTTTATTGGCAACATTTATTTTTCCTTTAAAAAAAACTGCAGAAACAAACAAAGTGGTATTTAATAGCAAATAATTTGATCCTATAATATAAACACAGTTATACTTTGAATTGATGTAATCTTCTTTTTAATGCTTCAACATGTTTACCATCAAAAGGATGTAGGGCTATTATTTTTGGCATTTCCGCCATCTTTATTTCTATAATACAATTTAACACTTGAAGACTATCTTTGGCTTTATTTAATGCCTGAAAATTTAATAAAATTTATGTTAGCTTAGCGACGATGCCTAGGCACACTTATGATTGATGTGTATAATTTTTCATAGTAGTCCGGGGACCAAATTCCGTTGATGTTAAGCTAGATATAGCTAACTAGATAAGCTAGTATGCAAACAACTGCTACTACAGAGGCCTCCACAAAGTCAACTTGAGACAAATGTATATTATTGATGTTGGCAGTGTTCCCGAAGTACCACTCGAGGGTGGAATTTTTTTTATGCTTAATAGGCAAGCGTTTGACCACAACCTGCCTGGTGTGGAGACCCATATTGTACGTGTAGGGAAACAAACATTGGGAGGGAGTTCCAGTTTCGCAGTACGCACGAGGATCGTATTGTCAAAACGCCTCGTACGCACTTTAGGAACTTAAACCATAAATGGATGGTACCTCTCCGGGTGCCTGGACGTCGTGCGGGGACGGGAGAACTAAGTTGTGTAGCTCTTGTGCACACCCTGAAATGTATCTGGTAAAAAACCGACAAACAGGTCGGTGAATACTGATCAGTCCATCTACCACTTTTAAAATTAAGTGAAAATAAACTCACCACAACAGCTTTTTGTTTTAAGTCCGGTTTAGAAACCATTTCTTTTTTTAACTGATTCATTTCACTTGGCGTATAACCGACTAACTCTGACAGTACATCACTAGTGAATTCGACATCTATGCATCCCGTGCCATCGATTAAAGTACATTTCAAACTCCAAACATCCTTACTAACACTTAATTTAGACAGCAGTTTCGAAATCTGTGCCTTTATCTTGAAAACTTTTCCGAAAAACTCTATTTTATCTAATTCATTTATTTGTCTTATATAAATGTAAGGTTCTGGGTTAACTTGTAATGGATATTCTGGATTGATATCTTCATCCATTCTAGCTTCTACTTCTCTTAAATAATCCTCGTCTTCGTTTGAAAACAAATCAGGTTCGTTTAGATAATCTTCATTTTCTATTGGAAAGTCTGTATTATTCTCAATTCTGTTGATTTCTAAAGTGGCAAAATTGGTATCAAACTCGTCACTTCTTTTAAATTTCTTTCCAACGTTATCATCTGGACTTTTAGTTCTTGTACGTTTATTATTAGTAAATTCAGCTTCTATGGCAGCTAATTGTTCAAAATCTATATCCTCTTCTGGGATATAATTATTTATACCTACAAAAAAAAAAATCAACATAGATTTTTATTTATTGTAGCTCGGCATGTGATAAAACTCCACCTGATGTAAAGCTAGAGTGCGGTCCATTCAGTCGCCTCCACTATGCCGGCTTGAGGAGTCGAGCATGTACCATCTAGATTTGACAGTGCACACTCCTCTCGTTATACCTGGGTCCTTTCAAATTATTCCTGAAAGGCAAGTTCACTTCATGGGTAGTACTATCCCAGGACGGCAGACTGGGCTAATAACCATCATCAGTCTGTCTACCACTCTTTAATGAGCGACCAAAGTACATATAACAAAGTTACATTGGTACTGGTTAGAATTAGCGAGGTTCGAACTCTGGTCTCATCGATCGTGAGTTCACGCGTCTTCAAGGTTCTAGACTAACTTATTGTGGTTATTATTAGTACTTTACTTATCGGCATATGATAACTCCACCTGATGTTAAGATAGAGTGCCGTCCATGTGCAGAAACAAAAGCTGCCACAGAGAAACTTCTACTTGCAGCAATCGCCTCCGCTATGTCGGCTTGAGCACAGACTAATGCCCCAGGTTGAAGTGCAGTTACATATGGCTAGGTTACATACGCGATAGGTGTTTCTACCCCACGACGGGAGACTGGGCTAATAACCGTCATCAGACTGCCTAGTCCGCCACCAATCCTTCCATGAAGTGCACATTTGCCTCAAGCCAGATCTGACACAGATATTTGCAAACCCATGTCCCGGCTCAGTCAAATAGTAAGGCAGTGTTCAGTTTTTTTAACTGTTGTGGGTAATACAACAATACTGCTACGATGACCACGAGATCTTCCAAAGTACATACCTTGTATACGATTGTCTTCTATAGATAAATTTTCTGTACTAAATATTGGTACTTCAGAATGTGGTTGTGGTATATTCGGATTTATTGTCTGGCGGTTCGTATCTGGAATTATACATTAGATTACATTCTTTATTTGATGGAAATAAAGTCTGCGGTCCACTGAAATATATAATATACTTTTTTTTTAAAAACCTTAAAAATATTGGGATTATAAGAAACCAATTTTCTTCACCATTATATTGGCGACATATTTTTTTTATTGTACCTCGGTATATGACAACACTGCGCTTGATCTAAAGCTAGAGTGCGGTCCACGAATGGAAAGAACTGCTACTACAGATGAATTTCTACAGCAGTCGCCTACACTATGCTGGCTTAAGATGAATGCCCACTCATATTGACAGTACACACTCCACTCGTTACCTGACTACTTCCCAACTGTTCTCGAAACAGTACCAAGATCACTTCACGGGTGTTACATTCGAAAGTGGTGGTACTACCCCAGAATGACTGACTGGACTAATGACCAACATCAGTCTGCCTACCACTCTCCTCATGTAAGTGCCTATGAAAATTAATGTTTTGTTTGCTATCGTTACACTTCTCAGGGTGTCTGGATTCCTGATATCCACGTAGTAGGCAGATTAGGGTAGGAAGTTTATTTAGCCAGACCCTGCCGATATTTGTAGTGTAGCATGTGGTTAAAGGCAGTGCCATCTGTGTTTACACCCTGTATATATAAAAAATGTTACTTAGGTTACCTTGTACAAGTGTAACACCGAGTTTAGATGATAATAATGCAGGCAAAGAGTGTGTGGCAGTTATCTCTTCAGCTTCACCTCCGAGTAGCTCTACGGAAGACTCTGTTAACAGTAGTGTGCCCCTTCGACATGTTACTGGACCTAATTTGAGGGAGATAGATATTACTTATACTATGTGAGCCAATTAAAAATAAAACTGGACTTGCAGCTAACTTCACTTGACAGATTAGAAATAACTTCAAATAAATACTGCCAGCAAAAAAGTTTGAAACAAAAAAAAAACAATTGATAATTTAGGTTTTTTTTTGTCAATATAATAAAACAATCATGTGTTTTTCTGAAAACAAAGAAACAACATTTAAAGTTGTATCTTTAACAATATTAATCCTTTTGTATTTAATTCAAATTTTATAATTGCCAGTCGCATTCGTGCAACTGATGCGCTTCGCTCTGATGAGAGCCCCATCTAGTTTTGCACTGTTTTACCTGGTCCCGACTACATTTTTTAATGCTTAATAGGCAAGCGTTTGACCACACCCTGCCTGGTGTTAAGTTGTGATGTGGTCTAAGGTAGAGCATGCCCGCCTATGAGGTACCTGTTCACCTTCGATTTGAAGAGACCCATGTTGTACGTGTCGGGAAACAGACACCGGGAGGGAGTTCCACAGTTTCGCAGTACGCACGAGGAACGTGTTGTCAAAACGTCTCGTACGCACTTTAGGAACTTGAACCATAAATGGATGGTACCTCTCCGGGTGCCTGGACGTCCGATAGAAGAAATATTTTATAGACTACTTTATAGACGGCGTGAAATTATAAATAAATATATATTTTTTACATATACAGGATGTATCGGGCAACGTGTAAAAAATTTCAAGAGATGACTCAGTAAGTGATTCTGAGCAGAAATTAATTTAAAAAATAAATACTTTTTTTTTATCCACATGTCCACCTTTTCCTTGTAGAAACATACATAATTTACTACACGATCGCGTAATCGCTGTGTCGTCGGGCGGTGCATCAAACAAATGACCTTGCCTTTGATCAACGCCGACAACCTTTGTCGCCTCGTCTTTGATCTCGCGCCGAAAAGCCGTGTGCCGGCCCACCTGCAACGGCGGTCCACGTCGGCCGGTCCATTTATAGACCTTTTGTTTTTGTGATAATACCATACCCGAGAACTTTTATTTAGTAAATTTATTTTTTGAGGGGTGTTCATCCCTCACTTAATATTTACCTTAATTTTTTTACACGTTGCCTGATACACCCTGTATAGTAGCATATTTTAATTATCATTATTATCTCAGCATTTTTCTAAAAATGGGCCTATGAAAAATGTTGTAAAGTATGTAAGTAAAGAAAGTTTTAAAAAAGCGGCCGTGGTCTAGTGGTGAGACGCGTGAACTCACGATCGATGAGACCTGTGTTCGAACCTCGCTAAAAACCGGTACCAATGTAACTTTGTTATATGCACTTTGGTCGCTCATTGCCTATAGATAGTGCCTAAAGAGTGGTAGGCAGACTGATGATGGTTATTAGTCCAGTCTGCCGTCCTGGGGTAGTACCACCACTTTCGAATGTAACACCCGTGAAGTGACCTTGTCGTGTAGTTTGAAAGTAGCCAGATATAGTGAGAGGAGTGTGCACTGTCAATCTAGATAGTACATGCTCGTCTCCTCAAGCCGGCATAGTGGAGGCGACTGCTGCCTGGACAGGTTTTTCTGTAGTAGCAGTTGTTTCCATTCATGGACCGCACTCTAGCTTTACATCAGGAGGAGTGTTGTCACATGCCGAGCTACAATAAAAATAAAGTATCAAAGAATACCTTTAATAAGCACTTTACATCCAGGCGTGATATCACAGCTAATGTTTCTCATGGGTTTATATTCGATCCCGCTTATATTTTGTACACCATCAGTCAAATATAACTTTATCATCCTGCAGACCATCTTTTCTATTAATTTAATTCATTATAAATTTTGTATAGTTTTAGAAAAGACACTTACCTATGACTTGGTATTTTATCATCAAACTTTGTCGTAGCTTCAATATTTTCCATATTAATTTTCTGCAGTTTCAAGTATTGTTGATAAGCTGGTGTTCCTAAAATTTGTATTGACTAAACATACGGTTTTATTAAAGAAAAAATAACAAAAAGAGCTACAATTTACCTATATCAATAGCAGCATTAATTTGCAAAACAAATTTCCCGTTTAATTCAGTCTTATGTTGATTTTTCAAATTGGCGGGTAAAGAACCGGGACAAATATCTTTTAAATCATTCAATAACCATTGCTCTCTTGCAAGATTTTGTATTTCAATTGCATTGTAATTATTAGTAGGATCTTGAGTCAAATATTCCACACATCTGTTTAAAAATATTATTATTTATACCTTTATCACAATTATTCTAAACATACATTAAATTTGATAAATAAAGTCGATGATATACCCAGATAACCATTCTTCTTCAGCGTACATAAAGTGCGACGCTAAATATTGCTTTATAGAGTTAGTAATTTCGTTAAAAGAACTCATTTTGAATATTTTATTCAATATAAAATAAGTACTAAACAAAGTTAATTTAAAACCACGTAGCGAACATCACAACTTTCATTGACATTAATGACAGTAGCGAATGCAGTGTTATAAACGCTGGTCAAGGCAATTATTTTGCGAAAATTAATGGGAGTTATTTTAAATCTCGGACCAAAAATTACCAGTTTTAAATAAAATATAGCACGTAAAAAACACGTAGAGTTAGTGAAATACGACCAAATTTTTTAAAAAGTTTTTAACACGTATAAATAATAAATACCATGTAAACACATCCTAATGCCGCTTCTACACGTTAGCCAATGTTGGCCAATGTGTAAATGCGTTGCAATAATTTCGCCCAACAGTCACTGTTTGATCTTTGTTGGAGAATGAACTCTTTGCTAATTTATATTACACACTGGCCATTTGTTACTGGTTTAGTTTATAAGTATTATGTTCTCTTTTGCTATCTGTATTGTCACTCTGAATTACAACCTTTTGACGGCGAGACGAAGTTTCTTTTACTCCGATCTGTTTACCCTTAATATAGTCTAAATAGGCGAGTTCCAACAATCTTATAGCATAGAAAAACTGATAATACCCATATCGCGAGCCACATATGAACATGGTTCAATCTACCATGGGGACCACCGTTCCCTGTTGTAGATTATTTCGAATAGACAGCCAAAACCATTGTCACACACCTTGGCCAAAGAAATTGGACCTTGGCCAACGTGTGGAGGCGCCATAACAGGGCATAACGTAACCATAGATACACTATGGTGATTTAGTGTTACCATTTAAAAAATATATTTTCATTATTCTTTTTAAAATAACTACATTTTTAAATTGGAAAATAACTTTCCCTTATCAAACATTTATGCGTTATTTTTAACCCGTATTTCGCTATTCTTTAGAAAGCTTTAATCATAAATTAAGAGACAGTATTTGGTATATAAATTAATTGATGGTAACAATTTGATGTATGAACACAAGTATTCGCCGATTGCCCATCTCCCTCGTAATTTGGATAGGCTGGTTGACAACAAAAGCACAATTTTGTGGAGATCGTTTGTTGTTGTATTTATCAGTGAAGAATTGTTCTAAATTAAGCGGCTATAATAGTGTTCTTAACTGTAGTGGGAAAAATATGAAGAGGCGGAATGCCGAATCTGGCAAAATGCGGCGCCCCATAAAGCGCACGAAAATCTCTGAAGGAATGTACGGAAAGTGAGTGTATTTTTGTATAAAACGCCGAAATAATCAATAGTGTTTAGTGTATAATAAAACAATTTCGCTATAAAAATGTTGTGAGTAGTGTAAATGTTGAAATAAAATGTGGGGCATCAAACGTGTGGGTAGTGAAATTTGTTTCATTCGCGGATGTAGATTATATTATAAAAAAGTATAGTAGGTAAACGATGCACATGTGTTTATTTGTATCTGTAGGTTTTCATCGAGCAACCACAGAACACATGTTGCGTTATTTTAATATTATGATATTTGCATGCCATATGGTTAAGTCTGAACTTGGAACTTTCTTCAAGGACCAAGAACAATTTATATTGTAACAAAAGTGGCATTTTTATAATATTACATTTCGTCTAAGCACAATTTATTATTGATCTAATGTAATGATCTAAGTCAGAGATTCTGAACCTTTTTTTTGTTGCGGCACATTTTTGACGATTTCAAAATTTTGCGGCACACAAACAAAAAGATAACTTTAAAAATTATTTACTTACCTATAAAACACAGCGTAAAATAGTTTATGGTAATATTTTAATTGAGCGAAATAAAATAATATGTACTGCAAAAATAACAGTACGTTTATTAAGAGATTAATTACAAGTTGATCATAAGAATATTTGTAATACGATTTTTCTTTTTAAATCATATTATTTAATAATATTAACATAATCATATATCTAAAATTTGGCGGCACAATTTTAGAATTTCGCGGCACACAAAAGTGCCGCGGCACAGTGGTTGAGAATCACTGATCTAAGTAATGGATGTGGTTGAAGTGAAAGTGGTATGTACAGAGAAGTTGCATTTGATACTTTCTGCCTAT
The DNA here is from genome assembly GCA_948150575.1 of Tinea pellionella. Taxonomy (NCBI): domain Eukaryota; kingdom Metazoa; phylum Arthropoda; class Insecta; order Lepidoptera; family Tineidae; genus Tinea; species Tinea pellionella. The sequence continues at coordinate 7,760,285 of OX411260.1, forward strand.
CCCGAGTGCCTTCCTGGGAGATCTCAGACGGCTGTATCTCACACACGAATAGCTGCTCAATTGCAGAACGGAAGCCAACAATCTACCTACAAATATCTTTTGTTTTTATTCCAGTTCATTTGTGTACCTGAGAAGCATCATGTTGTATTCTGCATTCATGCTTGCTGAATATCTTCTGGAGTTTAGATTTGAGTTTTTGTGGCCACTTTGGGTACTGCTAAGATCTGTTTATGAATCATTCAAATATCAGGGTCTTGTAAGTTTCTCTTAGTTTTTTTTGTCTCACAGCATATGACAATATTCCGCTTGATGTTGAGCTAGAGTGCGGTCCATGAACGGAAACATTTCTATAGGCAGCAGTCGCCTCCGTTATGCCGGCTTGAGAGAGCATATATGCACCATCCAGATTGACAGTGCACGCTCGTTATACATGGCTACATAGGTACACTAGAGAGAAAATATCTTAAGTATTTATTTAGCAAAGATTCCTTTATTATTAAAAATAAGAAAAACTCAACTATTTTTAATAGTCGCTTTTGTTATCCGGAAAGGAGAATGCCCATTTTTGGGCCCACTTTACATCTAATACTTTGTTAACAGAACAATCTTCAAAACAATATATTATTTTTTATTTAATTTATTACAATTATATCAACACATCATTTCCCAATCAATGAACAATGTTTAATTACATAAAAAACAGATATATCAGATATTGCATCAGAAAACATCTAATTACTCAATAATCCGGGTGAAGAAATTAAAACTGATCAGTAATAAGGAAGTAGATTTATTTTTCCACAAAATTCACTAAAAATTATTGACAAACTCAAGAAAAAAATTGTGGGCCCATTTCTTTCATTAACCAATTGGATGATAAGGAACAAATCTTTCTAATAAACATTCTATCTAAATACCGGAGAGGATGAGAATATTTTCCCGCCAAAACTAGCGTTATTATTTTTATTTTTTAAAGCAAGGAGGTTCTTTTTGCGAGTCCCAATTTATACAATTTAGCCACGATAATTCTAATTTAAAATTATTAACTGACGCGGTTTTTTTTAAAATTAATTTCAGGCAGTTTCAGTATTTTTTATGTGTGTAGCGATCACATCAGATGTGATATGTTTTTTCATAATACCTGTCCAGTGGTTGTTTGTAGCTGCTAGTACATACGTGTGGATACAATATGTGTGGTTTACAGGTGTGTATACTTCCAAATTTCTTGAACGCCCATAGGTTAGCGTAGAGGACTGATTTTATGATCAATTAGATGTGTACTTATGTACAAAGTACTATGTAATATGTACTTTATATTGCAGTGTCTGTGATACAGGCATTAGCTTAGTACAAGCCTTTAAAAATACTAATTAAAAAACTAATTTTTAAGTTGAAGTGTAAGAGGACTGATATAGTGATCTCAACATCTGATCACACGGAAACAACTGCTACCACAGATCGCAACAGCAGGTAGCAGTCGCCTCCACTATACCGCCTTTTTTTTAAATTTTAGCACGTCATATGACCGCACTCCGCCTGATGTTAAGCTAGAGTGCGATCCATGAACGGCGGCGACTGCTGTCAGAGAAGGGGATCTGCAGACAGCAGTCGTGTCCGCTATGCCGGCTTAATGAGGCCTTGAGGAGATGGTTGCACCATCCGTTGAGATGGACACTCTTCGTTATGTGATGGACTTTCTTCACGTTATGTGATGGGATTTTTATTATTTTGAAATATTCAAATACTGGGGTTGTAATCACCAATGTACACGGGAACGTGCATTTATTCCCACGCCAGCGAAAGGGTTTTTTCAGTTGAATTTTCATCCTAAAATATATTAGTTAATAAATAGTATTTGTTAGTTGTAAATAACTAATTTTTCTCGTCCGCAGTTGCTGAAAAAGGCATATGTTTACCGACAGTTATATTATGTTGTATTCTAATGTATGTGGAGGGTTCATTTCGTACAAAAGGGGGTGGACTCGAGGGTGGGGGGTATGCTTTGTGCAAACCGTTTGCAGCTAACTGTGTTGGGTGAGTTTTTCAAGTGTTTTCGTAGTCTATATGATTGTCAAATTATTCTAAGTACAGGTTTGGTTAGGTTCTAAATGTCGCTTAGAATTCTCTATGTTCAGTGTGTCAAAATCAACGTCAAGAGATACAAATATGAGAAATATATTTTTAAAAAACCCAAGTGTATTTTTAAAATTATGGACATAATTCCCAATTAATATATAATCCATAAAGCGTTATGGCTAGTTGGTAACATGTCCAAGTTTTTGACATTTTGTTACACAGTCAACTTGTGTAGCAGATCATTTTGCGACATAGACAAGTCAATATTAAGCTGTTGAAATGTTCTCTTTTATTGTAGCTCGACTTGTGACAACACTGCCTGATGTAAAGCTAGAATGTGGTCCATGAATGAATACAACTGCTACCACAGAGAAACTTGTGCGAGCAGCTGTCGCCTCCAATATGCCGGCTTGAGGAGATGAGCACATACCATCTAGATTGACAGTGCACACTCCTCTCGCTATACCTAGCTACTTTCAGACTATTCCCGAAACGAGACAAGTTCACTTCACGGGTGTTACATTAGAAAAGGCTAGCTTTTCACTTTCTTCATCTTCACTTCATTGTTTCAGATATCCAGTAGTGTTGTTAGGTATCAGTGTCATATCGTATGTTGGCGGTGGTCGAATAGTGGTTGATTCACAGGTAACTTATATGTAATAAGATCCGTTTGCACCAGAAGGCCCGTTAAAGTTACTTTTACGGCGACGATTAACCGTTAAACGATTACATTTACTCCACACGCGTTGCAATATAGTCTAAATTCATATTCTTATCATTAAAAGGGTGGCTGATCCCGAAAAAATAATAGAAAAACATATATCTTCTAGCTTCTTTTCATACATTTGACGTTAGTGACATTGGTTTGACCATTATTTTAACTTTAACCAGCCAAGATTCGCTGGTTACGATTAAGGTTAAAGTAAGTGGCAAAAACGACAGGCGCAACGATGGTGCAACTTGTGTGGAGTAAATTTAAACCATAATGTAAACGTAACGGTTAAAGTAAGCATAAAAGTAATAGTTGAAGTAACTTTAACGGGCCTTCTGGTGCAAACGGACCAAAGACTAAAGGAGTCCGTTTGGGGTGCATGGCAGTCTGCCAAAAGACATCGGATAATGAAGGGGTTTGAGGGTCTGCATAGTAATGGCAGGATGCTCGTTATGTCCTGAAAACTCCGCCCACAGTGCTGCGCTGTACTAGTTCTGCTTGATGGATTGCAATGCGTGTTTGTGAATGCCCTAAGATGGCGTCCTGGCGCAGTACCACCACTTTCGAGTGTAACACCCGTGAAGTGACCTTGTCGCGTTTCGGGAGCAGTTTGGAAGTAGCCAGGTATAACGAGAGGATTGTGCACTGTCACTCTAGATGGTAAATGCTCGTCTCCTCAAGCCGGCATAGCGGAGGCAACTGCTGCCCGGAAAGATTTCTGTGTAGTAGCAGTTGTTTCCGTTCATGGACTGCACTCTAGCTTTACATCAGGCGGAGTATTGTCACATGCCGAGTTACAATAAAAAAAAGATTGTGATTGTGTTGTCTAATCTATTGTTTAATTTGTAGAGCTCAAAAGAAGATAAATATTCAACATGTAATGGTTCAAGTCACGGGTCACCTGGACCCCGACGTAGAAGACATGAACACGCCAATGGTCATTGTCATAATGATTATAATTATACAAATAATAAGGTGAGAGACTAGGGTGTACCTAGAGCTTTTTTTTAAATTATAGCAAGGCATGTACGACAACACTCGGTCTGATGTTTACACTAGAGTGTGGTTAATAACCGAAAACAACTGCTTCAGATTAATTTCTGCAGCAGTAGTCGCCTTCGCTATGCCGGCTTGAGGAGGCGCATCGTCCAGACCGTCGGTACATACTTTTCTCGTTATAAGTGGCTACTTTCAAACTGATTCCGAAACGTGAATATTCAAAAGTGATGGTGCCACCCCAGGACTGCACTAATTTTTAACTCCCACTATACCTTATCAGCAAAAATAAGCAAGGGTCTGTACTAATAAACAATTTTGTTGCTCAATTGCGCAAAAGGCGCCCGCGAGGTATCTACAATCTAAGGAATGTAGATTTATTTTTGTATAGAATGAACTAAAATTTTCCACACATTTTTTTCCAACCATTTCTCTTAGGCAAACGGGCATTCTCCTTTCCTAAATTGAACGTGTGTAGCCGCCTTAACATAAAGAGCTGATTTATTTTCTACATTTGCAGGTAGAAAAATTATCACATAATAACATAAATAGGGATAAAGATAGCAAGCACAGTCATATGAATGGGTTTGCTACCACAATGATAGATCTCAATGATGAAGAACGGAGGGATGCCAGTAGAGGTAAAACTTCTATTTATTCTATATACTCTATAGTATAGAGCGTGACCTATGTTCAAATCTCGTTGTATGTAATAATGGGCAAGGTCTTCAAAAACTAACCCATGTTAAATTGCAAACCATTTCGAGATATCACTTCAATTAGATGTATTTTTTGAATCCCATCTGAAAAAACTTTAAAATCGCAGAGATATTAGAAAAACTGTAATGACACGCGGTCGTCCTTCTTCGGACAGTTTGACAAGATAGAATACAAAGTACCAACCTAACAGTTTTTTAGATTATTTTGTTGTCTATGGTTGTCGCCTTACAACTTTGTCAGATATCTTTTGTTCGCGTTTCCTAACAATAATAGTGTTTTATACGAATAACTATTGTAATTTTTAAAACAAAACTACACTATAAACATGATGTTTTAATTAACAGGAACTTTTAAAAATCAAAAGTTTGTTTGAATTTTTGACAAATGATTATTTTTTCTTGTTCATTGGCAATGGTTTAGTTTCGGCCGAAACGTCGCGATTACTATATTACAATCGCAATTTTTTAAAATTAATAAATAAAGAACTAAGCAATTATAAAAGATTTCCAGAAACACGTGTCGACTAAATTAACCTATATTATCTAAAAAATATGTATTTAAATTCTTGCAGGCAGTTCAAAATCAGTCAAATGCGAAAAGAAAGAGACAAGTGCATTAAAAGAAGAGAGAAGAAAAAACAAGAATAAAGAGAAAGACAAAGATTATAGTGATAAGTGTATTGAACAATGTGTGTACCAATTTTTAATATATTTTTTTTATAGTAGCTCGGCATGTGTCAACACTCCGTCTGATGCAAAGCTAGAGTGCGGTCCATGAATGGATACAACTGCTACTACAGAGAAATCTCTACAGCCAGCAGTTGCCTCCACTATGCCGGTTTGAAGAGACGAGCATATACCATCCAGATTGACAGTGCACACTCCTCTCGTATGTAACTGTACTACGTTTTACACGCGCTATTTAATAAGTGGTGGGCAGACTGATGATGGTTATTAACGCAGTCTGCAGTCCCTGGGGCATTACCACCACTTTCAAATGTAACACCCGTGAAGTGACCTAGTCACGTTTCGAATTCGAAATTAGAAGTAGCCGGGTACAATGAGTGTGCCATGTCTCCCCAAGCCAGCATAGCGGAGGCGACTGCTGTCTGTGGACAATTGTCATAGGCACTGGGTGACCAATGTACATATAACATAGTAACATTTATACAGGGGCTGAAGTCAAATGCCACTTGATCAAAACGGAAACAAAATATACCTTTTTCCCTTTTGTTTTATATGGCATTATAACAATTTGCCAGTGTCAAAGTAAATATTTTTGCATCAAGTTAATAACATTGTGCATCACGAGTCATTTATTCATCACACCAAACAGTCAGATCAAATCTCAGTCAAGTCAAAAATTGCTCCAGTAAAGTGGTAGAATCTTTACTGAAACTTCCTAGAGAGTTTTGGAGGGAAAATGGAAACACAGGTTCTCTTCTTTTGAATTGTTTGCCCACACTCACGCACGTTCACGAACACTTAATGGTTAATAATCCACCATTATTACACATTAACACTCGAAGAACAGACGAGTTTAGGAAAATAATTCAAGACAGATAACCTGACGTCTTAAGATTGCCGCCAAAACTCCTCAAACATAATATATGAGATTTGACGTTTCGTTATCACCTAGGTGACAGTGACAGTTGGCATTTGACTCTAGCCTCTGATCAGAATTTAGCGAGATTTGAACCTTGGTCTTGCGGATATCTGTATAATAATAGATACTATAATATATTTTTTAAATATTATTTTAAAGGTAAAGAAACTATATTAAGAGAAAAAGATTTAGAAAATGTGAAAATAATCAAAGAAAATGGTTCAATTAAGGATAAGGAGCGGGAACGCGAAGCGGTAAGTGTCTTGCGACTGTAAGTGTATTGTTAAAGAAGTATGGGGTGAGCAGGACTTTTGGAAATTATTTGTTAAGTTGCTAAAACATAATTCAATATTATTAACTTATGGTGGTAGGCAAACTGATGGTTGTTAGCCCAGTTAGACCATTGCTTTCGAATGTAGCACCTGTGTAATGACATAATGGGAGAGGTGTGCACCTCCTCAAGCCGGCATAGGGGAGGCGACTGTTGCTTGCAGAAATTTTTTTGTAGTAGCAGTTGTTTCTGTTAAAGTGCATACAACACAGTTACATTGGTAAGTATTAAGCGAGGTATGAATACAGGTTTTATTGGTCCTAGCACTTAGGCCACGGCCGCTCTAACCACCACATCGGCAATCCTTAGTTTTTGACCAATGACTGTTTTACGAGGATCGCACAATAGGCAAAAATGTCTATCAGTTTGTAGAGCGCGAGTCGGCGGAATTTAAGATCAGTTCTGGTATGACAAGCAAGCCGTCAACTCGTGCTCATTAGCAATTTAATCAAATCAAATACAAATTAAGAGCGGCCGTGGTCTAGCGGTAAGACGCGTGAACTCACGATCGATGAAACCCGTGTTCGAACCTCGCTAATCTCTGACCAGTACCAATGTAACTTTGTTATATGTACTTTGGTCGCTCAGTGCCTATAGGCACTATTAAAGAGTGGTAGGCAGACTGATGATGGGTATTTGTCCAGTCTGCTGTCCTGGGGTAGTACCACCACTTTCGAATGTAACACCCGTAAAGTGAACTGTCGTGTTTCGGGATTAGTTTGAAAGTAGCCAGGTATAACGAGAGGAGTGTGCACTGTCAATCTTAGATGGTACATGCTCGTCTCCTCAAGCCGGCATAGTGGAGGCGACTGCTACCCGCACAGGTTTCTCTGTAATAGCAGTTGTTTCCATTCATGGACCGCACTCTAGTTTTACATCAGGCGGAGTGTTGTCACATGTCGAGCTACAATAAAAAAATAAAAATAGACTGATTGCAGATGAGAAGTAGAAATAAAAATATATTTTTTTGTTATTTCCTCAGCGTGAATGCAAAGAATATCTTGAGGAACTTAAACGTGTAAGAATAGAATTAGCAACAGCGAGATCTGGCGAAGAGGAAGCGAGGCGCGCGCTCACGAACGCGTTGGGTATTGAAAAACAGAAACGTAATGAATATAATCAATTAAAAATACAACACACAGCGTTACAACAAAAGTATGTATGAAGTAGGGTATTTTTATAGTAGCCCGGCATGTTGTTGAACTGCTACTACAGACTGCATACATTTCATGCGGATAACAATCGCCTCCTCTATGCCGGCTTGAGAAGACGAATGTAGACACGTGACACGCGAGGTTCGAACACGGGTCTCACGATCGTGAGTTCACGCGTCTTACCCCTAGATCGCCTAGCCGTCCCAAAAAGGCGCTTTTCACGCTCTGCTTTTTTAAAATTTACTTTTTATCTTAGTTCTGGATATGACAACACTCCGTCTGATGGTAGAGTGCAGTCCATGAACGGAAACAACTGCTACCACAGAGACATCTAGATAGCAGCATGTAGATTGACAGTGCACACTCCTCTCGCTATACCTGGCTACTTCAAACTGCTTCCGAAACGTGACGAGGCTGCTTCATGGGTGTTACATTCGAAAGTGTTTGTACTACCCCAGACTGGGCTAATAACCATCATCAGTCTGGCCTTCCACTCTTTAATAGTGCCTATAGGCACTGAGCGACCAAAGTACATATAACAAAGTTACATTGGTACTAATCAGAATTAGCGAAGTTTGAACTCGGGACTCATCGATCGCGAGTTTACGGGTCTTAACCACTAGACAATGGCCGTTCGAAGGATCCAAGGTTATTTACTGTATTCCAGAGTACAAACATGGCGTGTCAGCGAGCGTGCCTCGTTAGAACGTAGATTAAGTGAAGAGAGGAGAGCCAGAGCGTTAGCGGAACAACAATTAATAAGAATACAGCATCATACACAGCAGAGGAAGTGGGTCACTTTTTTTTTATAGTAGCTCGGCATATGACGGCCTGATGTAATTAAGCTAGAGTGCGGTCCATGAACGGAAACAACCGCTACTGCATAGAAATTTTTACAAGCAGAAGTCGTCTCCGCTATGCCGGCTTGAGGAGGCGAATGTACACACGAGAGGTTACACCTGGCTACTTTCAAAATGTTCCTGAAACGCGGCAAGGTCACTTCACGGGTTTGAATGTAACATTCAAAAGTGGTGGTATTATCCCAGGACGGCAGACTGGGCTGATAACCATCATCAGTTTGCCTGACAATCTTTAATATGAGCTACCAAAGTACATATAATATAGTCTAGACTGGTCAGAATTTAGCGAGGTTCGAACACGGGTCTCGTCGATAATGAATTTACGCCGCTAGACCACGGCCGAAATATATATACGGCGAATTGTAGGTTGTTTAACATAAGAAATATACGCAAAGACGTGGCTGTATGGGCTTAGTTACCTTTGCCTTCCCAGTGAGGGAGTACTGAACAAAAAAAACTTCCATTTCAGAAGCAACGAGTGTGACAGCGAATGGTGTCGTAATCGTCGCAGTATCGGTGAAGCGGAGAGTGCCGCCCTAAGAAGGGAATTGCAACGGGCGAGGGAACATGCGCAGCAATTACAAAGAGAACTGACACAGGCCACGGAACAGGTCATTATTAATAGTTTGTAGTGGAAATAGGTGCCAATATTACACTATAGATCTTGAATTAAGGTTTTTAGCCCGGTCTGTCACCACTTTCTAGTATTACACCCGTGAAGTAACCTCATGAAAGGAGTGCACTGTCTATCTTGATTGAACAATTTCATCTCCTCGAGCCAGCATAGTGAAGGCGATTGCTGCTTGCAGATTTTTTTCTGTGGTAGCAATTGTTTCTGTTCGTGGACCGCACTCTAGCTTACCATTAGATGGAACGTTGACGTGTGCTAAGCTACAGTAAAAAAATAGCTGTAACTATTTGCTAAGCTTAAAGTAGGTAGACTTGTTTTAGCGTATTTTAAATTGTAGTTTCGTTTCAGATACGATCCATAGAGAATAGATCAAACGAGTCAGCGAACAGTCGACTGGCGAATGCGTGGACGACGTTACAGGAACGGGCCACGCATCTCGAACGATCATTGTCAGCTGAAACCAGAGTTAAATTAGATCTATTGTCGGCGTTGGGTGAAGCCAAACGACAACTTAATATAAGAGAAGGTAAACTAAAAGGACAATGGCTACATTTTTGGGCCCATTTACAATATAAACAATGTTTTAAAATAATATCTTATATTTTTTATTAATTTATTTCAATTATATCAACACATCGTTTACTAATCAATCGACAATCTTTAATAGCGGCCGTGGTCTAGCGGTAAGACGCATGAACTCACGATCGTTGAGACCTGTGTTCGAACCTCTCTAATTCTGACCAATGTAACTTTGTTGTACGTACTTTGGTCGCTCAGTGCCTATAGGCACTATTGAAGAGTGGTAGGCAGACTGATGATGTATATTTGTCGAGTCTGCCGTCCTGGGGTAGTACCACCACTTTCGAATGTAACACCCGTGAAGTGATCTTGTCGCTTTTCGAGAATAGTTTGAAAGTAGCCAGGTATAAGAGAGGAGTGTGCACTGTCAATGTAGATGGTACCTGTTCGTCTCCTTAAGCCGGCATAGTGGAGGCGACTGCTGCCCAAGATTTCTCTGTGGTAGCAGTTGTTTCCATTCATGGACCGCACTCTAGCTTTACATCAGGCGGAGTGTTGTCACATGTCGAGCTACAATAAAAAACGGATATAATCTATTATTGAAGCATTTAATATAATAATAACTTCAAATATTGCATCAGAAAAAGTCTAATTACTCAATAGTCCGGGTAAAAAAAAGGGAAATTAAGAAGGGAATATATTTTTATTTTCCTACAAAATGAACTCAAAATCATCGAAGAACTTGAGAAAAATATTATGGGCCCATTAATCTTAGGTGAATGGGCATTCTCCTTTATCCAACTAAGACTTGGTTTTGAAAGACCTAGGTGTAGTGTGTACGCTACACGCAATTAAACCAGTTATCACTAGGATTCTTCTGACATTTTGATTGGTTTTGATGGCATTGGTATTCTACCGTCGTGGGATAGTCGCGTTTTGGGATCAGTTTAAAAGTAGCCAGGAATAATGGGAGAAGTGTGCACTGTCAATCTGGATGGTATTGGTATCGGCATAGCGGAGGCGACTGGTGCCTGTAAAAAATTTTCTTTGGTAGCAGTTGTTTCCGTTCATGGACCGCACTCTAGTTTTACATCAGGCCGGAGTGTTGTCATATACGGAGCTATAATAATTAAAAAATATGTATATATATATTTTCAGGTACAATAACACAGCAGGAAAAAGAAATCGACGAACTGAAAGCTCAAATGTTAGCGGTGATGCCGTTAGAGAACTGTTATCATGCAAATAATGGCGGTTTGACGAACCTGAGACTGTCGGACCGGTCACCACTAGACCCTAACGCTTCTGTCTATACACCGAAACAACTATGCTCTGACGCCTGAAATGAAACGTGGAATTATTAAGGAGTAAAAAAAATTGAATTGCAAAAAAATTACGTTTCTTAGTAGAATTTTATACTCTTATTTTCTTGTCATGTCAAAATATCTTCTTAAATCAGAGGTTCTCAAAGTTTTTCTTGTACCATTACGCCGTAATAATGTTTAATTTTGAACCAACTGCATGAAATGCCTTTTTTTTTTTGCTTATTTTAATAACTTTTTTTTTTATTTGGAAAAGACAATGCCCATTTTTGAGTCCACTTCTTGATATATGATAGTTTGTTAACAAAACAATATTCTGAATTTATATCTTATTTTTTCATTAATTTATTTAAATTATATCAACACATCATTTACCAATCAATAACAATAGTTATTATTAAAGCATTTAATATAATAATAACCTCAAATATTGCATCAGAAAACATCTAATTACTCAATAACCCGGGGAAAAAAATTAAAACTTATCGGTGACAAAGATAGATTTATTTTGAAAAAAAATGTGGGCCCATTTCTCTGAAGCGAATGGGCATTCTCCTTTCGTAAATATCTAATGTGCTCGTTGTTTGTTTGTTCATATGACTTCTATTTACTATTGAGGTCGGCATAGTGTTGGCATGTCTCAAAAAAGTCTTCCTAAACTCTTTGTATTCTTCCAAAATTGTTTTTGTGTAAGGGTGGGCGCGTAGTACAATTTTTTTTTTTTGTTGCACGGTAATTTTGTCTCGGAAGTTCAACGCATGAATTTATATGATATCGCGTGATAGCTGATGTATATTTAAACTCGTGTCGCCAGAAATAAAATCGTGCTGCGCGCTAGGCCTAAAGCTTCAAGTAAACGTTTGCAAAAGCAACGTAAATTCCCAAAAAAAATGTGTTCCCATTCGTCTCCCCCTCAAGCCGGCATGGCGTAGGCTACTGCTAAGCTGTGTCCGTTAATTTTGTTCTCGCAATCGCGGCCAGAGTAGTATGACTACATTTACGCTATCACGGCGTAAAGTGAGTCCTCTTGACACCTTTCGTCGACGGTCATAATAATGTGTTAACTTTTTAGTACCATTGGAAAATTATTGACAAATTTAGAAAGTTTTCTACTTTGTCAATATAAAGAAGACAAAAAAAACAAGATTTTGGTCTCTACTACTACGATAAGACGCATCGTCCTTGATATAGCGTAGGCTGCAGGCGTACAAAATAATTACGAGGTGCATTTGGTAGTAGACTTCAAAACTTAATAACAATGTGGTTAAAGCATTTCCCGTCAAGGATAGGCAGAGATGTTGGAAAAAAAAGTAATTGTAATTTGTCAATTGTTCTATTGTAAACTTCCGTCTTGTGATTCTAGTCTAGTTTAAGTAATTTTTTTTTTACATAACTAGTTTTATAATGATTACTCGCACTTTTGTTTATACGTGACAGGACAAAAAAAACTGGTCAAGAAGTAATAATAACATAGTTTAGTGATGTCACAATGATCGATAGTAACAGTTGTCGATAAAGACATACTAGTAAAAAAAAATTAATTATTATTGTTTTAATTACCACTTAGTCAAGTAAATATTGGCCGGAGTTGAAACGTCAACGTGTCGAATAAGTTTTTTATTTTTATTTTATTTGTACTTTGGACACAAATGGGCTGAAATTTACCATGAATAAATATTAATTTAAAAAAAACTATTTATTCAAAATTAATATTTTTTTCTGTCCATACGTGGAAATATAGACGATTTTTTTTTTGTGTGAATACGGCACGGTACTGCGTCGTCATATTATTTACTTGACCAAGTTGTATCTAAAACAGGCAACACAGTGTTTCAATGTGCGAAGTTTTTATTCTTTGACGGAGAAGGAAAATTAAAAAAAATATTCTTTTAACATGTACACGTGGAGTGACCTTGTTGTATTTCGGAATCAGTTTGGAAGTAATCAGGTATAACGAGAGGAGTGAGCACTGTCGGTCTGATGATACACATTCGTCTCCTTAAGCCGGCATAGCGGATTCGATTGCTGTCTGCATGGACTTCACATCAGGAGTGTTGCCATATGCCAAGTAACAATTTAAAAAAGCCATCTTAAAGAGGTGAATATATTTTGTGAACAGTGTTGAAGTATTTTTTGCATCAGAAAAAGTGTAATAACTCAATAACACGGGCTAAAGAAAAAACTTATTGGTGATAAGAAATGTAGATTTATTTTCCTACAAATTGAATTAAAAATCATTCGACTCGAGAAAAGAATTGTGGGCCAATTTCTCTTAGGCAAATAGGCCTTGGGGATTTGCCTTTGATAGTTTTTTTGTTGCGTAGATGCAGTTTATGAAAATAATTAAAAGTAACAGTAATAAGTAATAATATTAATTAAAATGTCTGACTGTAATGGAATGTGTCAACTTTTATCGTCTAAAATCTAGTCTGAATATTTTAAGTTTCCTTTTTTTTTGTTTTTAAGTTAATATTTTCCCACCAATTTTTTTTTATGGTAGGGATGACCTTGCATCACATTACATCGTTTTATTAGTGGACTCTGTAAAGTTGAATCGATTATGTTTACTTGATAATTTTGTCGATATCGAGTAATCTATCGTAACCTTCCGTGAAAAGCGTTTTTTTTTTTAGTTAAATACGTATTGAGACTGATTTGTAAAAATTAATGCAATAATGATGACCTCTTAAATCTTAGTTATTGTTTAATAAAGTACTCTTAATTTTGCAAAGACAGAGCACAAAAAATATATCACGAATAATTTAAGTTATAGTTCTTCACGGGAGCTCGTATTGCCGGCGTTGAACTAAAACATGACAGTTGCATCTCATTGGTGTCATTCCGTACGCCAACTCATACCTCGATCGAATCAACAACAAAATATATGGTGTTTGGCGCGCCTTTGCCCGGGAATGTTGGGGTGTTTTATCCCTTTCCTTAATTAGTTTAGTGTGTAAAATTGGTGTTATTTTGCGTAATTTTATGCTGCGCTTGTGACTAATTGCGGAAACATTAAGTTTCACTCTATATGTGGCAACCCTTATATTGTGACGCGACCGGGTGAATTGCCGCCAAATACTCCAAGAAAGCGTCAAATTGTAAAACACCATTGCCATTTGATGCAAAGACATCAAGAATTTACTACTCGACATTGGCAGAATTGTCGTTGTTATGACATCTGAGGCCATTTAACAAAAGAAGAAGAACCTAATATATGGAATTGTATTGTTATCACTTGGGTGACAGTTACTTTTTCACTTTAGTCCTTTATTGGATGTACGTTAGTTGACAGATATTTCGAAAAGTTAAATAGTATCGATAGTTTCACCAATATACAACACTATCGTGTTTTAGTTCTTGCCGGCAGTATTTTGTTCGAGGTCCTATACATCACAGAGTTTTTTTTGTACTTAAGTTTAGCGTATGTTTGTATTTCTTTAGTTTTTTTATTATTTTGGCATGTCTTAACATAGTTTCTCTTAATCCGGTTATGCCATGCCAAAATATGCTGGAGTTTGTTGTGCTCTAATACACTTAAAGCCCATTATCCCTTGGAGCAGGTTGGCTTGGGTTTGATAATACTGGATATATCGCATGGTTATTTATGCCTGATTATTTATGTTATTTATGCTGGCAGTGAAGAGTGGTAGGCAGACTGATGATGGCTATTAGTCTAGTCTGTCGTCACGAGGTAGTACCACCACTTTCGAATGTAACATCCGTGAAGTGATCTTGTCGTGTTTCGGGAGCAGTTCGAAAGTAGCCAGGTATAGCGAGAGGAGTGTGCGCCGTCAATCTGCATGATATGCATGCTCGTCTCCTCAGGCCGGCACAGCGGAAGCGACTGCTGCCCGTGGAGATTTGTAGTAGCAGTCGTTTCCGTTCATCGACCGCACTCTAGCTTTACATCAGGTGGAGTGTTGTCATAAGCCAAGTTAAAAAATTAACTCTGGTACTATACATCTTTGCCGCTAGTTCATCCTCTGCAATGAATAGTGGGTTTTAAGTGCGGAATAAACTGTTGATGGCATTTATTTTTCTTCTAAGATAATACTCATGTAGCGTAATTGAAAGTCCATTTTTCGCGGATATCTATCGTTTGATTTTGTTTTTTTTTTCTTTACTAATTTTAATAAGTTTGTGGTAGGTTGTTGTAGTTTGATAACCGTATTTAAGAGTACATCATCAGAACTTTAATACTAAGCGACAAGTACAAAGCAATTTTGAATTTTGGCATTTGTAAAGCCTTCCAAGAAGCATTTGAATTAAGTAAATAAAACAGATGTGTATATTTTTTCACTAATATTTTATCTGTAAGATGTATTTTTTCAGGATGTGACTGTGTGTCTGACAAAAGTGAAGATCTGAAAGTTCACTAAACTTTGTAAATAAAACTGTAAGAGCAAACTGTCTTTTTTTCATTGCAAACCTTTTGTCTAAATTTAAAAAAACAACCAGTATCTGATTTTTTTATCCCAAAACGACATCCATTTTCAGCTACCAGTTGTACACCAGTATAACGGGTGTAAAAAGAGCACTCTCTTGAACCAGAAGTGCTGTACTGATGCAGTACAACTACTTTAGACATTTATTGTTCCGATAAATAAAAAATAAGAATAAAATCTTTGTTTAGTAAACAACGTAATTTAAGTTGCATGAGTTGAGGATCTCGTACTAGACTAATCTGTATTATGGGTGTCTTCGTTCTTTCCTAATACACTTAAAAAAAAATCGATATCATTATGGTACTATTATTTGTTAGAAAAAAGTTACTATCTGAATTTCTACGCTTTGTTTAAATACTCCAGGAATATAGCCATGTACCAATGTATAGATCAAACCAAGCTCAGTGGCGGCTCCGAAGCTAGGCACAAATTGAGGTATCAGCGGGGCACGACGGATTCCCGACCCGCCCTCAGATTATTCGAATGTAACGAGAAGTGTGCACTGTCAATCTAGGATGGTACATGCTCGTCTCCTCAAGCCGGCATAGTGGAGGCGACTGCGACCCGCACAGGTTTCTCTGTAGTAGCAGTTGTTTCCATTCATGGACCGCACTCTAGTTTTACATCAGGCGGAATGTTGTCACATGCCGAGGTATAATAAAAAAAAATTAACCCGAATTTTGTTATTGTAAACTTGACTACCTGGGTGAAATAGCACTCGCAGCAAACTTCCGACGCGACCTGTATTAAATAAAAAGCAAATTTGCATATATAGTAGTTTATTGGAGTAATTTTCAGTAAGATTAAATCTAAAAATATACATTTACAATAACCGCCAGCCAGTTGTCCAAAGCTCCCATTATGACTTCGGCCAACTATGAAGTTGTCTTATAATAAAGTAAGACTATTGTATAATTTATACTTAAATCTATACTAAGGAGACAGTTCCTGAAGGCTTCAAAAATACTTCTCATATATGCAAAAGACAACAGTTTAAGTCAGCAAGAGTGGTGACAGACTGATGATGGTTATTAGCCCAGTCTGCCGTCCTGGAGTAGTACCACCACTTTAGAATGTAACACCCGTGAAGTGACCTTGTCGTGTTTCAGGAACAAAGTAGAATGTATACCGAGAGTGCACTGTCAATCTGGATTGTGCATATTCATCTCTTCAAGCTGGCATAGTGGAGGCCACTTGCCTGTAGACAAGGAGGGACACATGGGTACATCGAAGGTTCCTTGCGGGGCTCTTTCGCAATTGGGACGCACCAGGAACCATAGTCTAATGGGTCTGCAATCTGCATGCAGAAACCAGTCCGGCGCAAGAATGAACAAACTGCTGGATGCACTTTCAGATGCGACGCCTCATTAGACAGTTGTACCAACACAAATAAATGCCAAAAAAAGTATGACAAAGTTATTATTTAGGATCTATTGGCAAATCAGACAATCTCGCTTCACTGACAAGATTTTGTATCGCGAGTTGCATCTTTAGAGCTTTAGTTAACTCCATTTTCCTCAGTTGTGAAGCGATGTACTTCCCATAAATCTCAAATTCATCAATTGGCGCGTTCTTTGTGTCTTTGCTTTTTGTAGTGTAATTCTTAGATACTCTATGATTATTTTTTCTTAATTTAATCATTTTCTTTTTTGGCTTCACATTATTCTCGTCAGGGCTCGAACTCTCTTCTTTTATTGTAACATATTCACTTTCATCTGTGTTTGTTAATGGATCTGGTAGGGTTTCTATGTTGTTGGTTATTTCATTATCAGAATTTGAGTCAATACAATCTTGTGTTAAAACTGGTGGTTGTGATGTTTTTTCTTGAGTCTGAAATTTTATTTAAACACTAAGGTTAATTTGCACCAAAAGGCCCATTAAAGTTACTTTAACTATTACTTTTAGTAACCATTAAATGTTTACTAAACTCCACACGCGTTACACCATCGTCGTGTCTGTATTTTTGAAGCTTTAACCTTAACCAGCGAATCTTGGCTGGTTCAAGTTAAAGTTTTTATCTACCCTATTCTAATGTCACTGATGTCAAATGTATGAAAAGAAGCCAAATATGTTTTACTATTATTTTTTCGGGATCAGCCACCCTTTTACCTATAACAATATGAATTTACACAGTATTGCAACACGTGTGGAGTAAACGGGCCTTTTGGTGCAAATGGACTTAAAGATTCTACTGCCCTTTCTTACTTGTGGTTCTTTGAGAGTTTGCTCAAGAAAGTTTTAATTCAGTGCTGCGATAATAGAATAGTAACCATTTATATTATTTCAAACACAATGTTTTGAGAGTTTTGCAGCTGTTGTGGTTATCAGAATTTTGTTATTGTGCTTGTCCCGCCACATCTGATTCACAATTTTTTTATTGTAGTTCTGCACATGACAACACTCCGCCTGATGTTAAACTAGAGTGCGGTACATGAACAGCAACAACTGCTACTACAGATAAATTTCTATAGGAAGCAGCCGCCTCCGCTATATCGGCTTGGCAAGACAAATTGACAGTGCACACTCCACTTGTTAATGTGATTAATGTGAATGTAATAAAATTAATGTGAATTTCATATAAAAGCAATATTGTGTACCATGACACAGGACTAACATGTGAAAAGCTACACTAGGTTTGTTTGGCAAAGATTTATGATCTACTTACATTATTAAGGGTTGACAGTCCATCGACATGTTTACTTGATGTAGTATTCTTAAGTATATTATCCATGGCATCAAACCAAGCTATCGTTGGCATATAAGTATGTGTCGGTGTAGATCTCTCCCATATTTTCTTCACTTGTTGTAAATATGTAGTCCTTAATGCCTTGATCTTGTTCTTTACTTCATGTGTTGATAAATATTTATTAGTTCTTACGTGAAAATCTTTGGCCATCTTTTCATAAGCCAATTCTCTCTCCTTCTGCACTTTATACTTGGGGTCTAAAGGATTCCATAAGCAGGGGCTTTTCGAATAGAGTTTAACGAATATAAACGTCATCGGTTCCGTCCATCTCATATTGATTTACTTTACAAGATAAAAAAATAAACAATTTTCACTTAAAATGGAAACTGATTTTATAAGCACAATGCTGCAGAAAGCAGAGATTAATAGTAGTGTGTTCGTGCATGCACTCCCGAGGAAAGGAATGAGCTTTTATATAAAAATATTAGGATTACTAACACGATACAATAATAAATAATATAATAAAAACACAACTACGATAATAATATAAGCATCAATAGACGATACCATAGAGTAACGAGCTATGAAACAAGAAGTTTTTAAAGAGTTTTGAACATTTTTGGAAGATAAAGGGAAGAAAGCCTATACAGCTAATACTTTAGTATTATTTTCTTCTTTGATTTTTATAATTTTATCACGCTCGTTTAAAAGATATTGCTATTACTTCAGGTTCAGAATGGACTTCCGGCCTGTGTCTCCAAAAAGTCCACTTTTCGGGACCGTTTACCAATCAATAGACAATGTTTAATTATATAAAAACAGATATAAATTATTAAAGCGTATTAAATAATAATAACCTTAAATATTGCATTAGAAAACATCTAATTACTCAATAACCCGGGTGAAAAAATTAAACTGATTGGTGATAAGAAAGTAGATTTATTTTTCTGCAAAATTAATAAAAACTCGAGAAAAAAATTGTGGACTCATTTCTATTAGACGAATACTGGGTTGGAATATCGCCGATGTCGACACCACCATAACCATTTTCGAGATTAGTTTGAAAGTAGCCAGTTATATCGAGAAGAGTGTGCGATGTCTACCTGCTGCCTCTGCATAATTTAGTTTATAATTGAAAATTTAGTTAATAGGTTAATGTTAAATGGAAAGTTACCCAGATTGGTGTTATATAAAGTATATTTAATTTTTACCATATGTCTTGTATGAAATTAGAGTAATATTCTTGTTTGTAAGTCTATACTGGTAAAGACAATATTCGTCCAAACAATATTATGTCTGAAGCTTAGTGAAAACATCTGGCGAGTGCCTTGTTTGTGATTCTGAGAAGTTTCTACAACTTTATTCAGTGAATTAATGCGAAAGAACATGTGCTCACCAAGTTTTAATACCTACTTCTTTAAAATCCTTTAGAGTTTGTCGCCTGAGTTGAACTTTTGATCGCGTTTTGACTACTGTCTTTTCCCGCCTTTGCATACTAATTTACGTTAGATACCTTGGTTTTTTATACATAGAGATATATACTAAAGGAGCAAAACTGACTGACTAATGTTGCCGTCAAGTCAAATACTGACAGAGAACCTAAAGGTGACTGTGGTCATCTTTTCTCTCGCGTCAGCGTTATTGCACATTTAGTTGTATATATCAATAATTTTATACTTCAAAATGGCGTATTCATGTTTATGTGATATATTTACGGGAGACTGGTTATAAATAATGATGTAGGTCTTGAGAATTGTATAAAGTTTAAAATAAAAGTGATACAAAACAAGTATATTCTAATTGGAATGTTTGTCAGGAGCTTTTAGCTTACCTAGTGCTTCCATTAATTAGGTACATACTTACAGAAACTAACTCTATATTTTTATTCTGTTAAACAATTTAGTATAGCGAAAAAAAAAAATTAAAAGTGAAGTGATATACGAGAGAAATAATGCACTGTTAACCTGATTGGTGCGAATTCGACCCTCAAAGCTGGCATAGTGGAGGCGACTGCTGCCTACGAGAAAGTGTAGACTTTCTTTGTAGCAGTAGTTTCCGTCCATACCGTAGTTTAACATTAGACGGAGTGTTGTCATATGTCGAGTTACTATAAAACTGCTATGGATGTAAAAAAACAATATATTTTGTGAAATCGTCATGTATTTTTTGTTAACTAGCCAGGTGTAACAAACATTTTCGACTTTTTGTGTTGCATACGGGTTCAGACTCGTTATCTAAGTGGTACGTACTTCATGGAATTGCATTTTGTACCGGATTATGTCTAGTTTATTTTTTCACATTTTATTATTTTTACTTGAAGTTACAGAATCAGAAATTCATCAATTCCATTCCTAATATTCCGTAGGTTCAACTACGTTCTGCTATTATTTACGAGTTTTATTTATTGTACAGTCAAGAGCTCGTGTAGCTTTACACGTTAGACTCTGTACCGTTGTTATTACAATCGCCGAAGATGTAAGGCTCGCACTACAAGTGAAAAGCTTCATGCGCTCTCGACTGTACCTACAATTCATACTTTTCTCATCCTCCATATCAACTCGCCCCTCCCTGGGCGATGCCCTTGAAGGTGATGCAACTAAAAAATAACACCCGTTAATAATAGCTAGTCGTTCTATCAATGTCGTCTCCTCAAGCCGCCTAAACGGAAGCCATTTCTCTGTGGTACAAACTCCTTCCGCATGGACCTCTTTCTAAGTTAAGATCAAGCGGAACATGTCAAGCTTTTTTTTATTGTAGCTCAGCATATTCAACCTGATGTTAAGCTAGAGTGCGGGACATGAATAGAAACAACTGCTACCACAGAGAAATATATGTAGACGGCATTCGTTCTGCTATACCGGATTAGGGAGGCAAATGTGCACCATTTACATTGACAGTGTACCTCTATTTATACTAGTAATAGTTAAAGTAACTTTAACACCTTTGATCAACGCCGACAACCTTTGCCGCCTCGCCTTTGATCTCGCGCCGACAAGCCGTGTGCCGGCGCACCTGCAACGGCGGTCCACGTCGGCGTCGGCCGGTCCATTTATAGACCTTTTGTGTTTGTGATAATACCATACACGAGAACTTTTATTTAGTAAATTTATTTTTTGAGGGGTGTTCATCCCTCACTTAATATTTAGCTTAATTTTTTTACACGTTGCCTGATACACCTGTATATCAATGCCTGGATGCTTTTAAACTGATCCCGAAACGACAGGCGTTACACTTGAAAGTGGTGGTACGACTCTAGCACGGTAGACTGGGCTTTTAACCATTTTAACAACCGATATTAAAAAAATCCACTTTCAGTAGCCAAATTCTAATTTAATTAATTTTAAACTAGACCCTCTACATGCGTTCTGACAGTAGTTGTCAACTCTTTGCGATAGTAATGGATAGGTTTTCACTTCAATTGACTCGAATATGATATCTAATGCTGTCTCGTTTCAACAATTGATTTTTCATTTGAATTTATTCCAAACGCAAATTCGTATGCGTTTAGTGTTCAAGCAAGGATGTAGCGATGAGGAGTGAGAGAGAGCGTGAGTTTGTGAGAATAAAGGGAGAAGTTAACGGTGATCGTGACGATTAAATTTTTCTCAGTTTATTCGTACATCCATATAGAAAATTATATTTCAAAATGTATAGAAATCTGTTCTGCTGTTCGGGCGTGACGTTGTTTTTAATGTAAACAGAGATAAATAGGTATGCATGATATAATCTAAAACAATAAAAGGTACAACACATTGTTAAAATGAGTAATTAAAATAGAAAAGTTTCATGAGTGAAAATTCCTGAACGCGGCGGCGACGGATATAAAATTTAACACGTGACAAAATGATAATAGCCGGGAAATTATATTATTAATTTATGAGACTACGTATTTCACGAAAAGTTGTTTAAATTTTTTTATTTAATGTACATTTTATTTTTTATTGTAGCTCGAGTGCGATCCATGAATGGAAACAACTGCTACTACAGAGAATACTGTGCATAATAATCATAATAGCAGTCGCCTCCACTATGCCGACGAGCATGTATCATCGAGATTGACAGTGCACACTCCTCTCGTTATACCTGGCTACACGGGTCTCATCCATCGTGAGTTCACGCGTCTTATCGCTAGACCACGGCCGCTCTAAATTTCTATATTTATTTACCAGAGAATAAGTAACCGACTTCAAAAGGAGGAGGTTATCGATTCGTATTTTTTTGTGTTAATTTTTAGTTTTTCTTTCCGGGGTTTTCTTTATACAACTATCACATACACCGTAATTGTTTTAATTGCCTCATTGTTACAAATTAAGCTTTTTTTTGTTATACGATTTACGCTGTAAACGAATAAATAAATAAATAATCAATTACCACAGGTTATCCTTCTGAAATTATTTTTTAAAATTTAGCCAAGGAGTTTTAAAAGTGGTAGGCAGACTGATGAAGTCACTTTCGATGTAAAATCCGTGAAGTGACCTTGTCGAGTTTCGGGAATAGTTTGAAAGTAGCCAGGTATAACGAGAGGAGTGTGGAGTATTAATTTGGGTGGTACATATTCGTCTCCTCAGGCCGTAATAGCAGGGGCGACTGCTTCCTGTAGTAACAGAGGTTTCGATTCATAGACCGCAATATACATATTGTTAGAAGCCACTGCCTAATTGATGAAAAAAGAAAAAGATGGCAACATAGAAACGCTATATAAGAGGGTGCATAGACGAGGCTCGCTCTCTTTGCGGCGTGGCTCTCGGACTGAAAACATCGTGGCGTGGTGATATCGTTTATTTTACCACGTGTACATTATTGTTCAAAGAATTCTTATTTGTTTATTAGTAAAATTAAATGTGAATTTAATCTAATTGGTTGTTGATTAATTTTAAAAACTACAAACCGATTCTGATTCCTAACATCAGAAGTGGGATGACACGTGGCCTTGTTAACACGTTTAGCTACATCCTGATCATTAATAATTAAGAATTCAATGAACAAAAGTGAACACTTCTAACTATTGCATTTTTATTTTGTTGTTTTGCGTTTCAAACTGACTTCAAGTTTATTTTTTGTTAAACTTGTTGGTTTTGTGTTCAATACTGTGTAAATAACTGCGTATAGGTTATGTTACGTATTTATTTCGTTAATTTGTAATGTCGGGTGATCGTAAGTGTTGTTGATCTCGGAACAGATCTAGTAGATCTCGTCTAAAATTGCATCACGATAGGCGTGATAGCCGCTTGTATGTAGTTGTATGTCGCTTTCGGGATAGATCTACGATCGGTGCTTAAATGTAGCTGTCATTCACGACACCCTGAACGGGACAGTCGACATACAACTCAATATGCATCTATGTTGCCACATAGATCGAGATTTCATTCAGTTATATGCCTAGTACTCTGCCACGGAATACTTTAAACAAAATTTTGACACGTTTAAACGCGTTGGAGGCGGGTAGATGTGACACGAAGTACGTGCCTACCGCTCGTCCGTCTAAAATTGACAACGTAGCGACTGCTTGGGCATTGGTAGATGCCATTGGTTCATTTAATCAGACCACGCGCTATTATATTTCAAATTTCGAACTGTAGCTTTACGACATAAACGTATGGTGTGAGGATGTAGATCGCGCGAGATTATTAAACTGTTGGATGACGATAAAGTTAGGTTAGCTGTAGGTTCGCGTGTAGGTTGCTGCTTGAAGGGTGATGCCAAAGTATGGGTAACGAGTGGGTTACTGACGATAGCGTTTGGTTGAAATTTTAAACGCGATTATGCCAATATACTGTTTGAAGCGATGAATGCTTCGTCAGATAGTTGTGAGACTTGCACTGAGTGTGCTGGGAGTGCCACATTGCGATTGCGTGTGGTTGGGGGTCTCAATGATGAGTTAATGATATTGGTTGTTATTCGTGGTATAACTGATTCGCTTCGGTATAGTAGATTCGGTCGTCGGCGACAATCTAATTTATCTGTGAATGTCATAGTCTCCTTTTTAGAGTGTCCTTCTAGTCTCCTTGCGTAGAGTCACATCATTCACACACATGGTCACAATTCACATACGTAAAAAGACACAACACACGTCAGTAATAATAAAAGCGGTCGCAAAAGTTTTTGTCGTACTAAGGGCTAACTAATAACGATGAACCTAGACATGTAGTGACGTGCTAGTTATCGTCGACAGTTAAACGTAATTTTTATACTAGTCAGGTCAATCAGAGTGAACGGTTCTAATGTAGTATTTTTATCTAAACGGGATAAACGCGTGTGGAAGCCTGCTGTAATTAAACAGCAGTTAGGCACAAGAATGTATTTCGTATACTTAAAATGGAAATTGATGTAAGAAAACATGTCGATCAGTTGTTGAGATATATTGGCAATGACTTCCCAACGCTACAAGACGACATAGCGTCACTGAAGGGTGGGAGTATACTCATCCGCCTAAAACAGGGATCCTGTCGAAGGACATAGAGGAGAGTAAGTGTGCAGAGCGCGAGGAGATACCTTCTGCCACGGCCGACACGACTTCAAGCGGTCGAAGGTATCCTTTACGCTCTACGAGGAATTTAAATATGTTTGAGTGATTTGTGGAGGAATTGATGTTCTATTACTGTTGCGAAGCGTCGCAACTGTTGTTTTGAGGCGAATTCAAAACAATGGCTGGTTCAATATTGTGCGTACTGAAATATTCGGCGATGGTGCTCAACTTATTTTAATTGCGAGATTAATTTTGTATTTCTTGATTACTTTTACAATGATGATAATGTGAACGAAGAGGTAGGTGACCGAATGTACTGAACGACTGAACAACTGAGCTAGTCGGTCATCGCTCACCATAGACATAAACCATAGATGTTCTACAAGTCTATAGCACGAACATTTTCCAATTGGTTATTTATTTACAGTTTATCTGTTTGACATACGCGTGTCGCAATAAATGGTTTTATCAAAAGTTACATGTTTTAGAATGCTTTTAAATTTAAAATTTGCTCAAGAGAGGTTACAATTTTGAATGTTGAACGAATTGATAGGTTACCGAATGTATTGAATGGTGACTGAACGAGTCAGTCCGTTAACCATAGACTGGGACAAAGTTCTATAAGTCTGTAGTGGTCATAAAGCGTTTATTTATTGTTCGAACAAGCGTAGAAAATCACGATATAGTGACGGCTGTCATTTAGGGTTTCTTTATATTTTTGTTTTATATGGCGTTATAACAATTTGCCAGTGTCAAAGTAAATATTTTTGCATCAAGTTAATAATATTGTGCATCACGAGTCATTCATTCATCACACCAAACAGTCAGGTCGAGTCTCAGTCATGTCAAAAATTATTCCAGTAAAGTGGTAGAATCTTTACTGAAACTTACTACGGAGTTTTGGAGGGAAAATGGAAACAGAGATTCTCTTCTTTTGAATTATTTGCCCACGCTCACACACGTTCACGAACACTTAATGGTTAATGATCCACCATTATTACACATTAACACTCGAAGAAACATAAGTTTAGGAAAATAATTCAAAACAGATAACCTGACGTCTCAAGGTGGCCGCCAAAACTCATTTAGGGTTTTCCGGGTGACGTTTTATGTGATAGAAATGTGTGGATGCTTCTGATTGGTTGTTAAATAAAATAATTATTGTTGAAAAGTAACTTATATTTTTTAACAAATTTTTAATATTAACAACTGAATGACGTTTTTTATTGAGAAATCAAAATTGACAGTTTGTTTCTTTTTTTACTTTTTTAGTGGCCAGCGGATGCCTGCCACATACTCCTTCCCCAGAGACAGCACAGGCGTAGCATTCTAAGTATCGTAAAGGAGGCTTAACTGACCGTCCAGAGCGAGTTTTTGTGTCATTACTTATTTCTGTACGATTTGATTCCTCGTGATTGCTATTTGCCAAGTGTGGGATAGATCTAGGAGCTTCTTTTAAATTATTGGTAGAATCATCTTCAGAATTTAAAATGAATGCCGGTTTTAGACGATCGATTGAAACAGTCTGTGCACCACGATTGCCTTCAATCTTAAAAACTTTATCATTTTTATCTACAACTTTATATGGACCATCATAGGTAGGTTGTAGTGGTTTTCGCAAGGCATCGTGTCGTAAAAAGACATAATCTGATTTCATGAGTTCTGGATGAATAAATATTTTTGATTTTGCTCTGTGGTTAATTTTAATCGGTTTTAAATTATTCATGTGTTCTTTCAGTTTGGCTACAAAGACGGGTATATCAATAGGAGGTGATATTGAATCTTTAAAAAAATCACAAGGCAATCTAATACCTTGTCCGTATAACATCTCAGCAGCACTAGTCCCATATTCTGGAAAAATATATGATCTCAAGCCTAGCATTACTAGTGGTAGTTTGTCGACCCAGTCATCGGAAAGTTGCGCCTTAAGTGCGGTTTTCAACGATCTGTGCCATCTTTCAATTTTTCCATTCGCCTGTGGATGGTAGGCTGTTGTTTTAATATGTTCGATTCCTAAAGCATCTGTGAGAGCTTTAAATAATTTTGATTCAAATTGAGCCCCTCTATCAGTTGTTAAAATATTCGGTACACCATATCGACTTATCCAATTCATTAATATTGCATCTGCAACAGTCTCTGCATTGATATCTGTTACTGGAATCGCTTCAGGCCAATGGGAAAATCTGTCGATCATAGTAACTAAATATTTATAGGTTTTTGATAAAGGTAGCGGGCCAACTATGTCCACATTTACATGAGAGAAACGCTTATCAACTTTGTTATAGTTTCCAATAGCGCTATAAGTGTGTTTGTTAACTTTAACACGTTGACATGAAATACATGATCTTACCCAGTTTCTTGTATCTTTTTTCAAAGACGCCCAAACAAATCTTTGTCTCAACAAATCAGTAGTTGCTTTAGCACCTGGATGAGCTAAGTTATGTATTGCATCGAATACTGATTTTCTCAAAGCTTTTGGAATAAATGGGCGTAATTTATCTGTTGATTTATCAATTACCAACTGTAGTCCACTCGGCAAAGTTATAGAGTCTAGCTTTAAAGATGAAGAATTTGAACTTAAAATGTTCATAAGTTCTTCATCGTCACGTTGAAGAGTGCTAATATTGTCAAATGAAATCTGGGAATGTATCTCTATACTTTTGATTCTGGAGCAAGTGTCAGCAGCTATATTATCTTTCCCTGGTAGATATCTTATGTCTGTTGTGAATTGCGATATAAAGTCAAGGTGTCGTAATTGGCGTGGGGAAGCATTTTCAGATTTCTTAGTAAAGGCAAATGATAGTGGCTTATGGTCCGTGTAAATGATAAAATTTCTTCCTTCTAACATATAACGAAAATATTTAACTGCTGAATAAGCTGCCAGCAGTTCTCTATCGTAAGTACTATATTTAATTTGAGTATCAGTAAGTTTTTTAGAATAAAAACCCAGCGGTTCTGGAATAGTACCTCTAAGCTGTTGCAGTGTAGCTCCCATGGCAAAATCAGAAGCGTCGACCATTAACACTAAAGGTAAATTTGCAGATGGGTGAGCTAAAAGTGTCGCATTTGCTAATTCATTTTTGACAGTATGAAATGCTTCAATAGACTCGTCTGACCATTCCACAGGGCGCTTATCCTTTTTTTTATAATTTTTGCATAAATTGTATAACAAATTTTGCGTACCTGCTGTACCAGCCATCGATCGTCTGTAAAAATTTATCAAGCCCAAAAACTTGCGAAGATCGGCCACGTTCTCCGGAAGCTTGTAATCAATTATCATCTGCACTCTATCTGAAAGTGGCGAAATGCCTTTAGAAGTCACCTTGAAGCCCAGAAATGAAATTTCTTCTACGCCAAGTATACTTTTATTAAGATTAATATTGATATTATTTTCGTCTAAGCGTTTGAATAACATGTGTAAATGTTCTTCATGTTGTTTCATGTTTTGTGAAGCTACTAATAAGTCATCTATATATGGAAAAACAAAATTCAAATCTCTTAATATCATATGTATGTATCGTTGAAAGGTTTGAGAAGCATTGCGAAGACCAAATGGTAATCTTAAAAACTCAAATAGTCCAAACGGTGTATTTACAGCTGTTTTTGGTATGTCTTCGGGATTAATAGGTATGTGGTGAAATGCTTTTACGAGATCTATTTTGGAAAAAATCGTTTTACCATCCAGTTCAGTGTTGAAATCGTGTAAATGTGGTATTGGATAACGATCTGGAACCGTAATGGCATTTAGCGCACGATAATCCCCACAGGGGCGCCAAGATCCATCTTTCTTTTGAACAAGATGTAATGGGCTTGACCAATTGCTACTGGATGGTCTACATATTCCTAAGTCCATCATATGTGCAAACTCTTGCTTCGCAATAGCTAGTTTGTCTGGAGCTAAGCGTCTTACCTTGGCCATTGTAGGAATACCAGTTGTTATTATGCTGTGTGTAATATTGCAATTTATATGTTTAAAATCGGGTGTATCTTTAAAAATATTAGGATAATTCTTTAAAATATTATAATATTTTTGATCCGGAGAAATAAGGCATATTGTTTGATCTTCTATTTTATCAATGTCACAAATAGCTTGTTTTGAAGTTTGCTTATCCTTAATACATTTGTTTTTCATATCCACAATAATATTAAAATGGGCTAAAAAATCTGCTCCAATGATGGCGTGTTTAACATTGGCAACAATAAAAACCCATCGATAAGACTTATGCAACCCAAAGTCAAGTTCAATAAGTCTTTCTCCGTATGTGTCAATACTGGACCCATTAGCAGCAAATAATTGTTTATTACAGCTTCTATATTTATCTTTGAAACGTGGTGGCAAAACTGATACTTCAGCACCAGTATCGATTAAAAATTTAGTTTTAGATATTCGATCTGTAATAAATAAGCGGCTTGCTGTACCAGTGTTCTCCGCCGCATCGAGTGACTGGTCAGCTAGTTTAAAATATTGGAAGAAGTTGATGTATTAAAATTGCAAGGTGGGACGCATTTCTTAGCTTTACCTTGATAATTCTTATGATACCAGCAAATAATTTGATTAGTGTTGTTACTTGCCTTTTTGTTATTGCGAAGTTGACTTTTTATTTCTTCAATAGATATAGTCAATTCCTCCAATTTCTTTGTTAATTCTGTCGAGTTATTGTTTGAACTAGTACTTGGATAAATATGTTGAATTTCGTTACCTTGTAGCGTTGAATGATGAATTTCGTCAGCTAACTTGGCGATAGTATCAGTGTTATCTTTAACAGTAATTAAAACACTTCTTATATGCATAGGTAAGTGTTGAAGAAAAATCGTTCTTAAGAAAACATCTGAGACATCTTCGCCAACTAAATCTTTAATTCGTTTTAAAAATTGCGAGGGTTTATTGTCACCGATTTCAACACCTTTCATTAATGTGGAAATTTTTTGTGTATTCGTCGGCTCAAATTCTTGAATAAGCCTGTCTTTTAAATCCGAGTAAGGTTGGTCACTTAATGGTTTTTCAATATAATCCGAAATTAAATCTGCAATTTCGGGGTCTAAAGATCCGATTATGTGATGATACTTGGTTGTTTCATTCGTAATTTTTGCCGTAATGAATTGTGACTCTACCTGGTATAGCCATATTTTCACATTTTTTCGCCAGAAGGGTGGAATTTTTATTGAGACTTTCGTTATTTCAGGTTTGTTGTCCATTTTTACGGGGTCACCAGTGTGGATGCTTCTGATTGGTTGTTAAATAAAATAATTATTGTTGAAAAGTAACTTATATTTTTTAACAAATTTTTAATATTAACAAC
The DNA here is from genome assembly GCA_948150575.1 of Tinea pellionella. NCBI lineage: Eukaryota > Metazoa > Arthropoda > Insecta > Lepidoptera > Tineidae > Tinea > Tinea pellionella. Next base: position 7,790,108 of record OX411260.1, read on the forward strand.
TGAATGACGTTTTTTATTGAGAAATCAAAATTGACAGTTTGTTTCTTTTTTTACTTTTTTAGTGGCCAGCGGATGCCTGCCACAAATGCGCTTAATGTTTTATCAATCTTCACCGAAATATTGAGATATTCGTCATGTTAATTGAAATCAACTCTTATTACACTGATAGGTATCAGTGACAATGAGGTAATCGTTAGAGGTAACTATGAGATTTAGTTGGGTTTCACCATGAAGACATACTAGAGGTGCAAATCTCATACATGGAAAATGCGTAAGCGGCTTCAATAGATTTGACGGTGTTGGCGTCGGGTCAGGTGCTGGCCGACGGAGAACCTGAAGGTGACTGGGGTCATCTTTTCTCTCGCTTCACATTGGGAGCGTTGTTGCGTGTCTAGTTGTATATATCAGTGGGTTTCACTGTATAACATATTCGTACGTGCGGACGGAGGACAAACAAAAGAAGAAAGAATTATTGCGTTCGTTTTCTGCGAGCCACGGTTAGGTAGGTGTAGGATTAGTTAGGACGGAAAAAATTCGACAACGTAAACATTTCTTTCTCCGGTAACGATCTCGATAGATTGAAGGTGCTAGTCTACATAGTCCCTACACATTCGCGTTCACACTTGTTATTGTGTTTTGCAAAAATATTTATTTTGGGATGAATAAAGTTAAACATATATGTATGATGCGTTGTTAATGATGATGTCTATTGTTGAAGGCATTGGATTGTGTAATGTTGTCTTGGGACACTGATAGTTGTATGATTTTCTACCTACAGAGATTGAATATTTATGCAAGGTCAGGTTAGACCGAGCCTGAGTAAGGAAGAGGCATTGTTAATGCACCAATTGAAACGGATAGAAAATGGTTAATCCTAGTTGTTATCCTGTTACTTCAGTATTTATATTAGATGTTACGCCCTGATAACGTCATACACACCTCACTATTGCATACACAGCTCACATTCGAATGACAAAACACCTTTCTAGACCATACATGCTGACACGTCTTTACGTTAGGTCCTCTCCAATCATAAATCTCTTAATAATTGTTGATGAACTTGACGGCACATAGAGTAATCAATTGTTCGCATACTCGATGTGTTTCCGGAAGCTGATATTCGACGCTATGATTGGTCGATCGAACTATGTCTCGATTACTAGAGGGCGTTGTGAGAATACTTTCTTGACGGGTTTAGTGAGATATTATTCATGTGATCATGATCTGAGCATTCAGTGGAATGTTGTTTTATGAGATTATAAAGAAGTTATCAAATCAAATAAATTCCCTCACATTTATAAAACTTTGTTACTACCGACCGTGCATATTTGCCATAAAGTTGTCGCTATAAAATTGACTATTAGTACCAGAAAAACGAGGCAATGACTCTCAACTACAAACGAGTGAGAAACAGACGTGGAGGAAAGGGACATAGAGCTCACGTAGCGGGCATAGGGGATAATGAATACTAGGTGCCTCATTCTCTATGGCGGAGTATTCATTTAGAGTCATGAGACTGATCGGAGTGGTCGGCAATAAATTGATTTCATATATTTGTTGATTTTATTACAGACCTTGTTGTCTCCATTGTTTGGGACTTGTTAATCGGATGCGACTACGCCTGTAGAAAAACAATCACGAGGTTGAGTGCAAGTTGAACTAGCGCTAGTGATGTGTTGGACAAGAATTGAGAGCACCAATTGGATTGTTTGTTGTGGTTGGGCATGAGAATTGAATTGTAATGATTTTGTTTTGCTAAAGGTGATCGAAGTGATGGAGATTCTACTTGGAGAGCGACACACACATCGAGTTACTGAGTGGGTCTAATTGGAAGACTACATACTCAGGCTGCCGCCGCGCACATGGTGCTTTGGCGAGGGGAGTGGTGTGTGCAACATTTTGAAGATGGACGCTTTTTTTGAAGAAGCTGCGGAAACCAGTTTTGGGACTAAACCCATTGTGTGTTTTCAACTCATTTCTCGTCCCAAGAAATGGGTTGGGAACTCATGCTTTTGGGTCATGTCTTGCAGACAGGGATTTAACCTGTATTGTACTATCGGGCTGCGGTCCATGTGCAGATGAATTTTGAATTTTGTATCTTTCCCTTAGGCTGCGGTCTATTCATTATGAAAGTGGGTTTGGGATTCATAGACAAATTATTTTGGTTATGAATTTCAGGTTCATATCCTGTCCTGTGATGATGTAAGATCTTGACGTATGTGTCACTATTACATGAATGAAGGTTAACTTAGTAAGTTCTGGGTTAACTGCGATTGGTTGAACTGTCTGAAAGGCTTCTTGATTGCGTGATGAGTATGAACTCGTTGAGGACTAACCCTTTCAGCTGACAATAAGGACTTCCGCGGAAGTTCCGACTGAAGACGCACCGGAGGAGTACCTGCCTGGTGGAAATTGGAGATCTACCGAGCGTGGCGACCGAGGACGGCGCTACGTCAGGAGAGGCCGTGTTAGAAGCCACTGCCTAATTGATGAAAAAAGAAAAAGATGGCAACATAGAAACGCTATATAAGAGGGTGCATAGACGAGGCTCGCTCTCTTTGCGGCGTGGCTCTCGGACTGAAAACATCGTGGCGTGGTGATATCGTTTATTTTACCACGTGTACATTATTGTTCAAAGAATTCTTATTTGTTTATTAGTAAAATTAAATGTGAATTTAATCTAATTGGTTGTTGATTAATTTTAAAAACTACAAACCGCTTCTGATTCCTAACAATATAAAATATTAAAAGAAAAAAGCTTTTTAAAAGTAAAAGTTCAATCAAATATCAAATTAAAACAATTTTTTATTAATCAAAAATTTGTAGGTTAATTCTGTTAGCAGATCCGATGATCCCTTCTGTTGTCTTCGCAAAACTCATCTGCATATAAATTATGGATTTAAATAAGACTCCGGGGCCTTTTCTTAGCGAAATAAAAACGTCAAGGCGAAATAGAAATACTCGCGATGGCTGAATGGTCTATTTTATCTTTAGGTAGTCAAGCATTTCTGTGTAATCAATTTTTATACTCTATAGTTTATACATATAAAGTTTATATACATAAACTTTATATTATACTCCCTATTAAAACTGTATTCATTATACTGATGTAGTTTTTTTTATTGTAGCTCGACATATGACAATACTCCGTCTGATGTAAAGCTAGAGTGTGGTCTATGAAATAACTGCTATCACAGAAAAAATCTGTAAACAGCAGTCGCGTCCGGCTTAAGGAGACGAATTTTTGTTAAAGACACAAAGACTTGAGGTCGACGCGTGCGGGCGATCGAATGCATCGCTTTACAGTCGAAGCGATCCCCGCACGGACAAAAGGCGAACCTTTTCTGTGGAACGATGTTCCCAGCCATGTCTTTGCTCCTTCCTACAACCTGTCTGCGGATCCCCTTCTCTGACAGCAGTCATCTCCGTTCAGGGGTCGCACTCTAGCTTAACATCAGGTGGAGTGCTAACAAATACAATCGCGAAGGTCATGCGGTTTTGTTAACGCTGTAACGCGTCCATTGCGGGCTGTGGTTCGATTTCATTAAAATCTTTAAAAAGCTTATAATTAAAATCATTGTCAGATAGACAAATGACTGGGACTAAGAATTGTATTATCATATTATACAAAGCTCGATTACCACTCACTGACTGACTGACTGACATATATTATGAAGCACTTGCCGGGGGGTTAGAGAGATGATTCTTTTTGGGGCGTGTAGAGGGCGTTCCCGCGACCCCAGAAAAACCTCGATTTTGACCGGAAGTGAACTCTGGACCGGAAGCGATACCGATATCTCGGAAACGGAACGAGATAGGGCACAAGTGCCGGAACAAAAGTCGTAGGGAATGCCCTCTAATATCGAAATCCATAAATTGTTTTTTCAAAAAAAAATTTTTTTAAAACTACCCGAAAAAAAACTTTTTCAGCGCCGCGAAGCGCGCCCAAAAAACTAGTTGTAATTGTACAATTGATAGAAATGTTAGATATGAATTGCGCTTTACGTTTTGCGTACATACCCAACCATCATACACGATCAAAACTCTACATTTTCACAATAGATTCAGGACGCAATATCCTTTATAGTCTGGATTAAAAAAGGGGGTAATTAAAGAGAACTTATGAAGTCTACAAAAAGCTTTGAGACTCAACCGGATATTAAAGTGCAGTACGAACTGTTCAAACAAGGATTATTGGCTACTGACAAAAGATTATTATTCTATTTTTTATGTAATAATAACCTTTATGAGGTTGGAGTTAAGGTAAGACTGTAGAACGCCTCTTCTATGCCGGCTTTAGGAGACGAATGCTCGGCATTAATTACGAATTAATTAGTGGAGTGCTTCGTGTTATACTCGTCTATTATCAAGCTGATGCTCTTACTATGTAGCTAGGTGTAACGAGAGGAGTGTGCACTGTCAATTTGTGTGATGCACATACGTTTCCTCGAGCCGGCATAGCAGAGGCGACTGCTGTCTGTAGACAGATCTGTAGTAGGTAGCAGTTGTTTCCGTTCATGGATCGCAACCTGATGCTAAATGTTGTCATATGCCGAGCTACTATTAAAAAATATATATATTTGTACGATTCGTCCTGGTAACGTAACATTACGTACGCCATAATCATTAGTTTTTATTAACCAAAGTGGTTATATGATTTATAATATAATATAATAAAGTACTCAGATGTTGCACGTGGAATTTCTATATAAATTTTCACACTACATTTACTTGAGGTGATAAAAATTCTTCCTTCCTTACCTTGGCAGTAGATACCTCTTTTTAAATAGAACAAAGAACGTATAGAGATGACAGTCATTAATAATTTTATTTCAATTTCTTACTGAGATTAGAATAAGTTTAGGTATCGTTAATTATAATAAAATAATGTATTATTTTTATTAAACTTACATTTGTTTAGGTTATATTATTATTATTTTAGCTTTTCTTAGATCGTGATACGTGATAAAACGAAAAAATATAGTGTCCGAAAAATTGATTTTATTTTTTTCTAATACTTCAGAAAAAGTTGAAAGAAATTAATTAAAATACGACTGCATTCGTTGCTCGAGAAAAAAATCAATCTAATATAAATATTTACGGGCGCGAATACCATTTTATAGCCATAATAAAATCACTTCAAACCGCACTAAATTGGGGAAAATTACTCCCCCTTTCAGTTAGAGTTTAGAACTCCTCATATTACGAGGGAGGGATAGGTAGAAACGACAAAAATGAAATATTAAAAATTTGTTTTAGTATTTTGTTCAGATATTCTGCTTTTATTATGATATCTGATAAATAATAATGTATTTCCTTCGAATAGGGTACGGGGCATATTTGAGTCGGCATAGCAGAGGCGACTGCAACCTACAGATATATTAAAAAGTAATTTCAAATAAAATAATAATAACAAATGAAATTTTCAATATACTCTCCAAGAGCTGGTAATTCACTCCTGAGTTCCATGCTTTTTATGGTTACCTGTGTGAAATAAAGTAGTCTAAGACGATGTAGATACTCGAAAATATTATAAAAAAGATACTTAAATCACGAATTGCAAGCTAAGGTCGCCTTATAATTAAACAAGGTTGGAATTACAACGCATTTATTCGAATAATAAATTCATTCCTGGACGAAAATATCTATATATTGATATATTCCTAAATAAAGATATTACTTTGATGATAGGAATCAAATCGACATCCTATTATATTATATAACAATATCTACATAGATATTAATTGTATTAGAATCAAAAGAAAGACACCATACCTAGCTATACCTGTGTTGCAATAGTGCAAAAGTGTTGTAAGTTAAAAAATTAGCCGAGTGTTGTGTTAAACAAAAGACAGCAGGAAATGTAACTTCATTGCTAGGTTTCATTGTTTTCTTTGAAATAGGATACTGTAAGTTTATCTAAAAACCCTTGTGGTTCAAACAATTCAAAGGAATTGAACCTGTGTTTCCATTTTCCCTCAAAAACTCCCTAGGAAGTTTCAGTAAAGATTCTACCACTTTACTGGAACAATATTTGACTTGACTGAGACATGACCTGACTGTTTGGTGTGATGAATGAATGACTTGTGATGCACAATGTTATTAACTAGATGCCATATAAAACAAAAAAAACCCTTGTGAATAAAGGATTGGCAAATCTCGCGCCATATTCCTCAAGTTGAACTCGATATTCTTTATTAATCCTATACAGAATATAAAAATACAGGTTGTAATCCCTCTAACTACGCTAACACTACTAATACAAAAACGTTATAAGTACTTTTTTTAAAATTATTATTAGTTTATTAAGATTTTGTAAAATCAAACTGCAACGCCATAATAATATCGCTAAGGCAAACGGCCGTCTAATAAGGTCCGTTTGCACCAGAAGGCCCGTTAAAGTTACTTTAAATATTACTTTTACGCTTACTTTAACGTTAACCGTAACCAGCGAAGCTTGGGTGGTTAAAGTTAAAGTAATTGTCAAACCAATGTCACTAACGTCAAATATATAAAAAGAAGCCAAATATGTTTTTCTATTATTTTTCAGCCACCTTTATAACAGTATGAATTTACACGATATTGCAACGCGTGTGGAGTAAACGTTTAACGGTTACGTCGTCGTAAAAGTAATAGTTAAAGTAGCTTTAACGGGCCTTCTGGTGCAAACGAACCTAACAGGTGTGATTGTGAACTCGTGTGTGCTACGAAGACGTCGCCGAATTTGAGACTGGATTAACGTGGGTGAAAAAAACACGGGTGAAATAGGAACACTAAACTCAAACACAAAGCTGCGGGTGACAGCTAGTTTTATAATAAATGTGTTAAAAAATCTACGGAACCATTTTAAAAGTATTCTATCTTTATATTTTATTGTCTCTGCACCTCCAGAGTAAAGGTGAAGAATTCCATTAGCACACCAAAGAAATGAGAGATTCCCCGTTTTCAGATAGTTTTATTTTCAGTGGCCAGTATCCGTTTGACTGGCTTTCTCATTGTAAAAAATACTGAACGAAAGTATATTGTAGAGTTTTTTTATAGCAGATCGACATATGACCACACTCCGCCTGGTTTTAAGTTAGAGTGTCACAGAGAAATGTCCTTAGACAACAGTCCCCTTCGCTATGCCGGCTTGAAGAATGTCATTTCATGGATGTTCACTCTCTGAACATTCGATTATGATTCTAAATTTACTTTAATTTATATATAAAATAATAATAAAAAAATTAATCTTAATTTATGCACTGTAAGCCTAATGATGCGCTTTTCTCAGAATAGGGCATAGTGGAGGTGACTAATCTGCAGACTTATCACTGTTCTAACAGTTGTCTCTGCCCATGTACTATCAAGAGCAGCGGAGTAGTCCTACCTTAAAGACTAATGTTACTTGCACATTTTTATGTTTCTCTCAGCTCCTACTTTAAATATAACTTATGTTTACGTTGCTATGACAACTGACGCGTGTAGATTAATTTGATTGATATTTACACGTCTTTTTTTTTCGTTTTTCCCTCATAACATTGACAACTAAATGACGTGCAATATGTAAAAAACTTATAGAAACATTGACAACAATATTGATCTCCTTTACTTATAACGCAATCAGAAAGAGAAGGCAACTGTAATATTCAGACAAACAATTTTGAAAAAAAAACTGGGCCTGCTCCCCTGCTCTTGATAGTACCTTTAATTAACTTAGCTTTAGTTTTATTCTTAGTTACCTTTAATGTATTATTCTATGACAATTTTATATAATTTTGTATTAAATTATGTACAATGTAACAATAGAATATGATTGCTAATAGATCCATCTCTCATGCAAATTATAGCAAATTCAACATCTGATTGTAATATATTGAATTGGTCTGTACGTTTTATATTATTGCGGTTTTGTGGCCTGACCTATAGCTGTCATTACTATAAATGCAGTAAAAAGATTGCTATGCAATTATGGGTAAATCAGTTTCTTTTTTTTTTTTAAATTAATTAGTCTGGCTGATGTCACATATTCTGTTTTACGAAGATTAATGTATACGTACACATTTTTTTTTATTAATGTTTCATCTCTCAATATGTAATGTTGAATCTACTAACATGTAATTTAAAACTGTTTTTCCAAATAAAGCGTGAATTTCTCAGTTTCATTCTAACAGAGTATGCCATAAAGAACTTGAGTTTTTTCTTTTATTTTATTCAAAGCGAGGCGCGGAAATGTTAGATTTTAGTTCAGTGGAAGTTTTTAAAACGATTGTGGTGAACGCGATGGGGAGAAAACTTTTATGTAATACGGTTTTCGAATATAAAATTTTATTTTTATTATTTTTTAATAAAGTAACTTTAACAAATGCTTACTTAAACTTAATATTTGTTAAAAGTTTCGCTTTTAAACATTCCCAATGTTTTAAAAGTGAAATTTATTTCCGCCTATCACCAAACTTGTGGAGACGAAGTCGACTGCATATATTTTTTTATGCCACTTCGTCCCTTCGATCAGTTCGTAAAAAAAATATCAATTGTAGATCTTAAAAAACATTAACATCACAGTTTAAGTCGAAAAAAAAGGTCAGATAAATTTGTACCTTTTTAGTACCTAACTATTAACTTTTAAATAAAATAAACTTCATTCTGCATTTATAATTTAATAATGTATATTTGTTTTGCATAAACCCTGAAAAGGGAGGACCTGTATACTCTCTTGGTCTGATTATGTTAAGATATAGCTTACACCGAAAGGGAGGAGAATTTGGAACATTTTCATCGATTTTGTCTTATTTATACACTTTTTTTTACTATTAAAATCGCATTTAAGATTAAACTGATAACGATTAAATTAGGTTATTTACAAGAGTGGTAGGCAGACTGATGATGGTTATTAGTCCAGTCAGCCGTCCTGGGGTAGTATCGCCACTTTCGAATGTAACACCCGTGAAGCGACCTTGTTGCGTTTCGGGTATAGTTTAAAAGTAGCCAGGTATAACGAGAGGAGTGTGCACTGTCAATCTAGATGGTACATGCTCGTCTCCTCCAGTCGGCATAGTGGAGGCGACTGCTGCTCGCACAGGTTTCTCTGTAGTAGCAGTTGTTTTCATTCATGGACCGCACTCTAGCTTTACATCAGCGGAGTGTTGTCACATGCCGAGCTACAAAAAAATTTCACTAGCTTGATTATAATTTAATATTATGATCTATGGACAAGAATAACATAGACCAAAATTTAAATATTATTATCGAACCGGAAGCTCCGTGTAACAGCGATAGCTCTACAACTGCTGGACCACAGAAGCCGCCAAACCATAATAAACTAATAGATAAAAAAAAACATTTAAGTGTACATAAGAAATCAGATTTCGTGTATGTAATTATTTAATTAAATGGTACGCGTCTTTGACGATACGCTTATTTAAGACAAGTCATTTCAATTAATATTTATGTGATTAAATTATTCTTTTTTTTTTACTTAACTCCACAAACAATACTTATCTACTATATGTCATTGAAAACGTGAATAAAACATGTGTGGCTCATAGATTTTTTTATAGGAAAAGCTCCTAACATTTTCGTATGTCTGTGATCCAGTTAAACGGATGGCTTGCCAATAAATAACGACTTGGACATAGCAATTTTATTACGAAAGGCGCGCCCACTTTGTTTTTCAATATATCTTACCGCATTTTTATAGTTTCTTCGAGTAAGGTTTGTTTTTGGAAAATTTCCTCACAATCACATTTTCTCTTAATTTAAAAATATGTTAATTGAAAACAGAAACCTATATAACTCTTTTTAAAACAATAGTAGGCAGACTGATGATGTTTAAGGTCTGCCGTCCTGGAGTGGAGTAGTACCAACCCCCGTGATTGTAGCGTTTCGGATTAGAAGTTCCCAGGGATAACGAAAGGAGTCTGTACTGTCTACCTGCATAGTCGTCTTCTTAAGCTAACATAGCAGAGGCGATTGCTGCCTGCAGAAAACTCTCTGGAGTAGCGTTATTTCCGTCCATGGACTGCACTTTAGCTTGTCATCAGACGGAGTGTTGTCATATATCGAACTACAATAAAAAGGTGTCTGTTAGTCCAGTCTGCCGTCCCACTTGCTACCACGAACACCAGAAGTCCATCCTGTCTATATTTCTGCCCGTACAGAACTGGATCAATGTCCAATGGTTTTCAGTGCTAATTTAAATAAGAATTGGACCATATTTTTAATAGTTATTGCTTTCAGCACCTGAGTCTTGGGATATTTGCATATAAATTTATCTTTCGCAGCCTTAAACTGTTAATAAAGCCTCCCACGGTGAAACAGCTGGTGAATAGCAAAATTTGATTTTATTGCTATTTTTCTCGACTTTTTCTTCAGTTTCTTTAATTTAATTCTAAGATACTGTGTTTAATTACCTCTATACATTATATGCTTAGTGAGTACTATTGTTTAGTGAAATAACAAACGTCAAACTTCGCCATAAATCGCTTACTAAGTTTAGAGATTAGTTAAATTCAAATGCATTCGATATTAGCACAATAATAACGATACGCAATTGTAATTCGTACCAACTGGAATGGAAATTATTGTAAACAAAGTCATGGGCGAATCCAATAAGTTACCGATTTATAAAATCAACTAACAAATATTAGCTAAGAAAAAAAGTAGCACATAAAATATTTTTAAAAGAAAGGTTAGTTAAAGTTAGGCGAAATAATTGTGTTTTTTTTTGTAAGTAAATATTTTAAACTCATTACTATATATTGGAAAAAAGACCCAAAAACCCAACTTTTTTGCCAACTTAAGATTTAATTATTTGCCTACATTTGGTAAAAGTCGAAAAAAGGATTATACCTAACATATAAACATGAATATTTTTGATCTAAAAATACAGCAATATTTAAGGGTTGAGCAACCTCCGCCCCATGGACGTCTTATCGATGAACCATCCATCCCAATAGTTAGTTATACCACGTATAAAATTAAACAAAAAAAAAACTACTAATTATTGGAATTTTAAATGCAACAGACAGCAGTAGCCTCCACTATGCCTGCTTTAGATTACCAGTGCAGACTCTTTATACCTGGCTATTTCCCGACTAATACTAAAACGCGACAAGCGACTTTATCGTTTAATTTAATTTACAAAATAGTAAGTTCCTATTAAAACAAAGTATACTACATAAATCTATTTCGATTGTAGAACAAAGTTTTTGAAATTGCGGATACTGAAACTGCTGAAAGTTATACCGTAGTAGGTTTGCTAGTACATCGACGAAATAGGGTTGTGCCAATATAATATTTTTATTTTTATCCTGTAGTCATAACCCTAACTTTGGCGTCTCTAAAAGTAATTTATTATAGAGTAGCAGGAACTCTAAAATGGTGTAGACTGAAGGTATGAATATTAAAATCAATAATTTAGATCAAGTTATTATAGATATATTTCCTATATAATCCCCTTGTTCGAATCACGCGAATCGAGTTGTGACTTAAAGCGCAAAATGTTTGAATTACGTTAGAGTTTGATTGTTTATCCTTAATTTATCTTGTGATTATTTTTATGTTGGTTCATAGTTAAAAAAATGTTTTTATTAATTAACTTTATTTTTAATTTTCATTTATATAACCTAAAATACCTGTTAAAAATCAGCATCCGTTCAATCGTTTAAGCATTTTTGGGAGACACACAGATATGTTATTATTATATTTTGAACATTATATTTTGACTAAGCTTTCAAGTGATCAAAGTTCATATAACATAGTTACATTGGTACCGGTCAGCATTTAGCGAGGTTTGAACACGGGTCTCATCGATCGTGGGTTCCTTCACCACGGCTACTCGTCAAACTACGCTGAAATTTTAGTGTGGATTCATTTTTGTATTTCATCTTTTACATCCTTCCAACTGCTGAATTGATCTCGCATATTACTGGTTTTACTGAACTTTTCTGTTCAATTTTTATTATAATTTAATCTTAATATATTTAAATCATATACGTCACAATCAGCAGGGCCACGTTATGATGTCAAAGTTTCCTGACTTAGCTTGGATAAGGGCGGGGAGGAGGTGAAGGGGAGATATATCTAAAAGAAAAGGAGACCATACTTTCGAATAAAGAAAAGATTAAATAATTATCTTATTTTGTAATGTTAAGATCATTAAATTGGACACATTAAGGTCGAATATCATACATAATGTTACGTGCAGGGTGCGAAAGAGACAGCATGCGTCGAAGTTTCTAGAAAGGTCTCGTATAAGTGGCGTAGCGTAAACATCTTGGCCACGCCACGCCACACCATCTTGTTTACATTATAATTCTGAACAACTTCGACGAGAGTTTTCTCAAAGCTTCCTTCCATTTGAGTATACTCGTAAATACCGACACCCGAGTGTCCCAAAAGTAGTCCTATTTTGGATGCGATACAAGCGACTCCAACGATAACCAGTGATACTGAACAGCGACTGAAGGCTATCCAGCGACTATCATACCACCCCTACTTCTATTTCAATGTGTGTTGTATGCAATAAGTTGGTGTAAAGACCGCAGTCGTGTATTATTGTACCCCACGAACTTAACAATAATTTCGTCCTTTCACACCCGTAATACCCGTACAGGAGGAAGCATCGACATTGTGTCGATCAAGACTTTGAGAATTAATGAAAAAACAAGATATTATTTTAGAATATTGTTTTGTTACCAAACTATTAGGCAGGCCCAAAAATAGGTATTGTTCTTTTAAATAATAAACGACGCAACCAATATTGTCACCCTACTCGTAAGGCTCAAAGAAAACTTGAAGGGGAGTTTGAGTGAAAAATGGGTACTCTAATTATCGTAGAATGGAATGTTTAATACTACTAATTAATGTCGCCTTACACTCGCTTTAAACTCGAATATTTTAAAACTCATTTCGAGATATCTCTCCACGTTTGTAACAAAAAAATCTTAAATAATCTTTTCTACGACCGGTACCAATGTAACTTTGATTTATGCTCTTTGATATTACCTAAACGAGTGGTACTTAGACAGACTGATGATGGTTATCACACTCGTCTCCTCAAGCCGGCATAGCGAAGGCGACAGTAGACACTTTCCTATTGTCTCCGCTAATGGATTGCACTTTAGACGGTGACCGTGACCTTGTCGCGTTTTGAGATCAGGAAGTAGCCAGGTATAACGAGATTCGTCTATTCTAGCCGGTATAGTGGAAACTGACTGCAGTCTGTAGAAATTTTGTTTACAAGGTGTCTGCCGTCCTGGAGCAGTACCACCACTTTCGAATGTAACATCCGTGATGTGATATTGTAGTTTGAAAGTAGCCAGGTACGAGTATAACGAGAGGAATGTGCACTGTCAATCTGTATGGTACATGCTCGTCTCTTCAAGCCGGCATAGTGGAGGCGACTGCTGCGTGTAGAGATTTCTTTGTAGTAAGCAGTTGTTTCCGTTCATGGACTACGCTCTAGCTTTACATCAAGCGGAGTGTTGTCACATGCCGAGCTACTGTAACAAAAAGCTAGTTTCTATAGGTAAGTATAGGTGGAAAAGGTATTATGTAAAATTAATCGAGTAGTTTCCAGTTGAAAACAGTTTTGTTCAAAGTTTCCTAATAATAATATTCTCTTAAAACTTAAATACGCCTCTTTCAAACTATTCGAGATATTAAACGTAGATTAGCGTTAAGTTTTACAGCTTGTTAAAGCTCGCTTTTGTGATAGCTTGCAAAAACAATTTCTCATTATGGTTTAGTCTATCTTTTTATCATTTATTTTCGTTTTTTAATGTTAAGACTGTATGAGAAATATTGCCAACTGTAAATTTTGAATCAGTTTTTGCAGTCAGTCACTAAAACTTAAACTACAGGATTTTTGGTTTGGTTATTTTATTATTCCTAAATATGTGTTATAAATATAAGAAAAAATCTTTAAGCTAAGCCTAAATGGAATTATTTCATATAATAATAAGCCGTTTTTCTCAGTAAAAACTCAACAAATTATTATGAGCGGCCGTGGTCTAGCGGTGAGACGCGTGAACTCACGATTGATGAGACCCATGTTCGAAGCTCGCTAATTCTGACCGGTACCAATGTAACCTTGTTATATGTACTTTGGTTGCTCAGTGCCTATAGGCACTATTAAAGAGTGGTAGGCAGACTGATGATGGTTATTTGTCCAGTCTGCCGTCCTGGGGCAGTACCACCACTTTCGAATGTAACACCCGTGAAGTGACTTTGTCGCGTTTCGGGAATAGTTTGAAAGTAGCCAGGTATAACGAGAGGAGTGTGCACTGTCAATCTAAGATGGTACATGCTCGTCTCCTCAAGCCGGCATAGTGGAGGTAACTGCTACCCGCACAGGTTTCTCTGTAGTAGCAGTTGTTTCCATTCATGGACCGCACTCTAGCTTTACTTCAGGCGGAGTCTTGTCACATGCCGAGCTACAATAAAAAAATAAAAAATATTTGCAAAATCATGATCCAGGGCCTTATTTATATTATATATATATTTTAATTAAGCACATGTTAGGCGTAATGCGAAAATAATAGGGTTGTTTTGAGTGTTTACGCGCCGTCAAGGTCAAAACAATCACCTTGATGATTAAAGTATGTATTCTAAGCTACAGTCCGGTCCATGAGCAAAAGTAACTGTTACCATCGAGGAATGTCTACAGGCAGCTGTCGCCTCCCCTATACTAAACTTGAGATGAATGTCTACCCACCACTTTTAAATACCAATTTGCCTTTACATTAACAATAGCTTAAGTGAAAAGAGCTAATCGCTTAGAGAACAAAAGAAAGGGCGAGTCATTAAAAGTTTCATAAATTTTTAGAATTCCCTTCCACCCTTTCTGGTAAGGCTTACTGTGATAATGATAATGATAAACTTTATTTTTATAACATCATTTAACAATGTGTTAGATGTAATTTAAATACCACGGCTGTCATTGTTGCCAGTGAACTTATTTGAAACATTTACAAGACTAAATAAAATATATGTCGGAACGGTCATGAATACGGACTCTAATTTGAACGATTACGGAAACTAACTTGGAACAAAATGAATACGTGGTCATGAGTACAAGCACTAACTGAATATGAAACAAAAGCGTCGTTACGCTTTGACAGCGTCTCTGAAAACACGCCACGCGGCGGACATTGTGACTTGTTTGCGCGGAGGAACTGTCGTGTTTCAGCATATTTGCTTTGTTATCGCCCACAAATGGAGGATAGAAGCCTTGCACCGCTCTCCCGTTCTGTCATATACAGGGTGTATCAGGCATCGTGTAAAAAAATTAAAGTAAATATTAAGTGAGCGGTGAACACCCCTCAAAAAATAAATTTACTAAATAAAAGTTCTCGTGTATGGTGTTATCACAGAAACAAAATGTCTATAAATGGACCGGCCGACGTGGACATCGAGCGCTACGAAACTACGAAAGTACAGCGGTCATAAAAAATAATTTATTGAGAAAGTAGTAGAACAAAAGTGTTTTAGTATAATTGACTTATTAACACAATGATTAGGTAGTTTACCTTCAATCCGCCTACGAAGTTCACCGCGGTCGTTGACCTCATCGTCTCTGTCAGAATACACGCGCCGCTTTATGTCTCCCCATAATTAAATATCACAGGGCGTTAAGTCTGGGGAGCGAGATGGCCACTCGCAAAATGTAATGCGAGCTTATACGGGTGTAGGTCTTGCCCACGTAATAACCTCCACGCAAGATTTTGAACAATTCTTAATACGCGTCGTACGGAATCGTGTAGGATACCGTTCTCTCCACAAACATAAGGTAGCACTTAAATTTCCACCACTTTCTCCACACAAAAGAACGATCACAAAGTTCAATGTTCGAAAGTGACATTGTCGCGTTAGTGTTATTTCGCATTCACCGCAAATCTTACGAATACGCAAACGTTCTTACGAATACGTGCACGTATACACAGTTACGCGGCCATTCGGCAACTGACAGGATAGTCGTTGCAGGTGGGCCGGCACCTGGTTTGTCGGCGCGAAATCAAAGGCGAGGCGGCAAAGGTTGTCGGCGTCGATCAAAGGCAAGGTCATTCGTTTGATGCTTCGCCGGCCGACACAATGATAACACGTGTTTGTAGCAAATTACTCGTATGTATGTTTCTACAAGGAAAAGGTGGACATTTGAATAAAAAAAAAGTATTTATTTTGTAAATTAATCTCTACTCAGAATCACTTACTGAGTCATCGCTTGAAATTTTTTACACGTTGCCCGATACACCCTGTATATTAAACTACAGTATAGAGTTTTGGCGGCCATCTTGAGACATTATTATCTGTCTTGAATCATTTACCTAAACTTGTGTTTCTTCAAGTGTTAATGTGTAATAATGGTGGATTATTAACCATTAAGTGTTCGTGAACGTGCGTGAGTGTGGGCAAACAATTCAAAAGAAGAGAACCTGTGTTTCCATTTTCCCTCCAAAACTCCCTAGGAAGTTTTTTTGACTTGACTGTTTGGTGTGATGAATGAATGACTCGTGATGCACAATATTATTAACTTGATGCAAAAATATTTACTTTGACACTGGCAAATTGTTATCCGTCATATAAAATTAAAAAAAAAAAAACGACAGGATAAACTAATATAAAGTTTTGTCTAGTTTTGTATTTTTCTTAAATTTCTTAAATATAAGAAGAAAAAAATCACGATGCAATTTTTGTTGGTGAAAACTTATCGAACAAAATTTTACATCATTTGCAAAATAATGAACTAGAGCAAGGTTTTTTCTTTTTTTTTTTAATATTCAACATACATTGAATGTAATGTGAACATTTTTTTTTTTTGGCGTGTTTACAGGTCGTTAAGGTCGGAGCAATCGTATGGTCAAGGTGTTTAGCAGCTACAGGATCCTTAATTATTTTAATTTTTTGAAGCGAAATCAACAAAAATCACGTCGTAAATCGTACCTGTGTGAAATGTTAAATAGTTTGTAAAATTTTCAAAGGGAAGAGTCAGTTAATTAATTTAGTTTTAACTTAAATACCTTTTGTGGTTAGTTTTTGTTGGTTTTACAGCAAAACACTGTGTTTAACAAGTTTACATAGGGCGTTAAAGGGTTAGTGCCAAACTGCCAGTTCTGTTTTGACCTTTCTCTTCATTTATTTCTACAGGATGATTTAATTTAATATTTCACTCAGAAAATATATACATTACTCTTTTTTTTAGTTACACTTACGTTGTTTTTACATAGAAGTATTATCAAAATTTGAATCGAAGAATTTGAACCTACACCCTCTGATTTTCACTATGTTTTATCACACATCACAAAGCGGAGGTTCTATCTAATAATAAAATTAAAAAAATAATAAAATAAAAATAATGATTACCCGTGTCTCTGTAGATCCATATAGATCAAACAACAAGAGGCGAATGGGACAAACCCTTTACCCTGATATAAACTATTTACATAGGCTCATGTTCATTTATTTTCTCGCTTTAGTTATAAGACTATCTTACGGTCCCGTCGGTCGTTATTTTAAACATTAACATGTCGACTGCCACGGCAATTTTCAGTAATTATTAAAAACTCCAATTCTTGTGCATAGTTGTCATCGAAAAGCATAAAAAATGTGATTTTCTGTTCATGCGAGCCAGCATTGATTTTTTGTTCTTTTCCCAGAAGCCATCTATCAATATTAGCACTGATATATTCCGAGTTTAATCGTAACTGCACAAAAATGGCAAGAAAACATAGGACGAGATAACTCGTAGTTGGCGTCCTAGAAAAGAACTCAATTTACGAGCTATCTTGTAGTTTAAAACGTTTAAATTAGTATTTTTAAAGAGTGGAAAAGGTTTTCTGTTTTGGTTTGAAAGTAGCCAGGTATGCTAATATAAATAAATAGTGCAAATTCGTCCTCTCAACGCGACTGCTGCCTGCAGAAATTTCTGTGGTAGCGGTACATAACTTTAGCTTAACATCAGGTGTAGTGTCGTTTTAATTAGGGGTTACGGTATTATCTTGGAACTAGCCAAGTATAACTAGTAGAGTTTACCCTCTCATCTTGGATGATGTACTCGTATACTAGTCTCTTTTAAAATCAGGAAATATAGAGGCGATCGCTGGCTTTGTACCAAACATCTCTATAATTTAAATGGTTCTGACTTAGGTTAAGTTAAATTTTGGAGTTTTTGGCGGCCATCTTGAGACGACAGGTTGTCTGTTTTGAATTATTTTCCTAAACTTGTGTTTCTTCGAGTGTTAATGTGTAATGGTGGATTAATAAATTATAAATTAAGTGTTCGTGAATGTGTGTGAGTGTGGGCAAACAATTCAAAAGAAGAGAACCTGTGTTTCCATTTTCCCTCCAAAACTCCCTAGGAAGTTTCAGTAAAGATTCTACCACTTTACTGGAATAATTTTTGACATGACTGAGACTTGACCTGACTGTTTGGTGTGATGAATGAATGACCCGTGATGCACAATGTTATTAACTTGATGCAAAAATATGTACTTTGACACTGGCAAATTGTTATACGCCATATAAAACAAAAAGAATGAAAAAGTTATTTTTTTTGAAATAAACTATTAAATGTCCCATATATTTTTGTCTATGCACAGAGCAAAACTTTGAACTCGACAAACTCAATATGAAGTAGTGGAATTCGGGCCAATAATGCTCCCCAATTTGTTGCTATTGTACAATTTTCATCGCCGCCATTTTTGTCCACATTCGCGTTTATTGAAAAGGAAAAAATAGCTTTCGTGATTTTGTAGTTTGATTTCCATTTTTTCGTAATGCTATTATCCTTTTTTTCTGTTATTTTAAATTTGTTTAAATTGTTTATTTAAAGGTAATCGAGTTTTGTTTATTAATTTATACTCGATGGGAATTTATAAGGGTAAGCAGAAGTTTTAGAATATTAACTTTACTTTTTGTGAATGACCTAAAATTATTTTTAGTAAAATTTATATTTATTGGATTAAATTATTATATTTTTGAGTTTTTTTAGGACATAAAATCATTTTGGAGAAAAGGAGAATGCCCATTCGCCTAAGATCCAGACGGGTGATTGAGTAATTAGACTGTTCCTGATGCAATATTTGAGGTTATTATTGTATTAAATGATTTAATAATTGATGTTTTTTTTTATGTAATTAAACATTGTATATTGCTTGGTAAACGATGTGTTGATATAATTGAAATAAATGAATGTAAAAATAAGGTAAGTGGGCCCAAAATGGGCATTATCCTTTAGATTTTTTAAATTGTAGCTTGGCATATGTCAAGGGAATATTTATAGGGGATAAAGCTAGAGTGCGGTCCATGAACATCTGCTACAATACAGAAATTTCTACACTCAGCAGTCGCCTCCGCTATGCCAGATTCAAGAGACGTATGTGCACTGCACCGTTCAGAATAACAGTGCACACTCTTCTCGTTATGCCTGCCTACTTCCAAACTGTACCCGAAACGCGACAAGGCCACTCCGGGAATTTGTATATTATACGAAATCCCTACGTTACAATTTTTGGACATAATCAAATTTTTTTTCTAAATATAGCATCTTACCCAATAACAAAAGGTGGTAGCAAAAGATAAAGGGTAGCATTCGGTCAGCATTTTTGTAGTGAACCTTTGTTAAGGGATAAAAATGACCTAAATCTGCCAATTGCCGCGTTTTGACCTTTCTTTCTACATACGCAATAATGGAACCTCTTCCTCTAACCTAGTGTGTGTGACAGAGATAGAATAGCAGGTTGAAGTGACAATAAGGATTTTGGATAACTTTTCCAAGAACATTCCTTTGTTTCCAATTGAAAGGAGGTTGCGGTCGCACGAACGGCTCGGAGCCCTTTTCTTTGGCTTCTAAAGTCCGAATTATTGACCTTTGACAATGTTATCAGCAAATTTTGTTGCAAAATATTTAATTAAATATAAAAAATCCGTGTTGGTACTTAATATTGTATTGGACAACAAATACTTGCAGGCTGATCATGGTCATTAGCCTAGTTTGGTCCCGCTACGAGGGTCTGGATAATGCGTCTCATAAAGCCGGCATAGCGGTAGATGACTACTGTCTGCAAACATTTTTTTGTAGTAGCTGTTGTGTCCGCCACAACACGGATGATGCGAAAGAAGGATTTGTACTGAGTAATAAAAAAATTGTTTATTTTACATATTTTTGTTTATTAATATATTTTATTTACAAATCTAATCACATCTTTTTTACACTAACAATAGTTTATTAGTCATAGGAATAAAACTAATCATCACATTTTTTTATTATTATTTTTATTTACTTGGAATGATATTCAAACACCGTTCAGAATTTTAAACTAACTTAAGAAATAAAATAAAATATTACACTTATAAAAATACACAGAATACACTAGTCCTGATGTAAAAGTATTTTATAAAAAAAATGGTTTATTTTTGTAACTGTAATTTAAAAAAATATATAATAGTTAAATCAAAACATTTTAAATTTTACCGCGTTTTTTATAAATTGCATATCTGAACAGCGATTAAATGTGCTCTGTCAACCCTTCTGACTAACCCCCGACGTGAGTGTATATACAATAAAACAATTTAAAGCAAAAAACACTTTCCAAGTAAATAAAAAACACATAAAAGGTAACTGATATGGTTCATTAACAAACAAATAATGTCAGAAAACGTACGAGTAAAAAGTAATTTTGTATACATTTATTTTACGTTTTATTTTATTTAGTACAAGCTCTCGTGTAGTGTGTAGTACTTTTAAAAAATCAACAATGTACAAATCTTATTCGAGTTTTATTTTAACTTTTCTTTTTAACGACAATTCTAAGCAAAATTGAGCTTCTTTTTCCGTATAAATGACTTTTTGTCCTTATGTAAAAAAAACGAAAATATACATTATGAAAAAATACTGTTATAAAGAGTAACAAAAATTCAATAAAACAATATTTTTTAAAATTTTATTTCCGGTTGGCAACATTCACTTTTGAAATTTAAAAAAATAACTGTCATTGTTGCTATATTGTTCGATTCGTTTTAATCTTTTCAACATAACTAAATTACTTTTTACTCATTTTTTATTTACATTACATTTACAGGCCTTGTGTCTAATAATCTAGATTTTACCCTACATTTTAATTTTAACATTTCGAAGGCACATTTTCGTCAAAGAGTTATGACCTAATTTTAATAAAACCGCGCGTATCTTTAGCTAAGAATTATTGATTATCAGTTATTGAGTGACTACTTTAAAATGTTGACTTATTTATAAATATAGTAATTTGTGTGATGTTTTATTTTGTTGATTTTAAGAATGAAAACGATGCTGTTGTTTTCGAGTTATTGAATTTTTAAATAATAATTATTGTTTTATATTTTTTTTTAATGTGTAATATTAAGTCTTAGTTAAAGATACTGTAAAAAGGTTTATTGTTTTGTTAAATATTTAAGAAAGTATATGTATCAATTTTCCTATGAACAATGTACCTTTTCAAGAACTTGATAAGAACTCTATATATTTTTTTGGTTCTTATTTAAAAAAAATGATTTATTTTCTACGCATACTTCTTCCTACCCCGCTTTTTCCACCGACCCAATTTCTTTCAATAATGGAATGTTTAAATATCACATTTTTACACTTTTTAAAAGTTCAGCTTTGATTTATTTTACTACTTAATAATGAGGATTTTGTAAAAAACTATTTTCACTAAAAACCAATTTACACTTTTGTCCAGTAATAATTTAAATCCGAGGAATGGTATTAATATTTATAACCTCGGTGCTTGAAATTAAAAGAGTGCATGGCGCGCACGAGTCCCACCGCTCTAGTATCGTGGCGCCACCCGCGGCGACCACGCACGCGGGGAACGCAGCGGGGAACGGCGCGCTACCTCATGCTATGCACAAATAAAATAATGTTATTGAAAATAAACAGTCTTTGCAAGAATTACCCGTAGTTCGCCCGTAGCTCACCTATGGCTTCAGTCTCTTGAACCCTGCTCCATCCTGACCCAATTTCAGCTCTTCATATAACGTAGGATCCACTTCCCTCGCAGGAGCTATGCTGCCGCCAGCCTGCAGAGTTTCATTCCTCCATGCAGCACTACTAGATACTCCATTAGCTATTCCATTACCTGGTCTGGTGTCTGGCGGTAATGTACCCTTTGGAAATTTTGATATGGTAAGTTAATTACGAGGAGGTAGGCAGACTGATGATGGTTATTAGCCCAGTCTGCCGTTCACTTTCAAATGTAACACCCGTGAAGTGACATTGTTGCGTTTCGGGATTAATTCGGAAATGAGAGAAGTGCGCGCTGTCAATCTGGATGGTGCACATTCGCCTCTTAAAGCCGGCATAAAGGAAGCGACTGCTGCCTGTAGAAATTTATCTGTAGTGGCATCTTGCTTTACATCAGGCGGAATGTTGTCATAAGCAGAGCTACAATTTAAAATAAATCATAGATTTAAAATGCATTATCGTACTTACATTAACGACAGTATCTGGATTTGGCTCCCTTAAATAACTCGGATTTTCAAAAGCTACCCCTCCCTGCGACTTAAGTCTAAGATTCTGAAATAATGTTAAATTAAAAACGTACGAAGCTAAAGTCAAATGTTAATTAAAAACAAAAGGTATGGTATTTGACGTTTCTTGGGTCGTAAAATTGTAGATTTCAAGTACTTACTCTTCTATGCCTGTAATACAATGCTGCAGCGCAAATGATGGCTGCCACAGTAACGCACGCCAGTGCAACCCCCACTGTGGATGCAGCCCCGCTCGACACTGTAGACGCTGCCGACACCAACTCCTGACCTGCCGTAGTGAACTGAATGGGGTCGCTTAGGACTGATGTACCTGGATTGAATTAAGTTAAAAGTGATATTATTAATAATAATAGTGATAAATAAAGTACAGAAAATAAAATGGAGGCTAGAAATTAACAGCGATTTTATCACTAAAAAAACAATTGTTTCCAAAGAACCAAATGACATGGAAGAAACTGTCAGAAAAGCAGGTAATGCAAATTACTCTTACAAAATCATATATTTAAAAAGAGAATGGATAAAACAAATACATATACAAAATTTAATGGCATTGGTATATCATTCCATAGACGTTGTTCCGTACCAGAAAAGATTATTTATTATTTAAAAAAATTATAATTAGTAATTTTGCTGGCTGGCAACATCCCTTTCCCCTTCTATCCAATTACCTTTCCTACAACTGCGCCATCTAGTGGCCACCTCTCTCTTGTGACAACTACTGTGCAACGCACACGCTCGGACATCCGATAACAACAAAAAAAGGACGAAAATTCAAACAAAACGATATACAATCGATCCAGCTTTCTTGCCTTGGTACCAAGTGATAAGGATACCAGAGGAAATAGGTGCAGCCGTATCACAACGTGAGTACCTTTCTTTCTCCATCCAGCATACCTTCCGCCAGCCAGTGAATATACCATACAGACGTATTACTTCCATGATATATGTATTTCAGTTTATGGACTGATAGGTCTTCTTCACCAGTGAAAAAGTACTCACCAGCATCATTAACAGCTTTAACTACACATTCATATCTGACATCGTCTCTCAGTCCAGTCAGTACGACACTGGTCTCACTGGTATCCAGTTTGTCAGGGAAACGTGCTCCCAATACTCTCCAGAATACTCGGTACAGGTATACTGTTTGAGGATTCTTCATTGGTGGCTCCCAGCTAAAAATAAATAAATTTCAATAAATATGTTTAAAGTTAAAAGAAAACAAAATGTCCTCACCTTAGCAGAACAGATGCTGGCGTAGGTGCCATATGCGCTTTCAAATTCCTAGGTGGTCCAGGTAGTTTAGCCCCCGAATCTCTAAAGCAAGCGAGAGCTCGTCTCGCATGTTGTAATGAACATGTTCTAGATACTGAGCCACCACGACATAGCTCTAAGCAGTTGCGTGGTACACCCCATGATGCACAACATCCTCGGTGATCAGACCCATCAGCGGCACATTTCATGATTTTGTCAAAATCAGTGATACACTCTGGTCTGTCCATTATGTTCTCTATGTCCAAATAGAAACTGCAAGCGTCTATGCAGGTTGAAGACACGTTCATCTAATGCAAAATAAACAATGTAGCGTCTCCCAGATACCACGAAATAAATTAAAAATATTAATCATACCTGTGTACAACATTCACTGACATTATGATGTGGCGCGTTCTGCCTAAGTCTAACTGATACAGGCCGTAAAGTTTTTCCAAAAGCATTTTCTGCGTGACAGAAATAATCCCCTTCATCTGGTTCGGATATCTTTCTTATAATCAGACGCATTGTGTATTTTGTTGGATCCTAGAAATTATTTTTTTGGTTAGTCTTATAGAATGAAAGATCCTCATTTCGATCTGGGTTCATTACCTCTGGATCTGCCGTCAATTGTATTGAATATTTCGGTCCATCAATAACAGGTTCTCTTCCATTTGGATCTTTCCAGAATGCTATAGTAGGTTTGGGTAGTGCTTCAACTCTGCATTCGAGTGTGACTGAATCACCGTGTGCAGCCATTGTGATTCCTGATGCTTGGATTGTTGGGACATCTGTGAGATTCAACATTGACAAAGTTATAACAGCGTCACGATGATTTCGACTGTGGGACATGGAAAACTTACGTGATATGTTAATCTTTCTTGAAGCCTGCATAGGAGTGCCGTATCCGTTGTCAGCGTAACATGAGATCTGATCCATATCGCGGGTTACGTTATGAATTACAGTAACCATGTGGCGTGTAATCTCTTGTCTGACTAAACGACCTGGTAAATATGTATTTATGTTATAATTTAGATTATTATTAGACCAAGGCCAAAAGTTATCCCCAAACCAAACCCCAAATTCAGGCTACCGTCCTGTGGTAGTACCACCACTTTCGAATGTAACCATCGTAAAGTGACTGTGTCGCGTTTTGGGATCAGTTTGCAGTGTGCACTGTCAATCCAGATGGTGCACATTCGATTCCTCCAGCCGCATATAGCGGAGGCGGCTGCTGCCTGTAGAAATTTATCTGTAGTAGCATTTGTTTCCATTCATGGACCGCACTCTGGCTTTACATCAGGCGGAGTGTTGCCGAGCTACAATAAAAAAACTTACCAGAAACATATAAAGATATAGTAGGTGTCGGCGTTCCCATAGCTATGCAGAGGATCGTCATACTCGAGCCTTCTACCACTAGGTTCACGGGATTTACAGTTGGAGGCTGTCGGAATAATACAATACTCAAATAGGTGCTTTAGTAGTAGACCCAGTAGGTTTGTTAGAAGAGTTTCAGTTCCTTACCTCAACGTAAGCGGGATAAGCTGGATCAGTCCAAGCTAAAAGCGTTTCGGAGGGCATCGAGTCACCGGCTGCAGCGTGTGCTATCACCCACATGATGTACTGGGTGTTTGGAGTGAGTTTCTCCAAAGTGTGTCCGGGGACTGTTGTATTGACAATTGTGATATTGCTGCCAATTGCTGTCGGCGATTTGTAAAATAATCTGAAAAAACCAAAATGTGTGAGTCGTTGTTGGGTTGTAAACCCAGGACGGCAGACTAAGATTCCTCCCCAGTCTGGGATAACCATCATCACTTTGGCTACCATCCTTTAATAATAATATTTACTGGTCGTCTGGAAGAAATTGCTTTTCTGATAGACTGCCTACATAAACGGAATGCTGCTACTATAGAGAAATCTCTACGAGCAGCAGCCGCCTTCGCTATGCCGGCCTGAGGAGACGAGTATGAGGCAGAGAGACATAGTCCCTTGGGTGTTACTTTCGAAGCACTAAGAGATCAAAGTACATATGACAAAGCTACATTGGTACCGGTCAGAATTAGCGAGGTTCGAACACGGGTCTCATCGATCGTGAGATGTCCAAGAACGACTTACGTGTATGTAATTTTTTCATCAGGTTTCGAGAATTGCGGAGGTTGCCAATCCACTGTTAACCATGTGGCCGAGTGTGACGACACCGACAGCGAGTGTGGATGAGAGGGTATACCAGATACTTGTTTATCTGCAGCTGTGGATAGTTATCTTATTTTATCGCTGAAGAATTTTTTTTTAAATTGTAGCACGACATATGACAAAACTCTGGCTGATGCTAGAGTAGCAATCGTCTCCTTTCCATCGTCTGACATTGGACACTCGTCTCGTTATACCCGGCTACTTTCAAAGTGATCAAGAAATTTCACCCTTCAAAGTGGTGGTACTATCCCTAGACAGAAAACATAGATCAAGCCTGTAGTAGGACTGAACATATTTTCTTTTATAGTGGGTACCCACTATGCCGGCCATTTGTCTTACTTACAGTCATCAGTAATATTAAGGAGCAACATGCTGGACGGTAAAGAGGTTCCATGTTCATTGACAGCAATCACAAACAAATGGTAAGTGGAGTTCTTCTCCAATCCTTCTATATGAGCCATTGTGTCTGTCACGTTGATTTGCTGTGGAGTTCAAAGTTTAGTTTAGGTTTGATTCCCGTCCCCAGATAGGGATCAATATTTTGTTATTGACTTATAATCGCAATTTGCCTGATCCCAAACTAGAGCAGAGAAAAATTATTACCACAGAGAAATGCAGGCCGCAGACCCCTCCGCTATGCCGTCTCGAGTAGACCATCTATTCTAAACGCGACTAGATAACATTACAAAAAGTGGCACAACCGCGTGAAAACCAATTTTGTTGGGACGAACGATATGCGTGGGCGAGACAAATTTTTTTCAGAATACACGCTTGCTTCTGAGGCACTGACTGACTGACTGACATCAATTAGGAAGTTAGCGAATTTTTTTTATATGTATAGAAGGGGTCCTGACCTGAAGATGATTGTTTGATATTGTAATTAATTTGTATTCTTTTAATTTTGTATTTTCTTTTATTATTATTTCAATTTTTTTTCTTTCTTTAATTTCACATTAGTATTATTATTATTATTTTGACATTTACACATCCAAATGTGTCCAAACATTTACCAATCCCATAACTAGTAAATAAATTATTTGATTTGATAAAACGCGATACGCGAACGGAACGAGAATTGTAGGAAATGCCCTCGAATTCCGAAATAGATACCTTTTTTTTTTAAATTTAAACTATCCTAGCACCACAAAAAACCACTTCCATATATACTTACATTATCTAATTGTAAAGTGTTATAATAATAAGGTTGTGTATTATTGCCGACTTGTTGCCAATGTATGACGTATGAAGTAGCATTGGCGCCATCTTGTGGTGCATCCCACTCTAGAAACAGTTTACCGCCTTCTAATATTGTGGCGTGAAGCTCTCTTGGAGGACCTGGAAGGATCCCTGTACCTGTAGGGGAAGATAGTGTGTTTATTTTTTTGTGACTACACTCCGTTCGTGAACGAAAACAACTGCTACGACAGTTAAATTTCTGCAGACAGCAGTCGCCTCCGCTATGAGCTCTGTTAGGCTTGAAGAGACTAAAAGACTAATAATCTAACTAAATGACACTCCACATTGACCACAGTGACACACTCCCCTCGTTATACATGGCTACTTCCAAATTGATCACGAATTTGTTGCACTTAAAAGTGGTGGTATTACCCCAGGACGGCAGACTCGGATAAAACCACCAACTGTCTGCCTATCACTCTTTAATTAATGCCTATATTTTACCGTAGACACTGAACGACCTAAGGCCGCGGCTTCCCAAAAGACATTTTTAGGGTACCAGCAGACATTCAAGATGGGCTAAGTGAGGTTTAACAAATCAGTGAAAAAACAGACATACCTTCTTCAAAACATTGCACAATATTTCCAATATAAGGTATACACGTGTGTACTCCAGCTGAGAGTGCACCAGCGCAGATACCCTGACAGGAAGAGGGTACGCCGCGACGACTACAACATGACTCGTGATTACGACCTGCAGGGAAAAATGTTCCCAATTGTAATGAAATCAATTTCAGAGAACAGAACAGAGCGCAAGGAACTTGAGGCTTGAGGAGACGAATGTGACCCATCCAGGTTTATTTATTTACAACCCACACTAGCCAAAGCCTGTCTTGTGGGTCCAAACGTTAATAATCCTTTTTCTACCTTTTTCTTAATTGCTCATAACTCGGCATATGACAACACCCCGTCTAATGTTAAGCTAGACTACTACAGATAAATTTCTATAGACAGCAGTCATCTCCACTATGCCGGCTTGAGATGAATGTGTCCCATCCAGATTGACAATGCACATTCCTCACTACTTCCGAACTGATTCCGAAACGCGACAAGGTCACTTCACAGGTGTTACATTAGAAAATGGTACCTACCCCAGGGCGGAAGAGAAAGAGGTAGCTTTTAAAACTTGGCGAAATATGAATACGGGTCGCTTCGATTGATTGTTTTCTGATTATGTCGATGAATTATTCTAGTAAAACTTACCCCCAGCACCACATCTTAGTAGTTTATTGAAATCTAAGGCGCAGAACGGCGCAAGAGATTTCAAATCTGTCATTTTAGCATCGTACGAGCACAACGGCATGCATACACTTGCTAACTGTACTCGCTCACAACATTGGGTTATGTTGTATGCGTTAGAAGATTCTACCTCCTCCTCATATGCCTGCAAGAAATATTGGATTAATAAAAAAATGACCCCAATCAAATTCACACAGCGATCACGCAGCGATTGGAAGAGATAAAAAAAAGAGAAAAAAGACGCACGATGGCAATGTTAATCTATCTAAAGCTATCTACGCTAATATATAATTCTGAAAGTATGTTAGTTTGTCCCGCAATCCCGTTCAAACGATAAAAGAGTCTATATAAAGATCTATAGAAGAGTCTAGATAAAAGATTCTGGCACGGAGATAGATTATGAGCTAGGATAACATATAGAATACTTATTTTTAAGTTAGATAGACCGTCTTATTTGGGTCTATTCTAAACTTAACAGGAAAAGTCCATTGTAAGAACAGCAAAAATTCGGAAAACGGTTGTTCAAAATATATTTTTTTAATTGAGGAAGGTTCTATTCCAGCTTCTTAAGGCCAATTGTAAGAACAAAAAAAAAGTAGCGAAACATTTTTTATTTATTTAAGAGAAAGGTTCTATTGCAG
The DNA here is from genome assembly GCA_948150575.1 of Tinea pellionella. NCBI lineage: Eukaryota > Metazoa > Arthropoda > Insecta > Lepidoptera > Tineidae > Tinea > Tinea pellionella. The sequence continues at coordinate 7,819,171 of OX411260.1, forward strand.
CTTTTTTGGATTAACGCAACCTACAGCTTTTTAAAAGTTTTTCTAGAGATGAAACTGGAACTTTAGACTCCAGGGATTTTATATGTATAAGAATTTGTTGATAATACATTTATTTACCTGACTTTGTGTCCTGAAAATGAGCCTAGGTGATGCCTCGCCAACTCCGTGCTCATTAACAGCTTCCACATATATTTCGTAATCTGTGTTCGATTCCAAATCTTCAAGTATGAAAGGAGAATGTACCTATAATAAAAAAACAAAATAAAACTGATGGAAATAATTTTCCGACTATTTTTTCTAATGCCCTATACTTGAGTTAATCGTAAGCACTACACGACCAAAGTACATAATAACATAGTTACATTGGTACCGGTCTTTTAGCGAGGTCTTATCGATTTGTGAGGTCCGTAGCTTTTAAAGCACTAAAAAGAAATAGGGACTATCTCAATTAGGTTAAAAGTAAAAAAATGTTTGAAGAACTTTATTTATTAGTCCAGTCTGCCGTCCTGGGGTAGTACCACCACTTTCGAATGTAACACCCGTGAAGTGACTTTGTAGCGTTTCGGGAATAGTTTGAAAGTAGCCAGGTATAACGAGAGGAGTGTGTACTGTCAATCTAAGATGGTACATGCTCGTCTCCTCCAGCCGGCATAGTGGAGGCGACTGCTACCCGCACAGGTTTCTCTGTAGTAGCAGTAGTTTCCATTCATGGACCGCACTCTAGCTTTACATCAGGCGGAGTGTTGTCACATGCCGAGCTACAAGAAAAAAAAAAGGAAGATAAAATTAGTTTTGTAACTTTTGTTACACTGCTTAAAGTAAATAATTTTATTAAAGTTTTCTCGTAATCACTTTTTATAGATCTCGAGAACTAATTACAGTAGAATCCGTTTATTATGACCAACGTCTATATTGACCAACCGCTTATTATGACGTAATTTTTTTTATATGCATAATATGCAAGCGTTTGACCACACCCTGCCTGGTGTTGAGCAGTGATGTGGTCTAAGGTGGAGCACGCTTGCCTGTAGTTGCCAGTTTCGCAGTACGCACGAGGAACGTGTTGTCAAAACGCCTCGTACACACTTTAGGAACTTGAATCATAAACGGGTGGTACCTCTCCGGGTGCCTGGACGTCCGATAGAAGAAAGGGGACGGTAGAACCAGGTTGTGTAGCTCTTGCGCACACTCCCCGAAATGTATCCGGTAAAAAACCGACAAGCAGGCGACATTCCGTCGGTGCTCAAGGCTTTGTAGCCGAGACTCGACTAAAGTGTCATCCCCTATTAGCTCCCTGGCGCGCCTCTCAATCGACTCCAATGCCGCTAGTTGGTATGGCACAGCGAAGTTTGGTTTTCATATAAAATTCTTTATAACTAAGTCGGATATAACGACTTCGCTTAAAGTGACATGTCGCTTATTGTGACCTATTTCTAATAAATTGCGTCCAGTTATAGTGATCGACATGATTCCTTATACATTCGGCAGTGTTTGGGGAGTCACGTGATACCCGACGACGTTCGGTGCGTGCGTGGTTTTTTTTTGTTTTGATTCTCAGTGGTATTAGATACTGTTATTACAATATAAGGAAAAACAAAAGCAAACAAGCATTACTGATTTCTTGTGTAAATAATGAAAAAATATTTATACATTTGTAGTTATTATGTATAATTTCTATTTTGATTTATCTCTATTATAATAAAATACTAACAAAAACAGAAGATTGTTTATTTCTACAAAATACGTCCGCTTAGTATGACAAATACATACTAACAAAAATAGGACATTTTCTATTTTCTACAAAATGCTTTGTATCATGTCCGCTTAGTATGACAAATACATACTAACAAAAATAGGACATTTTCTATTTTCTACAAAATGCTTTGTATCATGTCCGCTTAGTATGACGTGTTTGTTATTTCCCTTCGATGTCATTATAAACGGATTCCACTGTACCTATACCAAAAACAGTTTTCTTTTTTTTATGCAAATGACTGAACCATCATCAGTCTGCCTATCACTCTTGGCTGTAAAGGCTACGCATATATCTCATATGACAGACCGGCAAGGTTTGTCAGGTCAGGATGTTATATCTACAGGATTGTATTGAATTTTTTTTTATTGTAACTCGGCATATGACAACACTCTGCCTAATGTAAAGCTATGCCGGCCCGAGGAGACGAGAATGCACCATCTAGAGTGACAGTGTACTGAGTGTACACTCCGCTCGCTATATCTGGCTACTTTCAAACTGCTCCCGAAACGCGATAAGGTAATTTCAAGGATGTTACATTCGAAAGCGGTGATACTGGTCCAGGATGGCAGACTGATCAAATAAGCAATTGCATTGAATAAAAAAGTATTGTCTATGTCTGCATAAAAAAGCAGTTCTAGCGGTACGTTGATTATTTATTTATTTACCAACAAAATTAGACTAACACTATAATATTGCTACTTACTTACTATTTTACAAACTAAATGCAATTTTAAATCAATCAGTCAATCAGTTGATCATCTAATAAGACACGAGACAATTGCCCTATAAAAAAACTTACCTTATCAATGGCTCTATACATTGTAGGATCTAACGTAGTATAATGCAAATTATAATATTGTACAGTATCCGGAAGGGTGGCAGGCGGTGACCAATGCACTACGGCATAGTCCGTGTCTATATTAGTTAAGTGTAGGCGTGAAGGTGCACCTGGCAGAACACCGTAGCCTTGCAGAAGACAGTTTGTGTATGATGACATGTAGCGAAGACATCTGGATAACAAAATGTAATAATAAAGTAATGGCTACGAAGATATGTAAAATTAAGGGTTGAAGTTAAAATAACTAATATTTAGATAGACTCAAAGGTCTTATTTATATTTAATTTAATTTATTTTAGTTAGCAACAGGTAAGTAAAGGAGAATCCCCATTTTTGGGTCCACTTGATACCTGTGATGATCAGTTTGGTAACAAAACAATATTCTAAAATAATATCTTATTTTTTTTTGATTTATTTTAATTATATCAACACACCATTTATCAATCAAAAGACAATGTTTAATTATATAAAAAACAGATATCATCAATAATTAAAGCATTTAAAATAATAATAAACTCAAATATTGGATCAGAAAACATCTAATTACTCAATAACCCGGGTGAAAAAATTAAAACTGATTGGTAATAGGAAAGTAGATTTATTTTTCTACAAAAATAACTAAAAATCATCGATAAACTCGAGAAAAAAATTGTGGGCCCATTTTTCTTAGTCGAATGGGCATTCTCCTTTAACAATAGACTCTTTGGCATCCGTACCTGTGTTACGGATGCCAATATTTTAAATTTACAATCCCGCATGGCAGTGCCGCGCAGGACGCTTAAAGATATCGGATAATTAATGAATTTGCAGGCCTGTCGTCGTGTCCTGCTTGAGACTTGCAAACGGCAGGACAGTGTGTGTGTGCTGCGCTGTACAAGTCTTGCTTGATGGGCGGAAAAGCAGAATCGTTAATAGGCCTTTATAACTGTTAAACTTAGATATAGAACAAAATGTGACAGAATTGCCTACGATTTCATTGTAAGATACTTTTTCACGTTTGACTTTTTTAACAGTCCTTGTTTAAAAAACGCATCGTGATTAAAACTATATGGATATGGCATCTGAACCTAGTACTGGCAATGTCTTAAATTTTTTTCGAATCTGCCAAAATATTTTTTAATCGTACTGTATTGAAGAGCATTAAAATAATGAAGAAGAAATCGCAAATACACTTGCCTAAACTGGTGGAAATCAATAGAAGTTATATTCCCACTACACAATGGTAGACAGGCGTCCGGTAGTCCTCTAGAACGGCAGCAAGGCGTATGATCGAGTCCGTTCGCAAGACATCCAAAAGTCACACTTGCCCATGGTGCACAGATCATCAAATCTGTCACCTGAAACTGAAATATAGAGATACCGCTTCTAAGATGATTGTGCGTTAGTTACAAGGTGACGATGCAGACGATGATACGGGCATGACGATGTTGCGTGTGGTGTGACGTCATAATGCACTTTTGTGTATATGCTGTACGAGTTTATTGATTTTAATGATAATGTATAAATATAAAATGACGGCATAATGCAAAGAATTGAGGTAATGCACAATGGAAACATCAACATGTAAGTGGAAGAACAGTAAATGGAGGGAGTTCCAGTTTCGCAGTACGCACGAGGAACGTGTTGTCAAAACGCCTCGTACGCACTTTAGGAACTTAAACCATAAACGGATGGTACCTCTCCGGGTGCCTGGACGTCCGATAGAAGTTTATTTAAATGAATTAAAATATTTTATTCGGCTTATTATATATTTTTTTATTGTAGCTCGGCATGTGACAACACTCCGCCTGATGTAAAGCTAGAGTGCGGTCCATGAATGGAAACAACTGCTACTACAGAAAAATCTGTGCGGGCAGCAGTCGCGTCCACTATGCCGGCTTGAGAATACGAGCATGTACTATCTATTGACAGTGCATACTTCTCGCTATACCTGGCTACTTTCAAACTATTCCCGAAACGCTAAAGTCACTTCAAGGGTGTTACATTCGAAAATGGTGGTACTACCCCAGGACGTCAGATTGGGCTAATAACCATAATCAATCTGCCTACCACTCTTTAATAGCGACCAAAGTACACATAACAAAGTTACATTGGTACCGGTCAGAATTAGCGAGGTTCGAACACGGGTCTCATCGATGGTGAGTTCACGCGTCTTACCGCTAGACCACGGCCGCTCTTATATTTTCATAATTAGATTCGAGACGTTTCGAAAGTCTCTCGGTGATCACGATGGCTGCAAAGCTTTCGAAATGTAGGATCAAATTAAACCGAATAAAACTCAGTTAATACGTTTCGTATTTAAATGGATTTCATGAAAAATTCTCAACCAATGAAAACATGCCTACGACTCACAAAAATGTAAACATAAATAATCAAGCTTCAAGACAACATAAAAGAGAAATTACTTACACCAATCTCATAAGTTCGGGTTGGGTCACAAAGTTTTTCAATACATCCGGAGTGCTTGATACCACCGGCGACACAACAGCTTCTGATGTCTGGTAGGTTTGGAGCTGCAGCTACTTTTGTTTGTTTCATTTTGCCCGGAGTAAGAGTCAGAGATCTATAACAATAACAAATTTAAAAAAAAACACGTGTTTCATTATTTATTTTGTAAAGTAAAATTTACAAACTGACTTTTTTCCGTTATACTAAAAAACTGCACACTGTGCATCTTAGAAAAATATATGGGACCACTATGGGATGCAGCTTAACACAGTACAATTTGAATCATTGAAATCGGTTCAGCCGTTTCCAAAAAATCGGTGAACATACATAAAAAAAAACTTACGCAACGAACATATAACCTCCTCCTTTTTGGAAGTCGGTTAATAATAAAATGTGCACAGAAAGAAAAAATAAAAATAGTAACAAAAAAAACAATCAAGACATGACACTTACCTTATAGCATAACTAGGCAAACTTGATCCATGAATATTGTAGGATGTTACAGTAATTTCGTACATAGTGAAAGGTGACAAATCGTTAAGAACCAAAAACGTTTTGTTCGCGTTCACCTTAAAAGTCATCGGTTGAACAACTTTTACAGTATTGTTAATTGAACTTTCAGAGGGTTCTATGAGATGTGCGTCGAAAGATCTTAACGTGGTTACATTTACTATGTATTCAGTAACTGTATCAGTGTTTTCTATCGGTGGACTCCATGTTACGTTTAATTGCTTTTCATTGAGTGGTTCCACTTCTACGTCTTCTGGTGGACTTGGGAGCAATTCTGCAAAATAATGGTATAAAGGTTGTCCCGTAAGTAGTGGTGTCAACGGTATTTTACAGATAGAGGGGTTCAATATCTACAATATAATTTGGTGATTTTTTTATACCTTCTGGTTTAAAAATTATGACACTTTTAAAGAATTGTACCATCTTAGATTGACAGTGCACACTCCTCTCGTTATACCTGGCTACTTTCAAACTATTCCCGAAACGCGACAAAGTCACTTCACGGGTGTTACATTCGAAAGTGGTGGTACTACCCCAGGACGGCAGACTGGACAAATAACCATCATCAGTCTGCCTACCACTCTTTAATAGTGCCTATAGGCACTGTGCGACCAAAGTACATATAACAAAGTTACATTGGTACCGGTCACAATTAGCGAGGTTCGAACACAGGTCTCATCGATCGTGAGTTCACGCGTCTTACCGCTAGACCACGGCCGCTCAAAATTACTGTTGTAATTACACAAAATAGCATTTCAAAGTCAGTAATTTATGAAGGCGAATCCACGTCCTCGACACAGGAAGGGTTAATGATGCAAACAAATACTTACCGATCCCTTCAACAATACACGCTAAAGTCTTTTCCATATAAGAGGCACAACTGTAATGAGTTTTAATATTATCTGTTACGGGAGTAAATTCGCCTCTGCAAACATCTTGACATATATCAGGGACTCTCTCCTGAACACAACAGGGGACATGGTTGCGTCCATCCGCCATACACCTACAAAAAACATGTTTAAATTAACACCTGACAGAAAACAAATACTATACAAGAATTAAGTAAAAATTAGCAATTTTTTAGATGCAATCTTGTCTTGTAGGTGACCGCATTCTGTCTGATATTAAGCAAAAGTGCGGTCTATGTGCCGAAAAAGGTTTTAAAGAGTAGTAGGTGGACTGATGATGGTTATTAGCCCAGTCTGCCGTCTTGGGGTAGAACCACCACTTTTGATTGTAACATCCTTGTCGCGTTTCGGGGTCAGATGGGAAGCCAGTGTCTCCTCAAGCCATGGACCGCGCTCTAGCTTTACATCAGGTGGAGTGTTGTCACTTGCCGAGCTACAATAATAAAAAATGTTTAACTACGTAAAGAAATAAAACAAGGGAGGCATTAAGAGCTTTTAATATGATAATCTTTGAATAAAAAATGTTGGTAGACGAAATTGTAATTATCATTAAAATCTAAATATTTAATTGAATTCTTGTAAACGTTTTTTAAAATAAACTCGTTAATTTTAGGTTAGTCTGCTTAGAGTTCTATACAAATTACTTTTATATTTAAGATGACAAAAACAAATAGAATATTTTTTAAAAAAAGCAATTTAAAATATAAATTACTTTTTTGGGACCGTCTATAAAGTTTTTCAATCGATACTTTTCTTATTTCATAAAAAGTTTTTTCTTCTCTTATTTTGTCGCGTTAATCTGACGCATATAATCACATTGTTACATAAAACTAAAACGAATGAGTTACCATATATTACAACACCATTCTCCTAATACTTCTTCATTCATGTTTTTTTATAGTAACTGTGTGACGACATTCCACCTTAGTTAAGCCAGAGCGGAGAAAATTGCACCACAGAAAAACCGTCCCCGCTATGCCGGCTTGAGGAATCGAATCCTCTCGCTATATTTCTAGGTTTAAAGTCAACAGCCAATGGACAGTTTTCACTTGGGTGACAGTGAAACGTCAAATCCTATATATTTTGTTTTCAATGCGATCAAGTGGGAGTGTTTGGCGCGCTTTTGCCCGGGAAGGTTGAGGTGTTTTTTTATCCCATTCCTTAATTAGTTTAGTGGTTATTATTGTGTAAAATTGGTGTTATTTTGCGTAATTTTATGCTGCGCATGTGAGTAATTGTGAAAACATTAAAATTCACTCTATATGAGGCAAAGGAAGCGGTTTTTTTTGTGGTTATCCCGCGCTGTGAAAACCCTCATATTGTGACGTGACCGGGTGAATTGCCGCCAAATACTCCAAGAAAGCGTCAAATTGTAAAACACCATTGCAATTTGATGCAAAAACATTAAGAATTTACTACTCAACATTGGCAGAATTGTCGTTGTTATCACATATGAGGCCATTTAACAAAAGAAGAAGAAGAAGCGATCAAGTCTTGGGTTGGCTTTTGACTTTAGGGACTGGCTACTTCCAAGCCGATCCCGAAACACGACGTGAGATTACCGCGTACAAATAGACAAAAAGAATCGATGACTTTGTTGTGATCCTTAATAAAGAAAAAGTACTCACTTAACAATAGCAGGGAAATCAGGTTGGCAAGCCTCCGGATCCTGCCCGGTTCCCTCCAAAATAGTTTGTATACTACAAAATCCTAAACAGGACTTGCTTACATTAGCTAGTATGCAACAATCAGTGTAATTGTGTGAGAGAGCTGTTGGCGAAAATGGCTGGGCGTTCGCTGAGTAACTATCAGTTGTATTTTGATTTTCTGGTGGCGTCAAACCTCTTGATATTACTGGAAGATAAATTATCTTTTTAATACTAGACCAATATAGACCACACTCTGATTAGTGTCAGCTAAAGTACGGTGTGTAGCCGATGATAAAGCTTTTTAATGTAGCTCATTATATCTCAACACTAGAGTGTGACGCATTAAAGAAAACAACTAGTAACATATAAATTTCTAGACAGCAGTCGCCTACGCTATGCCGGCTTTAGTAAACGAATGTGCACTCTAGCTTTACATCAGGCTGACTGTTATATGCCCGAGTTACAATAAAAAACCACTACCACCACTTAACTCACGCCTTGTTCACACTGGGGTAGGCAGAAAGTATGGAGCACCAGCGACTCCTCTCTCTACATACCACTTTCGCTTCGAGCACATCCTTTACTCCCTCCATGCATGCATGTCGGTTGAGGGTGCTCCTCATCTGACTAAGAAAGGTCTTCCTAGGGCGCCCTCATCCGACACAGCCATCCACTATCGCACAATATATCTTTTTAGTTAATCTCCTTTCATCCATCCTTCCCGAATGATTGAACCACCTTAGTATACTCCAGATTAATTGCTTGAAAAGTAGAACTGTAAAAAAGTTACCGGTCAATCTGTGAAAACTTCTAACGGGAGGTTCCATGTTAAGTTCGCAAATGTATAACCCAGAGTCAGAAGGCTTTACTGATTTGATGACTAGGGCCCATACGTCGCCACCCTTAGCTATCCCTGGCCCTTGAAGAGGCTCTTCACCTGTGGGGAAATAAATAAATAAATAAGCATAATAAATATATTATTAGAAATCTCTAGTTTGTAAGCACCAAGAGGACGGTGCCAACCGTTTTGACAAACCCATAAATCTCGCGATGAAAATTAAATGGTACCAAGAATGGTACGGAGGGCTGTTGAAATTAAAAAAAAAAAAAAACTAATTTGAATAGAGAAGCTGGATAGAACCAAAATAATTTAGATAAAAAGGAAGTGGTAGTAGGGTATATCCGAGAGAAACGAAAATTCGTCGACGTAGAAAGACGAAGAGACAGATAATGAAGGTAGAAGGCTAGTGACGGTGACGGTCACGTTTTCCCCCAGTTTACTCGCCAACAATTGAGGGAATAATATCTACGAGGACGTTTTGCTTCAAACGATAACCACACTAGAGGAGCGGCGCGGCACGGCCGACCGCCCACGCTCGCTATAATGAGGTTCCCGTAATATAAATTAATAGAAACAATATTTGTAAGACCATTCCGCGCCGCTTTGTGCAGCTAAATTGCGGTTTCGGCATTTAGTGACGATAAAAACATAAAAATATATCATTATATTATCATATAATTACAAATATACCTATTACAAATCTTTAAAGTGCCTATTATTAAACAAGACTGCGACATCGAGAGTCAACACCTGTAATTCATAGATGTAATAACAATAAATGTGTGTAATTAAAACATTCATTGTTCTTGAATTACGATGAAAGCCGTAACATCCGTTACATGTTACAAAAGGAAAATTGTAAGGAAAATTTTATTATATTACATCTACTCGATAGTTTTTATGTTCTTCCTGAAAATTTACATATTAAAATAGTAGATGGGAGTTTTGACGGCCATCTTGAGGCGTCAGGTTATCTGTCTTGTATTATTTTCCTAAACTTGTGTTTCTTCTAGTGTTAATGTGTAATAATGGTAGATTAAGTGTTCGTAAACGTGCGTGAGTGTGGGCAAACAATTCAAAAGAAGGGAACCTGTGTTTCTCTTTTCCCTCCAAAACTCCCTAGGAAGTTTCAGTAAAGATTCTACCACTTTACTGGAACGATTTTTGACTTGACATGACTGTTTAGTGTGATGAATGAATTACTCGTGATGCACAATATTATTAACTTGATGTAAAAAATATGTACTTTGACACTGGCAAATTGTTATAATGCCATATAAAAAAAAAAATAAAAAAAAATAGTAGATTTCTTATTTTTAGGCGTATTATTACCCAATTACCCAAACCCAAATTAGGATACCCCGTGACATAACACGTGTGTGATAAGCCCGAGCGGCGCCGTCACAGGCAGTTAGTTAAAAATGAGTTAAATAAATAAGATACTTACTATTATCATATAGTATATGAACTCTGTCATCTCTAGTGACTATTACTCCACCCGCTGTTAATAGTTGGAGGTCTCGAGCTCGTCTCCATAAAACTGGTTTACCACGAGCACCGAGTACCACGCACGTCAGGAGAGCATCTTCTCCTGATCTGGTGAAGAATATATATTTTTTTTATTTGTAGCTCGGCATATGACAACACTCCGTCTGATGTAAAGTTAAAGAACGGAAACAACTGCTGCTACATATTAATGATTAATCTCTACAGGCAGCAGTCGCCTCCGCTATGGAAGTCTGAGGAGACGAATGTGCACCATCCAGAGTAACAGTGCACACTTCTCTCGTATCGGCTAGAATAGGATATAGATAGTCTGTTTTAGGGATGGTTTTTAGCTTTTTTCCTTGACAAAAGGTTCACCAGGAATGAAACGAGACCGGGATTTTTTATATCCATAACATATTTGTTGGGGATGAAATGGGAACGTTTAACGCATAGCTTTACATTTTTATCAAATATATACAAAAAGGAATAAATAAGGTGTAAATAGAAGAAATTTTAAGAAAATATTATGTAGATTTTGGTTTAGGCATAAAAAATAAGTGTAATTAAAAAATCAAAGATTGATCCCATAATCCGTTGGAGCGTATCGTCATAGTCGCGTATTAAAAATACGCTTTAATATAAAAAAAATAATACGCTTAATTACTATAGAATATTACGTGTTAATTAAATCAATTCTTCTTCTAACCTGACAGATACGCCTCCAGCTGGTGCTCTCATCCAGGCCTCACCTGTTGACCTATCATCCTCTTGCGAACTAGAACTCGATGTGCTCAGATCACCAGAGTTATTTTGTAGAGAATCTGTAAAGAAAATATACATTATAAACTTGAATAATGTAAAAACTTGTCTTTGTACTGACAGTGTGTGGACACGCAAAAAACCTCTCAGGTTAGGAATTTGCAAATATAATGATGAATAATTCTTGTCACTTACACACCACACACACATTTTGATTTTGTATATAGGTATATGTATTTTTTTATTGTTTTTTTTTTCTATCTAATTGCGATGTAATTTCATATTTGAAATCAATTTGGGTTTTCTTTTTGTTAAAATTTTTGTTATTGTTTTTTTAATTCACACTGTGATTTCTACGAATAAATAAAAGAAATTTTTATTTGACAATTTTTCATCAAGCAAAACTGCATGAATTTTGATTAATAGCCCACGTCATGATTTTTTTTCTCTCTCATATTAATGAGATATAATTGAGAAAAATAACCTGATAAAACTTATAGAATATAAAGTTTAATACATATTTTATTTAGACTCTTAAGTGTTATAATTACTTAGTTTTTTTATATTTTTTTTATTTTGGCACGACATGTGACCTCGACTGGTCTGATGGTAAACGCAGTGGAGGTCCATGAGCATTGACGACTAGAGAACCGCTCGCACGGGGGCTCCAGTCGCCACCACTATGCCGGCCTGAGAAGGTGCTTTTTCACGCTCCGCTTGAAGGACCCAAGGTGAAAGGAATATATTATAGAAAAGTACGCTAGCAAAATTAGTAGCCTTAAGTTACAGTGCAGTCAATGAGTGGAGACTTTGTAATAGTAACTCGGCATGATATTACGTTATCAGATAACATCTTAAGCTAGAATGCTGTCCATAAGCAAAACTCCGGTTACTGTAGATAGGTTTTTTATTTTTTTTATTGTAGCTCGACAACACTCCGCCTGATGTAAAGCTAGAGTGCGGTCCATGAATGGAAACAACTGCTACCACAGAGAAATCTCTACGGGCTGCAGTCGCCTCCACTATGCCGGCTCGAGGAGACGAGCATGTACCATCTAGATTGACAGTGCACAGTCCTCTCTTATACCTGGCTACTTTCAAACTATCCCCGAAACGCGACAAGGTCACTTCACGGGTGTTTTTGTTCGAAAGTGGTGGTACTTCCCCAGGACGACAGACTGGACAAATAACCATCATCAGTCTGCCTACCACTCTTTAATAGTGCCTATAGGCACTGAGCGACCAAAGTACATATAACAAAGTTACATTGGTACCGGTCTTTAGCGAGGTTCGAACACGGGTCTCATTGATCGTGAGTTCACGCGTCTTACCGCTAGACCACGGCCGCTCAAATGTTTTCGAATGTAACACCCGTGAAGTGACTGTCGCGTTTCAGGAACAGTTTGAAAGTAGCCAGGTATAACGAGAGGATGCACTGTCAATCTAAGATTTTTTGCTCGTCTCCTCAAGCCGGCATAGTGGAGGCGACTGCTACCTAGGTTTCTCTGTAGTAGCAGTTGTTTCCATTCATGGACCGCACTCTAGCTTTGCATGCCGTTTGTTGTCACATGCCGAGCTACAATAATAATAAAAAAATAAGTATCGTAGATGCACCATCCATTGCCAGGGCACACTCCTCTCGTTATACTGCTACTACAGAGAAATCTCTACACGTAGCAGTCGCCTTAGCTATGCCGACTTAACGAGGCAAGCGGGCACGGTCCGGTATCTATGTATTTCCAAGATGACTAAGTAACTTCACGGGTGATACATCTGAGGTGATGTAGATATATATATACCTGTTTATTTATATATTTTGTGATGTTGGTGTGGTGTTACCTTTAGCTCAATTTAGCTTTTATTAAGCATCAAAAACTCATAGAAAGCCGCACCTCGCTTAAATCCGACTTTACATTCGACGGGCACAGTGCCTCTTTTACGGTTGTAAATATTTATATGGGTTGTCCTGTGTCAGTCGATGTGGTGGGACCGATATTTCAAAATTATTACACTTTAGAATATATTATATTACATAGCATTCTTTAGATATCTGCCGTCGCTTTCGTATTTCTTAATAAAAAAAATATTTTAAAAATAAATTATTAGTAGAACAATTAAAGTAATTGATTGATATACGAGTTTTGTCAATTGGCAATGACCTCAACTGTAAAGTAGAGCGTGTTAGTATTAATTTAATTCTACTAAGCTATCATAGGCGCTAAGAGACCAGTGTTCTAGTATTAATTTTAATCAAAATCTCTCTCTAAGTAATAAATGTTCTTTTTCTGGTGGATATATAAAAGAATTCTAGTTGCCTTTTACTATGCCGGCTATTATGTGTGTAAGATTTTTTAAGAACCTGTGTCTACAAGACACACCAGCCCCATCGAACCTCAACTTATTCAAGCGGCTTTACCTTGAATCTACGCAAATAAAGGACAATGCCCATTTTTGGGCCCATTTGATACCAAATAGTTCGGTATTTGTTACCAGACAATATTCATCAATATACAATACAATATTTTTAAATAATATCCTTTTTTTATTAATTAATTTTAATTATATCAACATGTCATTAACCAACCAATAGACAGTATTTACTTACATAAAAAAACAGATATCATAAATTATTAAAGCATTAAAATAATGATAACCTCAAAACATTTAATTACTCAATAACCCGGGTGAAAAAATTAATTTTCGACAAAATTAGCTAAAAATCATCGACAAACTCGAGAAAAATTGTGGGCCCATTGGTGAGGAAATCGCCGATGAAACACTGCTAAATTTTGAACACCAGCCAGAACGCTCCGCGGTTCAAGATGTCAAAGAAGTCTGATCCCACTATCATCACGCCAACATAATATCCACCGCAAGGGGTTGAAACATTCACTTTCAGCCTAATGGAATTCCGAGTTTTGGTGAAAGTGGCCACCTTTCTCAATGATTCCATGTCAAAAGAGGCCGATATTTATTTATAAACATGTTACATTTCCATTTGTTAAAATAATTATTATGATAAAAAAAAATTAACAGAAAAAAATGTGTGATTGAAAAATTAATTATAATTTGTTATTATTCTGTTTGATATTTTTGTACATATTTGCGTCATAAGGAAACGAAACGAATATTTATTTTAAAATCAAAAAAGTATATTGAATCAAAGCATAATAGCAGTTCTATTTATTTTGTACTTGTATTACACTTATTAAGACCCTTTTTTTTTGTTTTAAATGGCTTATAATAATTTGCCAGTGTCAAAGTAAATATTTTTGCATCAAGTTAATAACATTGTGCATCACGAGTCATTCATTCATCACGCTGAACAGTCAGGTCAAAAATTGCTCCAGTAAAGTGGCCGAATCTTTACTGAAATTTCCTAGGGAGTTTTAGAGGGAAAATAGAAACACAGGTTCTCTTCTTTTGAATTGAACCACACTCACGCACGATCACGAACACTTAATGGTTAATAATCCACCATTATTACACATTAACACTCGAAGAAACACAAGTTAAGAAAAATAATTCAAAACAGACAACCTGACGTCTCAAGATGGCCGCCAAAACTTCATTAAGAGCCTTCCTAACATTACACTTAAACAAAGTCGGCCACTGTGTAGTAAAGTCTAGTCTAGACTACTATTTTTATAGTATTTATTTATTTGGGAAACTTTGGATTTAGCACGTCTGTGAGAGTCGGTCACCTCGCGACAACGATGACTACTTTAGAAAAGTCTCAGATCAAAATAAACGCGATAGTAAGCCTCATAAAATCTTTTATTCAGTTAATTTAACTATATTTTATTAATATTATGAACGTAAATCTAAATTAAATAAATTATTATTAAATTAAAACGGCATATAGTAATTGTAATAATGGATAAATCCCTGTAACTATGTAATACGGACAAATGTGTGTACGCCTGCAAAGGCAGATATTAGCTGGACACGTTTATTTTACTACTAACAAAAATTACCTAATACAAAACAGGCAATAAAAGATTTCATTTCATTTCATTATAAACGGTTTAAACATTTAACTGTAGTTAAATACAAACTTATTACGTTAGCTTTTCAACAAAGAACTTTTAAAATTATATTCCTTTAGAAATGACTTCAGAGGCCTGAGTATGAGTGAATATTTACGTTCTCACGGCGTAAAGCGAGAACTTCGGCTGTCAAAATAATATCAATCTGATTGATGAAGGGTTTCCACTTTACGCACATACTTGGCGCTCTTGTTTTTTCTTTATTGTACTGAAGAAAACGTAAAAATACCATTAGAAGTACTTAAAGTGTAAGCAATATTCCAGAAAAGCACAGGGATGAATTTAAGTAACCCTTCGCTCAATTTGCGTTGATTTCTTTATCCTCAAGTCAAAGGTTATCATACAGATAGTTACACCAAATTAAAGGAAATTCAGTCTTAATATAAAGCGTTGAAGGTGTATTTTAAATAAATGTGTAGCTAAAATTGAGGGTTTATTCAGGATGCATACAGAATGTCAATGAGATTTTAGTGAAACTTTTTTTGGGTACTTCGGATCATAAAATTACCTTTTTTATTTAAAACCTCACATCATATTAAAAAATAAAAAGTATTAATGATAAACCCAGCTTTCAAGTGTAATCCAACATTGTTACTTGTTATATTGGATAAAGCCCGATATACCGAGAGAAGTTTACCATGTCGACTTGATGGTGCACACTATTTCTCATCAAGCCGACGACGTAGATAGTTTTACATGCCAGTTTCTTATAAATATGTACTATAATTTATTATTTAACGTTTACTACGAAATTTCAATAGTTTATATAAAATAAATTTAAGACAAAATAACCTACGGAACCCGTCAAAAAATACAACTCAACACAACCTTAATGTTAATTTTTGACATTTATATTCGCAAGTTAGTTCGCGTGAGGGTTATAGATTACTTTGTTATCAGGAAAACCTACATATCAGTGTGAAAGGTACTATTGTGGGAAGCGGATTCGAATCTGAAATTTCGAGAGTTTATTTAGTGGAATTTTTGGCTTCTACGTGTCTATTCTGAGTAAGATTGGAGTAATTTTTCTTTATATAAGAGGTTCTGTATAAGCGAAGAACGTGCCCTACGTTCGTATTAAGCCCGTTCCATCCTGTAAGAAATATTTTTAGATTATTACCCCTCTATATCTACTTTACTATAAAATACGTAAATCGAAACGCTTTTCTTATAGTAACTCGGCATATTACAATACTCCGTCTTTTAAGCTGGAATATGGTCAATGAACGAAAACAATCTCTAGAGATTTTCCGATACCCAGAAGGTATCGATACCCACTCGTGTAAGTAATAAAAAAAGTTTTGTTTTTGTGGTAGCAGTTGTTTTCTTTCATGGACCGCACTCTAGCTTAACACTATACGGAGTGCCGACCTACAATAATAATATTTTTTTTTTTTTATTGTAGCTCGACATGTGACAACACTCCGCCTGATGTAAAGCTAGAGTGCGGTCCATGAATGGAAACAACTGCTACCACAGAGAAATCTCTACGGGCTGCAGTCGCCTCCACTATGCCGGCTTGAGGAGACGAGAATGTACCATCTAGATTGACAGTGCACACTCCTCTCTTATATCTGGCTACTTTCAAACTATCCCCGAAACGCGACAAGGTCACTTCACGGGTGTTACATTCGAAAGTGGTGGTACTGCCCCAGGACGACAGTTATTATAATTTAATAGAATTTTTACTTAGTTTGAGTATTAATCAAAATTCTCCAGTATTTTTTATTAAATTTTGTTAAAAGACAGCGTTTATTATTCAAAACACGGAATTTTAATAACATCATCAGCCGAAGCGGCTTATCCAAAAAAAGGATTTTGTGATTGACGCTCTCGACGGACCCTTTTGTCTTGAAGAGCTATTATTCTGTTTTATAATTTTATCTCTTCTTTTCACCTTTTACGATAACAATAGCTATTATTATAAGTACATAGTATAATTTTAAAATTAATTAGTTATACCTCAACCGACGTGCATGTATTAGAAGAGTAATGGATGTGGTTGAAGCGAAAGTGGTATGTCTACCACTGTATGCAATTGGTGACAGAATTGACATTATTCAAGAAAAAAAAAACAATAATGTGTTAATCAAAGAAACCTTATTACGAAGGCTAAAAGGGTGTTATTACGCGAATCCATAGAAGTGGCAATAGGATAGGCAATCAAGTTTTTTTCTATATCTCTGGCATTGCAGAAAAAGTGATTGTTTTAGCACGGTTTCGTATAGAAAAGTAATTAATTATAAATTTCTTGTTGATACTTCTCCAACAATCTAAATCCATTCAAATTCAAATTCTTTATTTGTTGTATGTCGGAACGGTCATGAATACGGACCATAATTTTAACGATTACAAAAACTAACGTGGAACATAATGAATACGCGGTCATGAGTACAAGCACTAACTGAATATAAAACAAAAGCATCGTTACGCTTTGACAGAGTCTCTGAAAACACGCCAAGCAGCGGACACGTTGTGACTTGTTTGTGCGGAGGAACTGTCGTGTTTCAACATATTTGCTATCGCCCATAAATGGAGGATAGAAGCCTTGGACCGCTCTCCCGTGCTATCAGGTTGTTAATGGATACAATTGAATCACTATGACCTGCCCTTAGGCGTACAAATTTTACAATTTCTTTAGGACAATTACATAATACTAAACTTGAGCACATTGTTTAATTAAATTACTATAATGCCAAGGGAAAGTAAAGTTGCTCTTAGGATACATCAATTTATCTCCTCAAGCCGGAATAGCGGAGGCGGCCGCCCAAACTAGTGTATACAAGCATTTATATTTGTTGTTAAGTATTATAGAGGTACGAAACGGCCATTTTGTTTCCCATTTAGACCTCTATATTTAATATTAATCCGGGTCATCTTTATAGGGTTAAAAAGACCGTATTAAGATATAGGTAGGTAAACTATAAAAGGCTCTATCCGTTCTTGTTTATAGAGCGGATCATGAAAGTTGAAGATTTTATAAAAGGATTTACATTTAGTTTAATAAAACTTTTGAATGTTTAATTCAAGGAATATGAATCTGGAATTGTTGAATTGTTTTATATTTCATAAAGTTATTACGTTGAACGTGTTATTGTTTATTGAATTATGATGAAAATTTAATAGAAAAAATCAACACGCGAACGAGCCGTGTGTTGTGGAAAGAGGGGAGGGACACCTTTGCCCAGTATTTTGTTTTTTTTTTTAATTTTTTTTATTATAGCTCAACATCTGACAACACTTCGCCTGATGTAAAACTAGAGGGCAGTCCATGAACGAAAACCACTGCTACTACAGAGAAAACTCTACGGGCAGCAGTCGCCTCCACTATGTCGGCTTGAGGAGACGAGCATGTACCATCTAATTTGACAGATTGACACTCCTCTCATTATACCTGGCTACTTTCAAACTCATCTCGTAACGCAACAAGATCACTTCACGGGTGTTACATTCGAAAGTGGTGGTACTACCCCAGGACGGCAGACTGGGCTAATAACCATCATAAGTCTGCCTACCACTTTTTATCAATTTTTTCCGTTTTGTTAATTAACTATTTAGTTTTTATCTTTGTACAATGCTTTGAAATGTGTAAATAAAGCATTATTATTAATTAATGTAGTAGCTACGATACTGCTACGAATATCTTTGAGGGTGCTACGAAACGCTACGAACGAAAACCGTATGACATAATTATTTACTTTAGCGTAATGAATTTAATTAGATAACATTCTAGGGAATGCGCTTATGTAACTGTTTTTTTTTTACAGTAAATATGAATCAAATTCAGCCAAATGAATTAACAGAATTCTGTATATTAAAAATATAATAGAATATGCCATAATTCTGTTTCCGAGATTGTATATCTCAAATTCCTCACATTTTTAAACAACGTTTCACTTATTTCAATTTAAACCAAAGTAAACTTTGTACTCAAGTAATATTATAAATGTTATTATTTTTTATATAATAATATTTTTCTTTGTTTTTTTTTTCAGCTTTTTTAATATCTTCATTAATGACAATAAAAAATGTATATTTAATTTCTTTTTTCCTTTAAATATTTTTTTTTTGTAAAGTATGTATAAGGAAATATTAAAGTAGATAAAATAGCAAACAAATTTCAGTAATCATATTTTAATCGTCAGAATGGAACTAAATAGTAATTTTCATTTATAGTGTACGTATTTATTTTTGTACGTGTAGGAAACGAGGTACTGTGATAAGTTTATCGCCATTCAACTCACAGGTAAAGTGCTCAACTAACATGAAATTTCAGTACGCGAAAATTATACTTCGAGATTCGACGTTATTTTTTTTTTAAATTGTAGCTCGGTACAGTACTATAGTACAGTCCATGAACGGAAATAAATTGCTTTTTTTATTCGTCATGTGACAATCGACACTAGTCCGCCTGATATAAAGCTAGAGTGCGGTCCAGGAATGGAAACAATTGCTACTACAGAGAAACCTGTGTGGGCAGCAGTCGCCTCCACTACACAGGTTTAGGAGACGAGCATGTACCATCTAGATTGACAGTGCACACTCCTCTCGTTACCTGGTTAACAGTTTCAAACTATACCCGAAACGCGACAAGGTTACTTCACGGGTGTTACTTTCGAAAGTGGTGGTACTACCCCAGGACGGCAGACTGGACAAATAACCATCATCAGTCTGCCTACCACTCTTTAATAGTGCCTATAGGCACTGAGCGACCAAAGTACATATAACAAAGTTACATTGATCGGGTACATACGGGTCTCATAAACATGTCTCCTGTTTTAAACAATTGCTCCTGCAAATAAATTTGTACAGGCAGTAGTCACCTCCGCTATGCTGGCTTGATGAGACGAATATACATCAATTCTTTGTGTGTATTTAAAATGTTAGTCTATATACAGGGTGTCCCGTAAGTAGTGGTGTCAACGGTATTTTACAGATAGAGGGGTTCAATATCTAGAATATAAATTGGTAATTTTTTTTTATACCTTCTGGTTTAAAAGTTATGACATTTTTAAAGAATTATCATTTTTTCCCCCGTTTTATCACAAAATAATGTTATAAAAATTTGTTTACAATTATTTTCACTGATATTTTTATTTAAGTGGGTTGAGAAAACACAGGGCTTTCTAATTAAAATGGTATTTGTAACCAATTAACAACCATGATTAAATAAAAAATTAAAATCTAAACAAGATTTAATTTATCAAATTTTAAGCAAAATATTTAAACGAAGCTAATGTAAAAAAATTGTATGTAAGGTTACGGGACCATTATTTTAAAAATATCTACAATTCACACGGACTCTAAAAACGTATAATAATGATCACTGTCATTTTAATTACAATGTTTTTTCGACATAAATACAACAAATGGGCGTCGATTTTTAATAATGCATTCCGATAATGAATGGATTTTAAGAATTCTTACAGTCGGAAATTTGCACTTTTTCACGTCTTAACCTACTGTAAGATACTAAATGCTTGTAGTTCCAATCTTATTCTCATTTTGGTTCCTTAATTTGACTTTAGGGATGTTCAAAGAAGGGTAGGCAGACTGACGCCTGTTTCTACTCATACTTCATTCAGAGATTACGTACCTTAAGCACATTAGGCAGAGTGTAATCACATGCCGAACTACTATTAAAACAAAGATTATTAAGTAAATTATGGTGTTATTTTTTTTTTAATGTAGCTCAAATGTGACAACACTCCGCCTGATGTAAAGCTAGAGTGCGGTCTATGAATGGAAACAACTGCTACTACAGAAAAACTTGTGCGGGTTGCAGTCGCCTCCACTATGTCGGCTTGAGGAGACGAGCATGTACCATCTTAGATTGACAGCGCACACTCCTCTCGTTATACCTGGCTACTTTTAAACTATTCCCGAAACGCGACAAAGTCACTTCACGGGTGTTACATTCGAAAGTGGTGGTACTACCCCAGGACGGCAGACTGGACAAATAACCATCTTCAGTCTGCTGTTGTTAACTTTAAAGAAGCTGTTTATGAGACATGAATATGAACTACGCCAAAAATTGAATTTCGTGTCCAAAAGAATTAAAAACAATCAAAGAGCCCTAGGAAATATCAGGAGAATCTTTATTAGAAGATTTCGGTTATGCATTAGAGTTAGAGGGAGACATTTTGAGCATTTACTTTAATAAATTGTTTTCTTATCCGTATCTATTTACATTGGTTTTATTGGAATTCGCATAAGGTAATAATGAAATTTCTTCGACAAATAGTACTTTGTTGCTTATTTAACTTTGAAAAATAACTTAAATTAAAATGACAGTGATCATTATTATACGTTTTTAGAGTCCGTGTGAATTGTAGATATTTTTAAAATAATGGTCCCGTAACCTTACATACAATTTTTTTACACCAGCTTCGTTTAAATATTTTGCTTAAAATTTGATAAATTAAATCTTGTTTAGATTTTAATTTTTTATTTAATCATGGTTGTTAATTGGTTACAAATACTATTTTAATTAGAAAGCCCTGTGTTTTCTCAACCCACTTAAATAAAAATATCAGTGAAAATAATTGTAAACAAATTTTTATAACATTATTTTGTGATAAAACGGGGGAAAAAATGATAATTCTTTAAAAATGTCATAACTTTTAAACCAGAAGGTATAAAAAAAAATCACCAAATTATATTCTAGATATTGAACCCCTCTATCTGTAAAATACCGTTGACACCACTACTTACGGGACACCCTGTATATATGTATAAGTCGTGGTTGGTTTACACTCTCATTGTCTCAAGGACCTCAACTAAAGGTTGACATGCGTAGTGTTGAGGTTGAAGATTTTTAATACTCGAAAGGTCACCTTTCATCTCTTTTCTCTGTCTTCATAAAATATAATATATTTCAATTTGAGTAGTTGCTAGGGCTTCTCTTTTTTTGTAGCAGTCTGACTACACTTCACTTGATGTGCAGCGGCCTCTGAGCGGAAATAAGCGGTACCACAGAGAAATATCTGCAGCCATCAGTCGTCTTCGTTACGCAGACTTAATGAGACGAAATGAAATGGACTGAGCAGACTGGAAACCTCACCAGACGGTAGGCTGCACATTTCCTCATCGAAATAATATGTATATCTTCATGAAGGAAGTAAATTAAATACAAATGAAGTTTTAATTAAAATAATTAAGTACTAGCTCTCAGTCTAACATTCAAGACGTTTAGAGAAGCTACGAGTAAGTAACGCGAAGCGAACGAGTATACCTCGCTTCTAGGAGCAAGACTGCTAATTACTACTGCAATTTATTATGCACTTAAAAACTTTAAATAAGAATTAACTATCTGCCTTTTACCTGGACATGTGTATACATACTTTCTCACCAAAAATTCTTCCTCAGGTTCTGCATAAACATGTTTATTTTATAACAAGTTTTTTGTGGCGCGATTCGTGAGCGCTGGGATAGTTTTGAACAAAAAAAGGGTCGATTTCTAAATTAGAGGGCATTTCCTACAACCTTTGTTCCAGAATTTTGGCCCTATCTTGTTCCGTTCCGGATATCTCGTGTTCTAAAACCGGACGGAATGGATCGATTCCTTTGGAACTGATACTTGAAGCTAGAATGTCAAACCACACACAAACCATGACTTCTTAATTGTTCATATAATCATGAGTATGTTCACTCCAAATTGTCTAATAACATAAGACAAGCGTTTATAGTCGTAGTAAGGGTGTTATTTACTCGATAACAGAGTGCAGTGATAATAATAATTACGGCGGTACTCGTAAATCCTGCGAGGGAGAACAGGAAGAAGAGGTAAGTGCATTCCTCGCTTATTAACCTCTGAAAAACTTAGCACTCAGTTGCTACTAGAGCGGGTATTGAATATAATTTAATTAAAAGAGATAACTGCTTATGGAGGGAAGTGGTGAGGTGGGAGTCGCCTTCACTATGCTAGTAAAAAGAGATGAATGTGCGCATATCAAATACAAGGGGTGTTTATAACAATTTAATTTATTATACAACTTTAATAATAATAGTAAACAACATTGATATATACAACTGGATGTGCAATAACGTTTCCAATGTGACGCGAGAGAAAACATGGCCACAGCCACGTTTAGGTTCTCTGTCAGTTAGTATTTGACTTGACGGCAACATTGCCAAATCGTTTGAAGCGGCCTACGGTTTTTTTTATGTCAGATGTATGAAGTTTGCACCTCTAGTATATATCTCTATGGTAAACAAGTCTATCATAAACAAATGCTAAAAATCAACGAAAAAGAACCGATCGTTCAAAAATAACTGAAAGATAAAGAAATTAATGGTAGGTCAGTTTTGATTACGGTTCTAATGTGCGGTTCTCACGTTCCCACAGAGAAATCTCTATAGGTAGCAGTCGCCTCCGCTATGCCGGAGGAGACGAGTATGCACCATCTAGATTGACAGTGCACACTCCTCTTGTTATACCTGGCTACTTTCAAACTATTCCCGAAACGCGACAAGGTCGCTTCACGGGTGTTACATTCGAAAGTGGTGGTACTACCCCAGGACGGCAGATTGGGCTAATAACCATAATCAATCTGCCTACCACTCTTTAATAGTGCCTATAGGCACTGAGCGACCAAAGTACATATAACAAAGTTACATTGGTACCGGTCAGAATTAGCGAGGTTCGAACACGGGTCTCATCGACTATTTACCTCTAGACCACGGCCGTTCAAATCTAAGGTTTAAAAAGGTGTATGTTCAGAAGATATTTATAGTGCAAGGAGTGTGGTCTCCTCAAGCTGGCATAGCGGAGGGGGCTTTGATAACAGTTTTTTCTATTCATGGAATTGTAGGCGGAGTATGGTCACAAAAGAATACGTAACTAACAACAGTAACTGACTTTCAAAACGTCATCTCTAAACATTGTTACATCTACACAGGCTTCATGTCTGTCGCATGTAAATTATGTACCCCCTAAGGCTTTCATTAACTGACAAGTCACCACGTTTTTATTCAGCTATCAAATGATTCAATGTTTACAAATTGTTGCGATTACATTTTTTATTATTTCGGAGAGCATCAGTCGCCGCCGCTATGCCGGCTCGAGAAGACGAATGTGCACCATCTAGATTGACACATTTCCAGAAAACTCTACAAGGTTACTTCACGGCTACATTCGTAAATGGTGATACCACGCTTGGATGGCAGACTGGGCCAATAACCATCATCAGTCTGCCTACCACTCATTGTACTTACTCTCAGTTGCTTATAGGCACTGAGCGATCAAAGTGCATACAACATAGTTACATTGGTACCGGTCAGAATTTAGCGAAGTTTGAACACGGATTGTGAGTTGATGCTAGAAACACGGCCGCTCAAAACGCCTGGTGTTAAGTTAGTGTTGCGAATTGCGATACATAAACGGAGATTCTCTGTCTGTAGACAGCAGGGTATCTGCCTTAAAAGTGGTGGTACTACCCTAGGAAGAGCAGACTGGTCTAATAAAAAGTCTGCCTATCACTAAAGTTCACTAAACAGGTTTTTTTCATTAAGATTAGGCGAATAATAAATAATTCATCATTTTGTAATCTCGATCGTGTTTAGCTCAGCGTATAACAAAGTAAATCTACTTCCTCGACAACATTCGCCACATAACTTTGATAGCCCGCAGTGTAACATTTTTTCCTCAAGCCGTGTTTACACGGGTTGTAACTATTTACAGTGCGAAATGCGAATATTAGTAGTGAGTAAAAATACGTGAGAGTGGGTTTATAAAAATGCTTAGTCTTAAAAAACTTAGTTTCTTAGTCTAGATTAGTCTAGAGCGAACCTGAAACCGTTAGGGGTCCGTGCCATGAGATCTGGTAATTCATGGTTACACGATACATTCTTAAAGATCTATCATTGTTTCTCATATAATTTAAGAGTAAATTATAATATCTTTTTTTTTCATATGTCTATACTATATCTGAAGTATCGTGACAGTATGACAGTTTTCGTTTTATAATATTTGGTAAGTCACAAAATAAATTGTAACTGTCAACAGCACCTTCGTTCAAGTCCAGTATCCCGTGTAAATAAGGCACGATACTCTTATCGAATCTGGAAGATAATACATCCAGTAATATCTATGTATGTACTTGTACTCGCATGGTTTGCTGCGAATACCATTTCTTTTATGAAAAAAAGTTTAGTATTTTAACCTTTGTATATCGTTAAAAATAACATTTAAAAATAATATATCTTTTTAGGTTCAGTTTGTTTTTCTTCAGTGTTTACTTACGATACGGTTACCTTCCACTGCGAGCGGGGCGAGTTCCCTAATGACTTCGTTGAGTCCACAATGGTAAACTTCATAGAAGTGCTTCCACTGTGAGCGGAGCGGACTGAGCGACTATAAAGAGTTATGACAGCCGGACGGCCTTCCACTGTAAGATGAGCGAGCTCCGTAATGACTCCGTTGACCTCACTCCGGTTGATTGCTCGCTGGCAATGGAGGGCAAAAACCGCTTTCCGTGAACCTCTTTTTTGGTGGAAGGCAGAATAGTTTATTTTTGAGACATGTACAAAAAATAAAATATAAATATTTTTCAAAACATAGAATAGATTCTTAACTTTATCCTTTTAGGTGGTTACTCGAAAGGTTTAGGTGCCAAAAATGAGTTGAGAATCGAAACTGCCACATTAAATCCCACTAAATTGTTTAAACCCAAAAAAACCTCAAATAAAACGCAAGAGTTATAAAACTGTTTTTCTAACATGTAAAATTTATTTTGGGAAGTAAAAATACCTTAATTCTAAAAATAGAAAGGTAAATCCACGTGTTAACTCTGAAAGCATTGACCGAAAAAAACTCTTAACAAAATTATGAAGGAACTTACATAAGAACTAATATTATACCTAAAAATGGTTATTAGCCTAGTCTGCCATCATGAGATAATACCGCGTATGTACGAGTATAACGAGAAAGAAGTACCCTATCAATGGTTGGTGCAGCATATTCGTCACCTCAAGCCGGCATAGCGAAGGCGACAGCTAATACAGAGCTGTCTCTGTGGTAGCGATTGTTTCCGTTCATAGAAGCACAAAAAATATAAAAAAACTTAACAAAACAAAACTTCAGCAAGTTGTAATATCGCTATGAAGGTGTAGCCGACATCGTGTCGGTATAGTGGAGGTAACCGCCACCATAGATATTATTTTTTGTAGCATCAACTGTCTCAGTTCATGGACCGCTCTGCCTACCCCAATGGAGAATAAAAAAGCGTGAAATGAAACAGAGTTTTAAATTGTAATGTAACATGTAGAATAATTCACCGGTTTTTCCAGTACGCTTTTTAATCTGTATTTAATTGCTTTTGTCTGAACAAAGACCAATTGAATGGACATTTCATTATTGGATATCGGTTCTAGATTTATTTAGGTACAAAGACGAGTCTTTGGTTTTGTACAGAAAGGCCGACAACGGTAGATAAAACTCACACAATGTTTACTTAACGAGAGGAGTGTGCACTGTCAATCTTGATGACGCATACTCGTCTCCTCAAGTCGGCATAGCGGAGGCGACTGCTGCCTGTAGAGATTTCTCTGTAGTAGCAGTTGTTTTCGTTCATGGACCACTCTCTCTCTATTCAAAGATGTAATCCATTCCAGGAAAAAAGAAACGCAGAGTTTGCCGAACAGCTTGCCGTCTAGAAGCCCGCCAAAAACGAATTTTCTGCATCTTTTCTTTAAGTCCAAAGTTCTGTTTACTGTCAAAGAAGACAAAAAAATACATACATAGATAAATTGAGGCTATGTTATTATTTACCAAGTTCCAGTGTTGAGCATAACACAAAGTTCGCATTTAATTAACTAGTTAGGATTCCTAAAATATCAAGCTAAGATATTACTAACTTAAACTAAGTTTATTGAAATACCTATTTAGTGTAATAGTTACGAATAGTGGTGGTTTAGCCCAGTCTGTTTGGTCCTGGGGTAGTACAACCACCTTCAAGTGAGTCGCGTTTTGAATTCTGCTTGAAATTATCAGGTAGCAGGCTTAGCAAATTGAAAAAATATATCGATATATCGCTGCAAGATTTTGATATGTCGATATATTTTGTCTATCCCTAGACAGGACTATAGCTTAACACCAGACGGAAGGTAGGCACGTGCCATGGTACTATAAAAAGTATTCAATGTACGTAAGCATCAGATTTGCATGACGGATCACTTTCCAGGCATTCGATTCCCGCCCGCAAAGGAACTGTTAACTTTAATAATAAAAATTCTTAGCATAATAAAGACAAATGTAATAGTTAATGGGACACCCCTAACCTGCCCCTAATAATTTACCCATGTTCAACAATAAAACGTATTCGGGGTATTTAATTAAGTTCGTTGAACAAAAGGCTGAATCTTACCACTCATTGGAGCCGAATCAATTACTCCAAAAACTATGTGACACAGTATAATATTTTACGGTAGTATAACAGTAATATAAATATACTAGCTGACCCGGCAAATTTCGTACCGCCTCAGAATTTGATTTCTGAACGACTTTTAATTTTAATTGATTTCTAAACGACGGGACGACCGTCAAATGTTTGACATTGAAAATAGTTTCTGTGGGAAAGCGAAATTGTTTTTACTATATTCCGAGCATTTGTTTCATATTTATTCACCTTTTAAACCTTCCCTGGACTTCCACAAATAATTAAAAACCAAAATTAGCCAAATCAGTCCAGCAGTTCTCGAGTTTTAGCGAGACTAACGAACAGCAATTGATTTACATATATATAGATTATTGTAGCTCGGCATATGACAACACTCCGCTAAGTTAGCTAGAGTGCAGTCCATGAACGGAAGCAACTGCTACTACAGAGAAATCTGTACGGGCAGCAGTCGCCTGCGATATGCCGGATGAATGTTATTATGAAAATTTTGTTCGTTTCTTTACTGTAGGAGCGTATACTGTGTGAAATTTAGTAGGATCGCATTTATGGGCATTTATCGGATATCCGGACATGAGTTGAGGTTTAATTCGTTATATTGACGGCAATGTGTATGACATTACTCCAGAAAACAAAGGGTAGGCATGACTTTGGAAACTTGACCAGAAAAGATGACTGAAGGCTTTATATATTACAACGAGCATCGAAATATGTAATCGATTAAAATAATGATTATATAAATATTAGGCCTAATCTGAGCCAGTGTTTGCACGGTCCATGAGCGGAGAGCGAAGACTGCGGACCAGTTATCCAGTCATCTTCAACATGAGTGTTACACCCGTTTACTTCCAAACTGCACGATTACTTTACTCAAACCTCGAATCTTATTCCCCTCCTCCCACCTCAATTTAGACATTTATTCTCAAGAGAAATAACCTTTTAATAACTATTAATTGTTGAAAATGGATCGTGGTTTAATTTGTCAAATAACATTATTAGTTATTACGTAGTTAGGAATAGAAATTAACTTGAAAGCGAAGAGTTTTGGCGGGTGATCTGGAAGTACGAGTGGTTGTAAGGTATAGTACGATTTAAACTTTGCGGCTTCGAAGTTAGGTACAAGACGCTGGGCAGTACACAAATTGAGGCATCAGTGGACACAATGAACGTGAGAGGGAAGGGCACACTAGAGGGATATTCTTATATGTTCTATTCATGTTAATTTTATTACTGTGAACTGTTTGACGCGATCTATTTTATTTTTTTGTATTCAAAAGAAGAGAACCTGTGTTTCCATTTTTCCTCCAAAACTCCATAGGAAGTTTCACTAAAGATTCTATCACTTTACTGGAACAATTTTTGACTTGACCTGACTGTTTAGTGTGATGAATAAATGACTCGTGATGCACAATGTTATTAACTTGATGCAAAATGTTTACTTTGACACTGGCAAATTGTTGTAATGCCATATAAAACAAAAAGAAAGAACAGTTATTATTTGATATGTTTTTGTTTATTATATATACTTAATGTAAAGGACAATGTCCATTTTTGAAGCCACTTGATATCTAATAGTTTGTTAATAATTATTTTTTCAATAATTTATTTAATAAATGTATTAAGCACATCGTTTACCAATGAATAAACAATGTTTTAAAAATAAAGATTTATTTTAAATAATTATTTTTTAATGCATTTAATACAATGATAACCTTAAATATTAGAAAAAGTTTAAAAACTGGGTAAAAAAATTAAAACTGAATGATGAACATCAAGAAACTAGAAAAAAATGTAAGCCCATTTCTATTGCGAATGGGCATTCTCCTTTGCATCAAGTCAAATCGTGTTATCTCATGAAACACAGCGACTCGGTCACTTCACATAATCCGTTTCAGTTTCATTCAATTTCATACTGTAAGCCATTGTGAATAGATTGCATTGTTCTACATAGCGCAACTGGTACAGAAATATATTTAAAAAATAATCACTATTATTCATTTTCTTACCTTCAGTGGATGACGTTGGTGACTCAGCATTTCCTATAATAAGTAAGGCTGACACCACCGAACACCAAACTACAGATCTCATCTGAAATTAAAAAAAAAACGACTTAATAATTTCATCAAACTGCTTCGTGCAACAAAAATTACTGTTTTTTTTTGTGGTAGGGTAGTACCCTAGGGCTAATAGCTATTATCAGTCTGCCTACTACTCTTTAATAGTGCATATAGGCACTGAGCGACCAAAGTACATATAACAAAGTTACAATGGTACTGGTCAGAATTAGCGAGGTTCGAACATGAGTCTCATCGATCATGAGTTCACGTGTCTTACCGCTAGACCACGGCCGCTCTGTTTTTTTATAATGGAAGGAGTGTGCACTGTCAACCTTGACAGCGCACTTTAGATTCCTCAAATTGATATAGCGGAGGCGATTCTTATCAGATTGTAACACTAGTGAAATGACTGTTTGGAAGTAACCAGGTATAACGAGAGACGTGTGCACTTTGCACCTACAATTTCAATGGTGCATACTCGTCTCCTCAAGCCGGCATAGCGGTGGCAAATGCTGCCTGTAGACATTTATCTTTAGCAGTTGTTTACGTTCATGGACCGCATTCTAGCTAAACATCAGGTGGAGTGTTGTCATAATAATATAATTAGCTGCAATAAAGAAAAAAATCTGTGGAAGCGGTCGTTTCCGTTCAAGGAATTGTAGCTTAAATGTGGTCACAATACTAGGGCGGCTGTGGTCTAGAGGTACGGGTAGAAGGCATGGACTCACGGTCGATGCAACTCGATCAATTCTGACCAATATAGCGTGTACGCTACTATTTATAAAAACTTAATACAAATTTTTTCATTGCTGCATCTATTTAATTAATACTATTTATTTATTTTACTATTCTTACACATTTACTATTCTTTGTCACACCGTTCGCGTTCACCTGCCCCGGGTTCCAGCTGAAAACCAGCGCTACGAGCTGTCTCGTGTAGGTCGTAGCACATGCTGAGCTGTGCGCCCTTTCGTCCCTACACATTCGCGTCCAGACTTGCTATTGTGTCTCACAAAAATATTTATTTTGGGATGAATAAAGTTTTTTCTTTCTAAATTAATATTTTACAATTTTACATGTATTTAAAAAACAATTAAGTACAACGAAACAAAACAATGTCACAGAATTAATTAATAAATTTATAACAAAATGTTAGTGCAAAATTGTAATTGGTATTTGTGAATAAATCGCAGAAGCGAAGCTTTCCTTTAATTTGGAAATTTTGATGAATTTTGCCAAACTAATTTTGTCTGATCGATCCGATATTGAGTTGATAACTTTAGAAAGCTTGCTTTAATTTATCGTTAAAATCTAGATTTTCGCTTTAAAATGGAGTTTTGGGGGATATACCTCGCGTACGTGTACGTCGCGTTTCGGGAATAGTTTGAAAGTAGCCAAACAGAACGAGAGGAGTGTGCACTGTCAATCTGGATGGTGCATGCTCGTCTCTTCAAGCCGACATAGTGGAGGTGACTGCTGCCTGTAGATTTCTCTGTAGTAGCAGTTGTTTCCATTCATGGACCGCACTCTAGTTTTACATCAGGCGAAGTGTTGTCACATGCCGAGCTACAATAAAAAAAAACCTTTCCAAGAAGCTACGAAAATGGATCGTTAGCCCGAATTCGTTCCTCAGCACGGCAAGGACACCCACGAAGGTGTGCAAGAATGTGAAGGCTGGAAGTTATCGAGTGGCTGCAGTGATGCGGACCACCTCACGCGGTCATAGTTGCTCAATTACGGATAAACAGCCCCCGAGAAATCTACAGTATTGGCCGAATTATATT
This sequence comes from Tinea pellionella, assembly GCA_948150575.1. Taxonomy (NCBI): domain Eukaryota; kingdom Metazoa; phylum Arthropoda; class Insecta; order Lepidoptera; family Tineidae; genus Tinea; species Tinea pellionella. The sequence goes on from OX411260.1 coordinate 7,850,653, forward strand.
GACTACAAAATACGGGCAAACTCGTCCGGCTTCATCGGCTACTCGTGCGGGTTCATTGCGATGACCAGTGTAGGTAATAAAAGCGTATTCTAGTAGTCATTCGAGCACTCGAATAAGGGCTCACATCCAAGTGTAATAGGCACTATTAAAGAGTGGTAGGTAGACTTAGCCCTCTCTGCCGTCCTGGGGCAGTACCACCACTTTCGAATGTAACACCCGTGAAGCGACCTTGTCGCGTTTCGGGGATAGTTTGAAAGTAGCCAGGTATAGCGAGAGGAGTGTGCACTGTCAATCTAGATAGTACATGCTTGTCTCCTCAAGCCAGCATAGTGGAGGCGACTGCTGCCCGCACAGGTTTCTCTGTAGTAGCAGTTGTTTCCACTCATGGACCGCACTCTAGCTTTACATCAGGCGAAGTGTTGTCACATGCCGAGCTACAATAAAAAAAAAATCCAGATGTAGTTGAGGGAATTGCCAATTATCCCTAACTTCCGCTGCCTACGCCACTTGTTTGCATCGAGGTCTAAGTGGCAAGGACAAATTAAAATAAATGCTTGTATGTGTTGAATAAACTTATTAATGGGCTAAACTAACAAATAAACCAAATGTTGCACTATTAATACTCATTAACTTGCAAAAACATTATTGCAAGCTATTTTTTTAATTATATTTTTTAAAGATTTTTAAATAAATCAAGTCGCAATGTCATAGAACATCGGTAAGGTAAACACGTTCGGTCGTCGATTAGCTGCGAGTTAAATGACTCCGCGTGTGATACAGGCCGCTGTGACACCAGTCGTATACCAATCGTTGCATTCATTGCATGTTTAGATATTTCGATGATATTTTGTGTAAAAAAAAACCTCATCATCGTCAGAATTATACAACTTTTGGTTCGCAGGCATTACGAAAGAACATCCTGTATTCATTGTTTTAATTTTTTAAACAATAAAGCTGGAATTGGAGACGTCAGGTTATCTGTCTTGAATTATTTTCCTAAACATGTGTTTCTTCGAGTGCTGATGTGTAATAATGGTGGATTATTAACCATTAAGTGTTCGTGAACTTGCGTGAGTGTAGGCAAACAATTCAAAAGAAGAGAACCTGTGTTTTCATTTTCCCTCCAAAATTCCGTACGAAGTTTCAGTAAAGATTCTACTCCTTACTGGAACAATTTTTGACTTGACTGAGACTTGACCTGACTGTTTAGTGTGATGAATGAATGACTACGATGCACAATATGATTAATGCAAAATTGATGCAAAAATATTTACTTTGACACTGGCAAATTGTTGTAATGCCATATAAAACAAAAAAAAAACAATTAAGTCAAATAGACAATAAAAATATATAAGTATTACAAGACCGTAAAATAAAATAAAAATTATAATCTAGCAAATTTCATCATCGTAAATTATTACACGGTCATTTTGAGATGTCGTTTATTCTCTAAGAAATATAACAAAGGGCTCAATTAATTTAAAATGGTCGGTTAACCGCGACTCGGCGAGCAATCACGCCACGCCATAATTACCATCTTACACCTCAATTGTACTTACCACTTGCCCTAGAACCGACCCCGTTTAAATTGAACCAAGAATTTTCTTTTTTTCTCATTTTTTTTTATAAAAAATGACGTCTGACTGTACAAAATTTAAGTTATACCATCATTTATTACTATAGTATTATTACTATTAGTATATAGTAAGAGCGGCCGTGGTCTAGCGGTAAGATGCGTGAACTCACGATCGATGAGATCCGTGTTCGAACCTCGCTAATTCTGACCGGTCGCTCAGTAGCTATAGGTACTATGAAAGAGTGGTAGGCAGTATGATGATGGTTATTTGTCCAGTCAGCCGTCCTGGGGTAGTACCACCACTTTCGAATGTAACACCCGTGAAGTGACCGTGTCGCGTTTCGGGAATAGATTGAAAGTAACCAGGTATAACGAGAGGAGTGTGCACTGTCAATCTAGATGGTACATGCTCGTCTCCTCAAGTCGACATAGTGGAGGCGACTGCTGCCCGCACAGGTTTCTCTGTAGTAGCAGTTTCCGTTCATGGACCGCACTCTAGCTTTACATCAGGCGGGGTGTTGTCACATGCCGAGCTACAATAAAAAAAATCTACATATTTTCACTATGGGGTAGTACCACCACATTAAACTGACCTGAGCTTGGAAGTAACCACGCATAACCAATAGACAGTGGACAATCGTCTCCTCAAGCAAAGCGGAGGCGCCTGCTGCCGGCTGATATTTTCTCTGTGGTAGCAGTTGTTTATCAGACGGTCACATGTAGTTTCGTATTTGTACACAGAAAAAAGTAATTTAAACTGCGGTTTTTAATTTTATACCCATTTTCTTTGAAGTTTAAAGACTGCGGTTAACCGCATCATTATTTATAAGAATAGAATATTGTAACCGATTTCAGAAGTGATTAAAACCTTTGAAAGACACCCTGTATAAAGTATAAGGGTTGTTACAAAAGGTGTTTGCATATTGTTAAGTTAAGAATACACCGGGCCAAATTACATTGAATAGCTTCTCCAAAGTAACGGTTTTATGCGCGGTCACCCGTCATATGTTACCCTACCTATAGGGTTGACAATCTCCGTTTTTTAAATGATTATTATTAACAAAAATCAATTTAAATTACTACTTTAATATTACTAATAATAATAATAAATTCTTTATTGCATTTAACAAAGTTAAAGAAATACAGAATCATAGATAACTTACTGCAATTGGCGGTCTTATCACTAAAAGCAATTTCTTCCAGACAACCAATTGATATTTAATAAATTGTAAGGAAAAGAGAAAAGCTAAGTACACTGTAAAAGGAGGATGCCCATTTTTGGGCCCACTTGATACTTAATAGTTAAGTAACAAAACAATATTCTAAAATAATATCTTATTTTTTTATTAATTAATTTTAATTATATCAACACATCATTTACTAATCAATAGACAATGTTTAATTACATAAAAAACAGATATCATCGATTATTAAAGCATTTAAAATAATAATAACCTCAAATATTGCATCAGAAAACATATTATAATTACTCAATAACTTGGGTGAAAAAAATTAAAACTGATCGGTGTTAAGGAAGTAGATTGATTTTTCTACAAAATTAAATAAAAATCATCGACAAACTCGAGAAAAAAATTGTGGGCCCAATTTTCTTAGGCGAATGGGTATTCTCCTTTTATGACGACATGGAATAAATAGATAACTAGTTAATTTAGGTATTAAAGCTAGATTTTTTAAATTTTAAATGAATATATACATGGTACACAAAGCCACTTTCATTGGTATACGCCGAGAGAGAGACAAAATATTTAATATTTTTGATTGAAAGAAATCTGACATAAATCTGTCACATTTGAATAATGTATTTGTCATATGTCATAAAAGCTTGTAAAAATTCCAATTACTCTCTCTCTCTGTTAGCTCGGTATGTCGTCTCTGCCTGATGTAAAGCTAGGGTGCGATACTGTCGCCCGTATAGCGAACGAGAGGTGGCGAGCGTGTTCCTGCGCGCGCCTCTCGCTACATTTGACGTAGAGAGTTAGAGTACTCCGTGTGGGGTCTGCTGTAGGGTAGCAGCGGACCGCCGCTGGCAGAGACGCGGAAGACTGCTAAAGCGCACTCGTATCTCTGCCATCTGGCGATCGAGAGGAACACCGTGAGGTTTTAGTCGGTACACCTCGCGCGCACGCGCTATCGAGCTTGCCGCGCTGGCGCCCATACGACAATATGTATGCGCGCTTGCCCCAGGGAGTCCGACATACCCCTGGCACTATCCCAGTAGTGCCAGGAAGTCCGTAATGGATTTCCTCACGATAAAAAAAAAAAAAAAAAAAGGGTGCGATCCATGAACGGTAACAAGTGCTATTGCAAAGAAATCTCTATAGGCAGTAGTAGCCTCCACTATGCCGGCTTGAGGAGACGAGTATGCATCATCTAGATTGAGCAGCTACTTTTAAACTGCTCCCGAAACGTGACGGGTACTACCCCAGGACGGCACACTAGGCTAATAACTCGGATTAATTTGATTTAAGGAAATAATTTAAAAAATATTTTTTATTCAATTAATAATCGATTAATTGTAATTGTACAACCCTGTCGATCATGAGTGTACATTATAGAATAAACAGTGGGGTTCCGTAGGCAACGTTACAAAGCTTTGACGTTTTAACACACTTTGTATGAATAATTAAAACAAAAGTACTGGAAATCCTCTCGTTATATTTAACTACCATTTTATGAAAATACACCTTTTGTGATGGAAATAAATATGTTTAACGGACCGATCATTGTTTTATAAATATCTAAGATTAAATACTATTTATTATCCGCGACTTCGTATTCTATTTCTAATCATCTTCTATTCTTTATACGTAATTCTTCTGTACGTCTATATGATGCTGAACTTCTCCTAAACGACTGAAATTTAGAAAAACAAAAATTTTTAGCATATATTTTTATTTATTTATATACTTTATTGTAAATTTACAAAAGGTGGACTTAAAGCCGTGAGGCTTTATCTACCAGTCGACCTTCAGAACTATCAGAACGTATAACTCCAAACACTGTCAACCTTAATGGTCAACATTCGCCTTCTCAAGTAAGCATAGCGGAGGCAACTCCTTACTCCAATGTCCAAATAATTAATGAACATGAAGCAATGAAGTCGATCTAAATGAAAGCCAATATCAGATACAATCAAAGCTATTACCCCCAAAACAAGCGTCAGATAACCAAATAAATTTATTCTCAGCCACTATAAATAATTCAGAAGTTCTCTAGATATCTTACCAAGTGAAATATGGTGTTCCTGTCTGAGAAATAAATAGAAATCTACCCTCAAAAAATTCGCCTACGTTATATACGTATATGGTGATATATTGACATAGTACAGGCTACTTTATTCTTCTAGGCCACATGCCATGGTTGTAAAAATTCATAATAGTTTACCTGGCCATATAAAGGAAAAGCCAAATTACTATAAAGGAGAATGCCCATTTTTGGGCCCACTTGATACCTAATAGTTTGGTAAAAAAAAAACAATATTCTAAAATAATACCTTATTTTTTATTAATTTATTTTAATTATATGAACACATCATTTATCAATCAATAGACAATGTTTAATTACATAAAAACAGATATCATCAATTATAGAAACATTTAAAATAATAATAACCTGAAATATTGCATCAGAAAGCAACTAATTACGTGTACTCAATAACCCGGGTGAAAAAATTAAAATTGATTGATAATCAGGAAGTAGATTTCTTTTTCTACAAAATTAACTAAAAATCATTGACACTTATGTAGTTCACTTGACATTAGTGATACTAGGCGAATAAATACCTACCACTTTTTTAAATAATAGTATAATAATAAATAGTAGGTGTTGGGTTTAAAAAAAATGACATGTTTAAAATGTTAAAATAAATTCAATTGTTTTTTCCTATTTGTGCACTAAATAATTTGATTGTACTTAAATAAAAAAGAACAGTACGTAAGGTATTTAAAAAAAAAACTACGGTAACAAATAAAAACATAGTAAACCCTTTTTTTCATGTCAAATCATATAGTAAAAGGGATTTGGTTATGGTTTTGAAGTAAATGATTGATTACCTTTGGTATTGGGTTTCGAACCCCGACCCTCGAGTGTTTGCTAACTTGTCGGTTGCATGCGATTTCTGAAACAATAACTTATATTATAATATCAGTTTAAGAGGCCTACTGCTACCAATTACCTTGATATGGTCAAGGATTGCTTCGACATTGACAAAAACCTAATATTTTCATATTACGGCTAATCTAAATATCTAAATACTTATATAAAATGCTAATGTTAGTACGTAAAGACAGGGTTTTCTCTATGATCACCAACTCCAATCTGCTTCCCGTTGGGGTGGTAGATACCCCTTGGTCTCCTGGTGAAAGTAAGGGAGTTTGGTCGCGGTGGGTGGAAGAGGGTGGTTGTGGGAGGCGAAAATCTCAAAAAATGTATATCTGTCTCTTTCTAACATATGACATGTTGAGTACTAAGTCTGTCTTTTTCTAACTGTTGACATGTTGAGTACTAAGTATAGAGTTCTAAAAATGTGTGCAACTGTTACAATTGATCTAGAAGGTTCTAAAAAATTCAAGAATGATTTAGAAAGTTCCAAAATGTTATCAACTGCTAAAATCGATATAGAATGTTCTAGAAAGTTCTACTAACTTCTGTTTACACATTTACTAGAGTATTTCTTATTTTAATCTATAATAATAATTTTAATTAGTTAATTAATTTGATATCTTCTATAAACACCGTATGTTTAATGGTCAAATAAGTCTCTCAACATCTAAGATAGAAATCTACAATATCTACGTTAAAAACGGATCCTTAAATATTTTTTATACCATTAAACATGCGATTTTTTTTTACCTGAGCAACGCCGGGTTTCGTCGCTAGTATCATTGATATATACAACTAGATGTGCAATAACGCTCCCAATGTGACGCGAGAGAAAAGATGACCGCAGACACTTTTAGGTTCTCTGTCCGTTAGTATTTGACTCGACGGCAACATTGTCAAATCGTTTGAAGCGGCCTACGTTTTTGTCATTATTTTCACCGAGAAAAACTGTATCAAAAATTTATTCAGGAGCTCATTTAACAATGTATTTTCTTATAAGACATAATTAACAAAAAAAAAACCAGATAAATCAATTGTAGTTTAATATATATTTTATTAAGACTCGTAGGTGTTAACTAGCTTCGTAACTATCCTCTATGGTAATTACCAAGTAAATACGAAACAAAAGCGCGCAACAGTAGCCGCCTTAATACTCGTATGTCTACTTATATCTAGAAATATGAAAGTGACTCTGTCTGTATGTTACATTTTCACGCTTAAAAAAACGCTTAAAATCACTACACAACAAATTTCGATAAAAAGCAAGGATATAGATTACGTTTTGTATAAAAAAAAACAGAAGGCGATGAAAGTTTAGATTAATTATAGTTCTTTTGGTGGAAAAAGAAAAAAAAACATTTTTATAGAAATGTTTTCGGGAATTGAGGCAACTAAATAAATGAAAAGGTTTTTGCGAGTGAAAAAAAAATTACACACATGATTAGAGAGGTTGTGGTGTAGATAATGGGAGGTTTGTGAGGGAAATTCGGGAGGGTAATGTTCCAGAAACACATTAGGAACGCTACTTGTTTATTGTGACTAAGCACAACTATCCACCGAGGCGTATCGTCATTGACGCGTACAAGGCAAACGTGCACCGTCAAACTGACGTCTGTAAGTCACCTTGTATCACAGGCATTGAGCGACCGAAGTGCATATAACATACTTACATTGGTACCGGTCAGAATTTAGAGAAGTTTGAACACGGGTCTGATCGATCGTGCGGTCCGTCCTCTACTTCACATCACGGGTGTCACATTTGAAAGTGGTGGTATTATCCCAGGAAACCAAATTGGGCAAATAACCATCATCAGTCAACCTACAACTCTTTTAATTAATCTCTAAATACCATCAGCACTGAGCGGATAAAGTTACATTGGTACCAGGCAGAATTTGCGGGATTTGAACACGGAGCATTCGATCATGAATCCACGCTTTGAACCACCAGACCACAATTGCTATATGTATATGTAAAAATAAAATATTCTCGACCGCAATGAAAAAAGATTGAAGATTAAGTTTTAAGGTCAAACTTGAGAATTGAAGTGACGCAAAAATTAAATGTGGTATAAATGGTAGGCAAACTGATAATGGGTATTGGCCCTGTCTGCCGTTCTGGTCTAGTACCACCACTAGGTAGCCAGATGTCCAATTCCTGACCGGACAGTGCGGTTTTTGCATATCTGTCCAGTCTGAAAAATCGCAAGTTTTGGTATTGGATTATAAACTTTATCCGGTTTTTTTTTACAGTTAGCACTCACCTCCGCTATGTCTACTTGATGAGATAGTGTGCCCAATCCAGATTGTCAGTGCACACTCCTCTCGTTATACCTGGCTACTTTAAAACTAATCCAGAAAAGTAATAAAGTCACTGTACGGGTGCTATTATTACACTTGTACCACCCCATGACTGTACCAACACGACTGTAATCAGTCTGCCTACCGCTCTTTAGATTTTCATTAGGTAATTATTTTCACCGAGTAACCTTACGTGTACAGCAATAAGTAACCCTGACTTTTGGCCTAGTTTGAAAATAGCCACAAATTTAGCTAATAGATCGCGTGAAGAAGGCTTTTTGTTGCAAGAAAATTATGCAATTTTCAAATATTAAGTCTTTAAAACGCAGTTAAATTAAAAAATATATATGTGAAGCAACCTTGTCGCGTTTCGGGAATAGTTTGAAAGTAGCCAGGTATAAGAGACGAGTGTGCACTGTCAATCTAGATGGTACAGGCTCGTCTCCTCAAGCCGGCATAGTGGAGGCGACTGCAGCCCGTAGAGATTTCTCTGTGGTAGCAGTTGTTTCCATTCATGGACCGCACTCTAGCTTTACATCAGGCGGAGTGTTGTCACATGTCGAGCTACAATAAAAAAAAAAAAAAATACGAGTATTTTTATAGTAGTTCGGCATATGACAACACTTCGCCTAATATAAAGCTAGAGTGCGGTCCACGAACGGAAACAACTGCTAAAAAGCATGAAAAAATGTCTTAATCGCAAAAAACAGTGAACACCTTAAAAATCGGTCAGGAAGTAATAGAAAGAAATCGTTGTCCGAAACCCTTTGAACCCTTCACATTGGTCTTATGGGACAGTGTGAATTGGGGTAAGCAGTAACATGAAGATAGTCCTCTAGATTGTGAAATTTGGTTTGTAGACGTGCTGTATTGAAATTGTGATACGCAATTTTTTCTAGTAGATAGTTTCTAAGCTAAATACTCGTATACATATTTTGTAATAGCTCGGCATGATAAAGGCCTCCGCTATGCCGGGCCGAAAAGACGAGTGTGCGCCATCTATATATATTGACGGTGCACACTCCACTCGTTATACCTGGCTACTTTCAAACTGTTCCCGAAACGCGACGAGGTCATTTCACGGGAGTTACATTCGAAAGTGGTGGTCGCTGGGTTTATAATATGAATGTAAAATATAAATATGAACTTTCTTGTACATACAAGGGGACAATGATATGTACATCGCAAACAATACATAGAATTTGGGAGCAAAAAAAAACCACATGTTGGTTTATGTTTAGAAAATTTTAACGTAAAAATCACGTAGCATGCTCGAGAGCACTGTAAACAATACTACAAGTGGATTCTGGGATGATAACTTGTTAAATATGTGTCCCTAGATGGGTGAAATCTATGTTGGAAATAACTACAAACACAGCTACCATATTCTTCTTAGAAGCACGCGAAAAACTGCACTCTATTTTCAAAGAAATAGAGTTGCATTTTGCTGTTAAATCAAAATATGTTACTTAGTATAATCACTGTTAGTTAAACATATATCTTTGATACAAGTTTGTTGTTTATTACAATGGGATTAAAGATGAGAATGCGGTGTATTAGTTGTTTTGGAGAAGTTGTTAACAGTGAAAATTTAGTGTTAAAGAGAGATGTGTAAAGGAGAAGGGTTGTCAGGTTATTTGCGGTTTCGTCTCACACAAGATTCAGTCTAAAGTACTCTAAAGGGACGTACTACATAACAATGCTTTAGGCCCTTTGAAGCGTATCGTCATACACGCGTCATGATCTCTAAACTGTGTTCATTACATAGACCTTTATTTAAAAAAAACAAATGTTTGTTCATTTTCAGTTGATGAGAAAGTTAAAATTAGATTTAAAGAACGCAGTAGGCAGATTGATGATGGTTATTAGCCCACTCAAGCCGTCATAGTGGAGGCGACTGCTGCCTATAGAAGTAAATTTTTAAATTTATATCTGTAGTAGCAGTGGTTTCCATTCATGGACCGCACTCCAGCTTTACATCAAGCTGAGTATTGTCAGCCGAGCTACATTAAAAAAAACTAATTTGTACTAAAGCTGCAAATTAGTCGCAAAAAAGACTTTATTCAATTATTACTAAGTTTTCTTCTGGCAGTATTGAAGTAACAGATTTCGAGTTGAATGGACAAGTAACCCCGTGTTAATGAAATACAGCAACATAAGTGTCATCGAGTTTTAGATGGGTAACCGCTCGCTTAGAGAGTATGTGAAAACATTCTTTCTTACATGTTGTATTGACAGCGATTTACTGAGACCCTTTCTGTGAAGATGGTAAAGGTTTATTCGCATTTATATAACAAAAATATAATATAATATTTTTTTTTTTATATGGCATTATAATAATTTGCCAGTGTCAAAGTAAATATTTTTGCATCAAGTTAATATTGTGCATCACGAGTCAACAAACAGTCAGGTCAAGTCACAGTCAGGTCAAGTCTCAGTCAAGCCAAAAATTGCTTCAGTAAAGTGGTAGAATCTATACTAAAACTTCCTACGGAGTTTTGGAGGGAAAACTGTAACACATGTTCTCCTCTTTTGAATTGTTTGCCCACACTCACGCACGTTCACGAACACTTAATGGTTAATAATCCACCATTATTACACATTAACACTTGAAGAAACACAAGTTTAGGAAAATAATTCAAGATAACCTAATGGTCTCAAGATGGCCGCCAAAACCCTATAATAATATTGTTAATAATGTTTTTTTTTTAATATTGGGGCTTAGGTACGCTCACAACAGCGATGTTAGCCCCTAATGCAGTGACAGCATAAATGTGAAGTCATATTTGGCTCGCTGATTATAGAATTGCAAAAAAAACTCGTGTTAATATTTGAGCCGAAGTAAGTAAAGTTGGTCCCTAATTTTGCCTTGTCGTGAATGTTAGAGATTGCTTGTCTAGGTTATCGGATATTCATCGAACAGGGAACACACTGCGGTTGGCGAACCAATCGGATAACCACTGACTTATTAATGTTTAGGGAGGCCGACGAACGTTGTAAGTTGAAATATTTACTTATACTTAAAATTTTTATATATGTGGAACGTAATAAGATAATGAACCCAAAACAAGGATTATCTGTGGGCTGTACTATAAGCATTAGTCACCTCCGTTATGCCGGCTTGAGTATACGAGTGTACACCGACTAGACTCTAGATGTCGTGGCGCCTAACTTGTAATGATGATGAAATTGTAGCTCGGCATGCGACAACACTCCGCCTAATAATAAAGCTAGAGTCACATAAAGCTAGAGTGCGGTTCATGTATGGAAACAACTGCTACTACAGATAGATCTGTGCGGACAGCAGTCGCCTCCACTATGCCGGCTTGAGAAGACGAGCATGTACCATCTAGATTGACAGTGCACACTCTTCTCGTTATGCCTGACTACTTTCAAACTATTCCCGAAACGCGACAACACTTCACAGGTGTTATATTTGACTACCACAGGACAACAGACTGGACAAATAACCATCATCAGTCCGCCTACCACTCTTTTTAACAGTGCTTAAACACTGAGCGACCAAAGTACATATAACAATGTTACATTGGTACCGGCCAGAATTAGCGAGGTTCGAACACAGGTCTCATCGATCGTGAGTTCACGCGTCTTACCGCTAGACCACGGCCGCTCTAAAACTAAATAAAACTGCGAAATTTAAATGCTGCATTAAACTTAGCTACCGATTTCTGTACCTCCACCTGAAGCGCTTTTCATAAAGGCAAAGTTCTTTACGTGTGTGCTAGACAGGAGTTCCTGGGGGCTTAATAAGCACGTGTTTACACCTCAAACGTAGAACTATACCAAATATACGTATTTGACATTTATATGACATGCCAACAGCAAGATATAATTGCAGATTTGTACCAAAAAAAATTATTTTTCAATTATAGGCATAATTAAAAAAAAGACAGTAATAAAATAAAAAAAGAAATTAAAAATTGCATAAAATTAAATTGAAAATTAAGTTAAATAGAATATTACAAGTTTAATTAAAAGAGAATGCTATGAAAAATGGGCCCACAATTTTTTCTCTAGTTTCGCGATGATTTTTAGTTAATTTTGTAGAAAAATAAATCTACTTCCTCATTAGCAATCATTTTTAATTTTTTCACCCGGGTTATAGAGTAATTAGATGTTTTATGATGAAAAAATTGAGGTTATTATTATTTTAAATGCTTTAATAATTGATGAGATTTGTTTTTTATGTAATTAAACATTGTCTATTGATTGCTAAATGATATATTGATATGAATTAATAAAAAAATGAGATATAATTTTAGAATAATGTTTTGTTAACGAACTTTCACATATCAAGTGGGCACAAAAATGGGCATTGTCATGGGCATTTTTCAATTTTTTCATTCATGAATATAATTGATTGATTTTGAAAAATAAAACACATACTGTTTTATTGCACCATCCGATAGTATCGCTAATAAGGATCAAATTTGGAGTTTTGGTGGCAATCTGAAGACATTACTTTATGTGTCTTGAATTATTTTCCTAAACTTGTGTTTCTTCGAGTGTTAATGTGGATTATTAACCATTAAGTGTTCGTAAACGTGCGTGAGTGTTGGCAAATAAATCAAAAGAAGAAAACGTGTGTTTTCATTTTCTCTACAAAACTCCGTAGTAAATTTCAGATTCTATCACTTTACTGAAGCTATTTTTAACCTGACTGTTTAGTGTGCACAATAAGATTAACTTGAGGCGAATGTTTACTTTGACACTGGCAAATTGTTATAATGTCATAAAAGAGGACTAAATTCTGAAAAGAATTAAAATAATATACGGCACAAAATCTTACTTTCTATAGAGAAATAAATATACCTATAAATCAATATACTAGGTAAGAATAACACGGAGGTCATTACCCCCAAACTGACACTCCAAGAAAACTTTAAACTACCCTACAATTTCGTAAAGAATGTTACTATGTTCAGACAATTTATCACGTTGGGGGAACATAAACAAGTTTTTCTTTCAACACCTCTTTTTTCAGAACTTCAGACCCAACACACACATACACACATCAATTTGACAATCCTTATAAGTCGGGGGTTTACTCCGAATGGCTGTAAAAAAGAACTAAAGAGGAAAAATAATAAGCAAGTTTTATAGGCAGAGTTTTTACATCACTTCATAGTCAAAGCAACCGACCACGCTTCGTTTAGTGTTAAAATAGAGCGCGGTCCATGAACTGAGGCAACTACTACTACCTCTGCTATGCCGGCTTGAGGAGACGAATCTGTACCGTTCAGTTGCAGCTGATCACGATATTTGCTATCAATTACTAAATAAATAATAAAAAATATTAGCTCCTTAACTTATTTAAGAGTGGTAGGCAGACTGATGATGATTATTTGTCCTGTCTGCCGTTCTGGGGTAGTACCACCACTTTCGAATGTAACACCCGTGAAGTGACTTTGTCGCGTTACGGGTTCAGTTTAAAATAAGCCAGGTACAACGAGAAGAGTGTACACTGTCAATCTGAATGGTGCTTATTCATCTCCTCAGGCAGGCATAGCGGAGGCGACTGCTGCCTGTAGAAATTTCTTTATGGTAGCAGTTGTTTTCATTCATGGACGGCACTCTAGTTTAACATCAGGTGGAGTGTTGTCATGTGCCGAGTTACAATAAAAAAAAGTTTTCTGAGTAGATCCCCATTAGTTGTGGACATAGAGAAAAAGACCCACCAGATCCCCCGAGTGACATTTTGAACGATTTATTGCTTTTTGCAAAATCTGATATTCCTTCTTTCTACTTTCGTTACACATTAATTTCGGTTCCGCTTTTATAAAAAGTATATTGTATGTATGGCGCGACATGTGACCCCGTCACTATACTGGCCTGAGAGGATGTTTTTTACGATCCGCTTGAGGGAGGAAGCTTAAACGAAGGGATGAACACGTGGGAGGATAAAACATGCCATTTATTTATTTTTAGATTATTTATTTAAGGCATTAAGCTCTCAAACGGATGGTTTATATCTTATTAGATCTAGATTCGCATCCGCTATGCCGGCTTGGGGAGACGAATTCAAATTAATTTATTTAAACAAGGAGGCTAATTTTCAGCACTTTTGCACGTCAACAATTATAATTACAGTATTACAAAATAATAATAAGGAAGCGAGGGTGTTTAAGTGGCGTTCCGTTGTCTCTGCCTATCCCTGTGGTAAAAAGGCGTGTCAATTGTATTGTAAAATAATAATAGCTGTTGTAATGTTAACTTATAAAATTAAATAATATTTAAAATACATAATAATAATATGTGTGGAAGTGCACCAACTCCATGGCAACTTAAAACCTGGCAACCTGGCAAAAACTGGCAAAATAAACTCCGAAACGTGTCAAGATCACTTCAGATATACACGTCTTATATTTGTTATGTTTAATTTAATTAATCAACTCTTTAATATATTTTTAATATTATGTTTATTTGGGAACTTTTAACCCACTGTTGGTTACGTTGCCCCGTATAATATTTATAATAACAATTTAAATTATTTCAAATTGTAAATTTTCAGGCGCTCATTACAATAACAAGAAAACCAATTCATTTTTGGGAATCTCTTCGCACATTATTTTCAATGAACTGGTATCCTCGAGAAACAATTAAATGTAACACCCGTGAAGTGACCTTGTTGCGTTTCGGGAGCAGTTTGAAAGTAGCCAGTAGTAGTATTTTTGAGCGACCGTGGTCTAGCGGTAAGACGCGTGAACTCACGATCGAAGAGACCCGTGTTCAAACCTCGCTAATTCCGACTGGTATCAATGTAACTTTGTTATATGTACTTTGGCCGCTCAGTGCCTATAGGCACTATTAAAGTGTGGTAGGCAGACTGATGATGGTTATTTATCCAGTCTGCCGTCCTGGGGTAGTACCACCACTTTCGAATGTAACACCCGTGAAGTGACTTTGTCGCGTTCCGGGAATAGTTTAAAAGTAGCCAGGTATAACGAGAGGAGTGTGCACTGTTAATCTAGATGGTACAAGCTCGCCTTCTTAAGCCGTCATAGTGGAGGCGACTACTGCTCGTAGAAATTTCTCTGTAGTAGCAGTTGTTTCCATTCATGGACCGCACTCTAGCTTTACATCAGGCGGAGTGTTGTCACATGCCGAGCTCCAATAAAATAAAAAAAAGTAAAAAAAATTCAAATCAAAAACAAGAGTGCGGTTGTGTTTTGTTTTTTTTTTTTGGCAAAACGTGAACACGAGAGTCCTCATCGGGAAAAAAGTGAAACAAAAGAATGATAGGGGAATTCCCCCGTCATGAGAGGGCGCTAATAAATGAAGGATAAAGACGAGAAGACAGTACTTTCAGATTCTTTCTCTCAAGTAATCTCTTATTACAGATTTTGTAAGCTAAATAAAAAAAACCTATTTTTTTTATTGTAGCTCGACATGTGACAATACTCCGCCTGATGTAAAGCTAGAGTGCAGTCCATGAATGGAAACAACTGTAACTACAGAGAAATCTCTACGGGCTGCAGTCGCCTCCACTATGGCGGCTTGAGGAGACGAGCATCTAGATTGACAGTGCACACTCCTCTCTTATACCAGGCTACTTTGAAAATATTCCCGAAACGCGATAAGGTCACTTCACGGGTGTTACATTCGAAAGTGGTGGTACTGCCCCAGGACGACAGACTGGACAAATAACCATCAGTCTACCTACCACTCTTTAATAGTGCCTATAGGCACTGAGCGTCCAAAGTACACATAACAAAGTTACATTGGTACCGGTCTTTAGCGGGGTTCGACCACGGGTCTCATCGATCGTGAGTTCACGCGTCTTACCGCTAGACCACGGCCGCTCTTTATATCATCAATACATCAATTATTACAATATAACTGTATTATTATTAACCATTAAGTGTTCGTGAACGTGCGTGAGTGTGGGCAAACAATTCAAAAGAAGAGAACTTGTGTTTCCATTTTCCCTCCAAAACTCCGTAGGAAGTTTCAGTAAAGATTCTACCACTTTACTGGAGCAATTTTTGACTTGACTGAGACTCGACCTGACTGTTTAGTGTGATGAATGAATGACTCGTGATGCACAATATTATTAACTTGACGTAAAAATATGTACTTTGACACTGGCAAATTGTTATACGCCATATAAAACAAAAAAAAACTTTGACCTAATTTATAGTAACATTTTAGTCTAGTTAAGGACTCAATGATGCGAATTGTGCAAAGGGCATGCTGTTGGAATGTAAGACGCATCACAAAGCTAACCTTCGAGTTATGGAAATATTGATAGAGTTGGCCGCGATTCTTGAAGGTTTGAAGGTAAACATGTTAACACCACGCTTCTATTTCCTTGCTTAGGAGATTCATATCTTTGGGTGCGGCTGGAAGCAGTGGAAGGAACTCACAAGCAACGAGACCAGTGTTCAAATCTAGTTAAATTCTGACCGGTACCAATGTAAATATTAACTTTGTACTTTGGTCGCCAGCCAGAACTAGCTTAGATTAGGCATTTAAAAATATATCTTATATAAGTATTATTTCTTGTTTTTTTTTTTGTATTAGCTCGACTTTTGACAACATTCCGCCTGATGTTATGTTAAAATGCGATCCATGAACAGAAAAATCGGCCCCTTTGCTTGTCGGATTAAGAAATAAATTCCTTTATAACGTATTTTACATTTGAGACTAAAAATAGATTTTTAAAATGCATGGTCACCCTATTTCAAACAAATAATTATAATTACTGCTTGTCTATATAGAGGAGTTGACAATTAGCGACGCACGCGCAGACTCACCACAAACATTGCGACAGATTCTTTGTAATGATAACTTAACTACAAGATGGTTTTCATTTCAAGGGTACATTTTTTTATTATTGTAACTCGGCATGTGACAACACTCTGCCTGATGTAAAGCTAGAGTGCGGTCCATGAATGGAAACAACTGCTACTACAGAGAAACCTGTGATATGCCGGCTTGAGAAGACGAGCATGTACCATCTAGATTGACAGAAACACGACAATGTCACTTCACGAGTGTTACATTCGAACGTGGTGGTACTACCCCAGAACGGCAGACTGAGCAATAACCATCATGTTATGAAACAAACCGGCATAGCGAAGGCGACTACAGCCTGTAGACTTTACTCTATAGCAGCACTATTAAAGAAAATTTATGTATGTATAAGTTTTTTTTTTACATGATTGACATTATCATTATTATCATATCTTTTCTAAATTTTCTAAAACGGATTTGAACCCACAACAGCATTAAATATACATTTAAAAATTACATAAATAACTCAATAACAATGAAGTTACTTTCTTCTAAAAATGAGGAACACACTTTAAAAGTAAAAACGGATCCGACCATTATTATTACAACTAAAATTCGTGACTTGCAAAAATCCATTAATTTGCCGAACAATTTACCTTGCGGGGTAAAATCTTAGGCTGGCAACATCGGCCGTTTCCGACATATAAGGCCGCCCATTATGATTAATAGAGATTAATGTATTAGTTTTTGAACGAAAATACACAGCAATTATATTAATACCAGTCAAAAGTTTAAGGTCAATTTGGTGTTTTTTTAAGAGTATACTCCTTTCGTTATACCTGACAAGGGGCCCAAGTCTTCTTCTTCTTCTTTTGTTAAATGGCCTCAGATGTCATAATAACGACAATTCTGCCAATGTCGAGTAGTAAATTCTTGATGTTTTTGAATCAAAACTGCAATGGTGTTATCCCACGCCGTGAAAACGCTCATATTGTGACGTGACCAGGTGAATTGCCGCCAAATACTCCAAGAAAGCGTCAAATAGTAAAACACCATTGCAATTTGATGCAAAAACATCAAGAATTTACTACTCGACATTGGCAGAATTGTCGTTATTATGACATCTGAGGCCATTTAACAAAAGAACAAGAAGTACATTCTAAAGTGATGGTACTTCCCCAGAACGGCCGACTGGGCCAATAACAATCAGTCTGCCTACCACGCTTTATTATAAACGTGAATTAGATACGTCAACCCTCAAATTACATTGCTTGTTAGCTCAAAAAGATACATCATATGATTAAAATAAATGGATTTAACTATAAAACGAGGAAGTCACGAATTATTCCACGAAGTCGGAAACGTGGTTTATAAAAACACATCTTTTGTGGGAAATGTTGGCCCTTGATATTGAACGTTGAATGGCGAGAATAATGTACGCATTGTTATTGTCTGCTGAGATGTGTTCGCTTTTAGATAACCTACTTCATTCAGAATTCATAGTTTCATTTTATCTCTTCACGTCCTTTCTTTATTTTTTAATTGCAGCTCGGCATGTGACAACACTCCGCCTGATGTAAATCTTTACAGGCAGCAATCGCGTCCACTATGCCAGCTTGAAGAAACGAGCATGTACCATCCAGATTGACAGTGCACACTCCTCTCGTTATACCTGGCTACTGTCAAACTATTTCCGAAACGCGACAAGGTGTTACGTTCGAAAGTGGTGGTACTGCCCCAACACAGCAGTTTGATACAAATTCTTTATTAATCTGATTGCATTCCGTCTAATGTTGAATTAGACAGTGGATTTAAGAGTGGCGGATTGATGGTGGTTATTAGCCCTGTGCCGTCCGTCATGGGGTAATACTATCACTTTCAAGTGGAAAACCCGTGAAGTGACCTTGTCGCGGAATTTGGAAGTAGCTAAGTATAACGAGAGGAGTGTGCACTGTCAATCTGGATGGTACATGCTCGTTTCTTCAAGCTGGCATAGTGGACGCGATTGCTGCCTGTAAAGATTTACATCAGGCGGAGTGTTGTCACATGCCGAGTTACAATAAAAAAACTGCGTTTATTTCTATCGCTCTTCGCTCAAAACACAATAAATTAGAATAATAATAGTGATGAATCCATGAACAAAAAGTCCGCGCCATTTAAAAATAAAAATCATGCTCTTCCAATACACTTAATTGGTTTATTTGAATTGCAAATTTTATTAATTTGAGTTTTTTGAACTTATAAAATGTCATTTAGCAAACTCGTTTCGAGATTGTCTATATATTTTTGTTTGTGTACTATTTGTTGATAATGTCAGGTAGGTTATTCAACTTGTAGGGGACAACTTTTTGTGTTTGTTTATTTTCTTATCTAAAACGGTTACGCGACGGTCTCGAGTTTGATTCCTTATTAACACAAATATTTACTTAAGATATTAAAATACAGGTCATAATTTTAAACAGTGATAACTCTGCCCAGTCACTTTCAACTTACACACCCATGAATTGTCCTTTTTTTTACGTGGGGGAAATCTTTTATAGATACCTAGCCGTCTCGAGAAAGACTCCCCAATACCGGGTATACACGACTAAAAACCCCACGGTGTCCCTCTCCACGTCATGTGATGAGGTCACGGGCACGCTTTCGCATTCATACGCGACTCCACCGACGCTTGGCCATTAGGCCCCACCTCATCGGGAAGAAACACCATTCCAGTCAAGTAAATGGTATCCCGGGACCCTCTATCCACCGCCTGAGGACGCGCCCGATGGGAGACCAGCAACTCCAACAATGCCTCCCATACGACACTGTCACTCACTTCAAAGGACCTAGCTTGTCTTAGCTTTTAAAAAGAAATCAACGTACACACATTCTTAGCTGAGATGGAATTCAAACTCGCATTACGTACGTACATGCTCTGACCACTAATCTGTAGTCGTCAATCCTTCACGTCAAAATTTCTTTGTTTTGTTTTTCTTTTAAGTCCTTCCAACTGCGAGCTACTAAATAAAGAAATAAAGAAATTGGGCAGTATAGTGGGAGCTAGATTATTACTTTTTAAAAATACAAACTAATAAATGAACATAAACTAGCTTATTAAAAGAATTTGAGTGGTAGATTTCTTTATAAATATAAGTCGGTTATCTAGAAAAATTGTCTCCCAGGCCAGGTCGAGGACACTCAGAGCTTCACTAAAAAATCTACTACAACACAAAATCAGTTAAATAGTTTCCTTAAATTTTTTACAATTTTAAAAGTTCAATTAAAATTTTAAAGCATCAATGAAATCGTGATCAATGGACTTCCGTATTTTAATCGATTATCTCGTAAATCTATTGGAATGATCGATGTTTGTCCAGATAAGTGTACGAGTCACGCGAACTGTAGGAAGAGGATGCGAGTTACATGTTTAGTAAATAGTAAAAACCCTAAACTTTATAATTAATTAATAGACAAACATTTAATAAATTCCTTTATTGTCCTATAGTTTACATTGGGAAAGGAGAATGCCTATTCGCCTAAGACAAATGGGCCCACAATTTTTTTTCTCGAGTTTGTCGATGATCTTTAGTTAGTTTTGTAGAAAAAGAAATCTACATTCCTTACATTGAGTAATTCGATGTTTTCTGATGCATTATTTGAGGTTATTATTATTTTAAATGCTTTATATCTACCTAGATTGACAGTGCACACTCCTCTCGCTATACCTGGGTACTTTCAAACTATTCCCGAAACGCGACAAGGTTACATTCGAATGTGATGGTACTTGGGTTCAAAGTTTCTTTTGCCACATATTAAGGTTGTTATTGTTACCAGCGTATTTTTCGAATATTGTTTACTTGTTATGATTAGCTAATAACACTTATGAGTTTGAAAAAACATATTACTAAACGACAGGATATAAAGTTCAATGTGGTTATTTTTTTTATTTAATTATGTCCTGGAAATATGAGAAAGATTTTTTTTCTCGGTAAAAACTGATCGATTAATGAAGCCATTTTCTTTGTAAATTCATTTTTTAATTTATTAGGAGCAAAGTGATAGATGTTTTTGCATATTCTGTATGAGATATTTAACCTTAAGCACGCTATATGGATGTATGAAAGATATAACTTTCATCTAAAGTAAAATAGATATTGGTGATAGGGGAAAAAACCTGAAACTACCCGCATATTAGACATATAACATTTCCGGAACTTTCGGATTTTCTTATAAATGACTGAAACTTTTGGTATTCGGAAAAACAAATACTTTTTCGACCCTTTTCAAAAAGTCCTTGTTGCCCTTCCCCTTGGACCTATTGATTAAAAGTAGAACAAAGCGTCGATTAATAGCTGGCAGTCGAGCCGCAATAGCTCCCACTATACTGGCTCATTGTACTTCAGAAGAGTATTAAAAATTACAACTTGTAGGAAAATAAAAATGAACCATCTGTATCAAGTAAAATAACAAATTTTGGTATCGTCGTCGGTTCAATTCGCAGACTCTTTGGCAGTATGCCAGAATAAACGATGACCTAAAAAATTTAAAGAAAAACCTCCCGAACATTTACCCTCTAGGTCCTTCTTTTTTAGGTACCTTTCCGATTAAAGCGATGTTTATTGTTAGAGTAGATTAGTCTAACCAATGATCGGGCAAGTCTTTTATTAATATGTAGTTAGATTTTTTTTAAAATTATTTTTGTATTAGATAGCACGTTTATTAGGAATGGTCGTGTGATTCCCTTTTTTTTTATTAATAAGAAAATAACATGTATTTAAATCAATTTTATTAAATGTTCCCTAAGAATGGAACGGTCACGACAAACGCGTAAATATAATATATTAAAACGCTTTAATTATCGCATCAATGCGTAGCCAATATGACTTTACACGCATTGATATATCTCTACGTTTACATGTAACATAATTATGTTCTCTAGTGTTGTGCGTCACGCGATGTGTTGTAACTCGATTGATTTAAATCGATTCAAAACTAATAATGTAATACAGCAAAGATATGATCGAAGACTTTTAGAGCGGCCGTGGTCTAGTGGTAAGACTATAAGCACCATTAACCCTTAATTACTCGCATGGGGTATATTTTACCCCACGACACATTTACAGCGCCATACCTCCGCCATTTTCAAAGTCACTCTCCCACAGTTTTCAGTAGCTGCCTAAATACCTCTCCCTATCACGGAGCAGTCGCAGCTTCGCTCTGTATCATAATGTTATGTCAGAGTGCGTCTGGGGTATATATTACCTCACACGAGCGTTTGTGTAACTTTTAGTATGCGAGTAATTAAGGGTTAAAGAGTGGTAGGCAGACTGATGATGGTTGTTAGCCCAGTACCCAGTTGGGATAGTACCACTTTCGAATAGTAGCAGCTTTACATCAGACTACAATTTAAAAATACAGGCTTTTAGATGAAACTGTTCGCGTACAACGGAAGTGTACCTGCTCTAAATGTATTTTCAATCTCACGTCACACTTTGTTCCGTTACATTTTCATAAGTAGCTGGTTGTTAGAGCAGGTTGCCTTAAAAGCAGCTGTCATCTTTTGTATGTGATATTTTATAAAAATCGGTGAACTCTTCGACTGAAAATTGAGATTTAATTTATCCAAAATTATTTTTTAAATACTACTTTGCAACTAATTTCCGTTAATCAATGTTAGTGAGGGTAGGTACACATAGGTAGGTAGGACACACAGGAGGATAGGTAGGATAATTAGCGTGTTAAAAATTATGGCATCAAAACTATGGCTACATTAAAGATGCCAATAGTATCGACGCAATAGAAGGTAAAGTCTTGGCCGCGTTAACGTAATGCATTTATTATTGCACTAATTAATTCGTTAAGACGCAGGTGGAACCGTATTTTTTTTATTGTAGCTCGGCATATGACTCCTCCTTATGTCAAGCTAGAGTGCGGTCTATGAACGGAAACAACTGCTACTACAAATAAATTGCTACTGGCAGCAGTCGCCTCCCCTATGCCGGCTTAAGAAGACGAATGACACCGATGCCAAGATCCATGAACCGAAACAAAACGCTTGAAAGTCGTGGTCTGCTTACCACTCTTAATAATTATAAAAAGTTAGTCTATGGTCACTAGCCTTCTTATCTATGGAATGTAATTAGGTTTAACTACACGAGATAAGTTTAAGGATTACATATCTATTCGAACATCGTAACAACAGTCAACGCTCTCACAATAAGGTACGTTACCCTACAATAAGGCGCGCCGAATCGAAACGAATCGCAAACATCGTAACCGTAAGTGTACCTTCACCACATTTTAAAGAGTGGTAGACAGACTGATGATGGTTTTTAGTCCAATCTGATGTCCTAGGGTAACCTTGTCGCGTTTCGGGAGCAGTTTGAAAGTAGCCAGGTATAACGAGAGGAGTGTGCACTGTTAAATTAGATGGTACATGCTCATCTCCTCGGGCGGAGTGTTGTCACATGCCGAACTACAATAAAAAAAAAACCCCATGCCACGACTAAATTTCATCGTATAAATTCCTTTTTTTTTAATTGTAGCTCGGCATGTGACAACACTCCGTCTGATATAAAACTAGAATGCGGTCCATGAATGTAAACAAATGCTACCACAGAGAAACCTGTGACCGGCTTGAAGAGACGAGCATGTACCATCTAGATTGATAGTGCACACTCCTCTCGCTATACCTGGCTACTTTCAAACTATTTCCGAAACGCGACAAGGTCACTTGACGGTGTTACATTCGAAAGCGGTGGTACTACCACAGCACGGCAGACTGGACAAATAACCATCATCAGTCTGCCTACCACTCTTTAATAGTGCCTATGGGCACTGAGCGACCAAAGTACATATAACAAAGTTACATTGGTACCGGTCAGAATTAGCGAGGTTTCAACATGGGTTTCATCGATCGTGAGTTACGCGTCTTACCGCTAGACCACGGCCGCTTAAAATCTCCACATAAGAATAAAAAAGTATTAGCTTCGCGCAAAAGGCTCGATTTTTAGTTGTAACAGTTTTAATCTAGGTAAGCGACATTGTGTGTCCGTTGTTTGTGTGTACATTAAAACACAAATAAATTAGTAATTTAATAATTATTAATCAAAGATAAATACAGCGAGGGTCAACTGTTAGCGTGACCTAAGACTCATGAGAAAACCGGTTTGGTAAATAATGATGCGACTTCCGAAAATGTCATGTTCATAAATATTATGTTATTAAATTATAATTAAAATTCAATAGAAAAAATCAACACGCGTACAGACTGAGGTGGTTCGAATCCCACGCCTTTCTACCAGTTAACTTTTGGGAGATATGAAAAGTGTTTTCAGTGCAGAAACAAAAATAAAAACAAATAAATAAATCTGAAATATAAATATATATTCAGTTGATTTGTGTCTGCAAGCGCCATCTAGTGGTACCGAACGTGGTCAACAAGAAGTTTGTTTCTGATTGTTTCTGATGTTGGTGAAATGACGGTGACAGATCTGTACCTCTCCTGCTCCGACATATAAATATTACTGAATTAAAGAGCCCGGTTCAGTTTTTTTTATTGTAACGAGTGAAACCGTGCGGTACATCCATATTTTATGCCCTAACTTGGATACCCTGTACGAGTGAATTGAATAATTGTGTATCAATCAAGACAAGGAAGGCAATGTAAGATGACGATACAAAGTCGCCTTTTACATAGAGAGCTAACATCTTAGAAACGGGAAACAAACTCGCGACTTTCAGGGTCACTCACCAGCTGTTGTGTAAGAGGTCCACTAATCGCAACCGGAATTGAATAGAGACAATAGAGGACTTTTATTTTCCGCGTATGATTGTATTTAGATGTAAAGGTATGATTACAAACAATCAAAAACCTAATTATAAACGCTAATAATCTAGTATTCAAATAAATGTCTAGAATAATTGATGTCATTCAGAGCTTAACTACATTGACCCTGTATTCTCGCGAACGAAACGTTTTGACATCGTCGACAAATGTGACATCCCGCTAGGGGATAGCAAAACCAATTTTTTTTTATCGCTCGGCATGTGACAACACTCCGTCTGATGTAAAGCCAGAGTGCGGTCCATCAATGGAAACAACTGCTACTACAGAGAAACCTGTGTCGTCTTAAGGAGACGAGCACGCACCATCTAGATTGACAGTGCACACTCCTCTCGCTATACCTGGCTACTTTCAAACTATTCCCGAAACACGACAAGGTCGCTTTACGGGTGTTACATTCGAAAGTGGTGGTACTACCCCAGGACGGCAGACTGGGCTAAATAACCATCATCAGTCTATTAAAGAGTGGTACTCTTTAATAGTGCCTATAGGCACTGAGCGACCAAAGTACATATAACTAACTTACATTGGTCAGAATTAGTGAGGTTCGAACGCGGGTCTCATCGATTGTGAGTTCACGCGTCTTACCGCTAGACCACGGCTGCTCATATTTTATTAATATTTTATTCACAAAATTAATTAAAAAATGATTATAACAATAATAATAATAAAAATTATAATAATAACAATAAAGTCTTTACCTTACACAAATACAAGTAATATGTCATAACAAATACTTGAAATAGCTCGGCAGCGGTCCCTAAACGGAAATAAATGCTACCACAGAAAAATTTCTATAAGCAACAGTCGCCCCCGCTATGCCGACTTGAGGACACGAATGTGCACCATCCAGATTTTATCGTCTTTCTGAGCTAGTGTTATTGAACGATATTGAATCGTGATTGTATAACAAATTGAAACGTTATCGTTATTTTTCAGAATAGCGTTTCAGTGACGGGCAGGTACATGCCGTCAATGTCACTACAAGGTCGTAACAACTGTCACTAATTGATGTGTACATACAATTTGTTTTAAATGCACTTGTTATTTAAAACCACTCGTTAGATGCTAATCGGTACTTTAAAAAAAAACACTGCTGAAAATTAAACAACAACAAAAAAACACAACGGCCTGAACTGGTGTGGGAAATAGTGGGAAATGAACCCTCGTCTTTCCCTATATGTACTATCAAGAGCAGGGGAGCAGTCCCAGTTTTTTTTCAAAATTGTTTATCGGAATATTACAATTGCCTTCTCTTTCTGATTGTATTATAAGTAAAGGAGATCAATATTGTTGTCAATGTTTCTATATGTTTTTTACATATTGCACCTCATTTAGTTGTCAATGTTATGAGGGGAAAACGAAAAAAAATGACATGTAAATATCAATCAAATTAATCTACACACGTCAGTTGTCATAGCAACGTAAACATAAGTTATATTTAAAGTAGGAGCTGAGAGAAACATAAAAATATGCAAGTAACATTAGTCTTTAAGGTGGGACTGCTCCTTTACTCTTGATAGTACGGATGCTCTAACCCCTAAAATACACAGCCACTTGCGTTTCGACTGACCCACGTATAATAGGCCCACCATATATATATTTTTTATTGTAGTTCGGCATGTGACAACACTCCGCCTGATGTAAAGCTAGAGTGCGGTCCATGAATGGAAACAACTGCTACTACAGAGAAACCTGTGCGGGTAGCAGTCGCCTCCACTATGCCGGCTTGAGGATCTTAGATTGACAGATATCTAAATAATTGTAACATATATTAATGAAATATATGTAGATTTGTTCCTCAGAATCTCTACATAATAGTGCCAATATTAGTTTTATTATATCTAACCGAAATAATGAAAAATATATCAATAACTATAATAATCTAAATAAATTCAAGCTAATGATTCTGATTAGATTTTTTTTTAAATCGTAGCTCGGCATGCGACAACACTCCGCCTGATGTAAAGCTAGAATGCGAAACAACTGCTACTACAGAGAAATCTCTACAGGCAGCAGTCGCCTCCACTATGGCGGCTTGAAGAGACGAGCATGCACCATCCAGATTGACTGCACTGCTCTCGCTATACTATCTATCACCCATTTACTATTGTAAATTAGTTATTATTTTTATGCCTAATATTATCAATAGACGCTAGGGGCCCACAAACAAAGATCTCTTTTAATATAAAAAAATATATACTCACTTTATTAAAACATTCACTCCTAAACAGAACTCTGTAAATAAAGAAAAAAATACACATTAGAATTTGTAACATTAAAATCAACGTTATTAAAAGATTCTCGAAGTTTCCTCCAAAAGATCCTCCAGTCGTCGGCTCTCATGGACCTACTGTGCTTACCATCAGGCCAGTCGACGTCACATGTCGCGTCAATTTTTTTTACGTGGGTAAATTCATTACCGATACCCTAGCACCTTGGGGAAGACGCCAAGGTTAAGTCGGGCTCCCTTATAAACAGCGCTCATACAAGATGATGATGTCTACACGATCATTTCTATCTATTCACCAACACCGTTGCTGGCACTTCTTGGCTAACGTGTAAAGTAGCCTTTATATGTAAAGTGGAATTTAAATTATATTTACCACTGGTTTTTTAACCGGCCAAACAAACATGAATAAATAATTAATTTATAACAAAGACGTAATTTATTGCATCATTCTTCAACCAGAATACCTCTACAGTATTGTGAAATTCATTATAGTTATTGTATTATTAAACACTGCTCTATAAAATATATACAGTCAGGATCACTGTTCATTATAGTTCAGTATATGACAACACTCTGCCTGATGTTAAGGTAGAGTACGGTCCATGAACGGAAACAACTGCTACTACAGATGAACCATGCGATGCCGGCCTGAGGAGACGTCATCAAGATTTAAATGCACATTCCTCTCGTTATACCTGACTACTTCCATATTAAACTAAAGTGCAGCAGTAACCTCCAAGTAGACCGAGTTACTACCAAGCTGATTCCAAAACGCGACACTACATGGGTGTTCCCCCAAAGTGGTGATACTTCCCAAGGACGGTATACTGGGCTAATAACCATCATCAGTCTACTTACCACTCTTAATAAAGTTATTTATTAATTATTACGACTGTATTATAATGTTGTAAAACTTACTAAAGTTTGAAATCGTTTAATGCCGGCGCTACACGCTGGCCTAACCTCGACCAACGCCTTTGTGTCGCCAATCGGTTGGTCAGCGTGTAGTACCGGCATATAAGTAAGATAAGTAAACCACTTCTGCCACCACGTTTTCGTACTTATTAAAAGGGTTAACCAGTATATTTTAAAAAAGATAAAACTTCCATTTTCCGAGACAAAGACTACATAACAATCTTCAGGTAGATTAATAGACCAGCCTCGGATTAAGTTCTAAGTGACAAGGGTTTGACGGGACCCACTATATCTTAAGTTAAGAGCAATTTTGGGTACGCCAACGAAACTTCACGGATTCTAATAAGATAGGAATAAACAGATGGTTAATTTAGAATTTGATTTTTACACGAAAAACTTATTTATTTTTTAACATTTAAGTCAAGTCTGTAGTTCTGGGGTAGTACCACCACTTTAAAGTGTAA
This sequence comes from Tinea pellionella, assembly GCA_948150575.1. NCBI lineage: Eukaryota > Metazoa > Arthropoda > Insecta > Lepidoptera > Tineidae > Tinea > Tinea pellionella. The sequence goes on from OX411260.1 coordinate 7,878,846, forward strand.
CTAGTGAAGTAATTTAAAGCTTGATGTTGAAAATTATAATTTATTTAAATTTAAAAAAAATATATAAAAATAAATAAATTCTCTTGTATTGAACTAGTATTTCACATATCCCTTATTCTGTTAACCATAATAAAAATTATGTTACACATTGTATTTTGGACAATGAGTAACAAAATACATATATTATATTGAAACATTACTTCGATTCGTTGTTCATAATAAAAATATTTTATTAAACATGAATAATAATACAATAACATATACTTCCTTTGAACAAGTATATATAATATATATTATATATGTAACATGCCAAATAAGTACCCACGCATAGACACCTATATATTTTTTATGCATATTATTGTACAGTAGGGTGACCAGACTTTTTTATTAAGTAGTTTCATATTATAGTGACTGCACTAAGTCTTATGTGCGCCAGAGTGCGGCCAACCACAGAAAATGTCTACTTCCCAGTAAAAACCTGTGCGGGCAGCAGTCGCCGCCACTATGCCGGCTTGAGGAGACGAGCCAGTACCATCTAGATTGACAGTGCACACTCCTCTCGCTATACCTGGCTACTTTCAAACTATTCCCGAAAAGCGACAAGGGTGACACTTCACGGGTGTTACATTCGAAAGTGGTGGTCCTACCCCAACACGGCAGACGGGGCTGATAACTATAATAAATAAAATAAATAATAAAATAACGTTTATTTGTCTTTAAAATATACATAAGAATAAGTTAGGATTCTTGGCACCCGACTAGGATTGACCTGTGTTACGGATGCCAGTGCACTTCCGAAAAGAGTAAACAATATTTAATTTGATTACAAAATAGATGTGTATGAGTGTCCTCTCTGTTCTACAACTAACTATAACTATCATCAGTCTACAGGTACCGGTCAGAATTAGTGAGGTTCGAACACGGGTCTCATCGATCGTGAGTTCACGCGTCTTACTGCTAGACCACAGCCTCTCATTTATATAATTAGTAATTAACTATAGTTGAATGTTGGATTAAGGGTTCCACATTATGGTACTACCTTTTGTATTACAATATATTATACAGGGTGTCCCGTAAGTAGTGGTATCAACGTTATTCTACAGATAGAGGGGTTCAATATCTACAATATAATTTGGTATTTTTTTTTATACCTTCTGGTTTAAAAGTTATTAGTTATATAAATAGTTTACATGCATTTCTTTAAATACAGGTATAAATTGCAGTTTTTATTTCAGTATATTTATTTTTGTTCTCCTGTCTACAGGATTTGTGGCAACCCTATTTAAAACTGTCTTGCGTAGTCATCGAAGCAAAAACTAAACTATTACGATATATTTTAAAATAATATACGCCTCTAAGGCAATGTAATAAAGACCAGTATTAGAAGACAATTGTAAACTTATGTTACGAGTACATAAGCATAATTATGCAATTGAATGGAATATTAATTATTATTAATTTATTGTGAGCTGGTTAATACAGCATACTTAGTTTAATACAGCTGATAATATACTTTATTACCTTCAGAATATGACATAAAATCGTGTAAATTAAAATTGTTTATTTCCCTTTTGATATATTGTGATACATTTGACTAAAATGAGAATTAAATGAAGATGGGGCACAAAAAATGCATAGGGTAGTTCGAAAGGTTCATTTTTTAGTTTAAAAAAATGAAAAATAATAGAAATCGAAATATGCCACTACTAAAACGATATTGCTAGGTATTTTTTATTATAAATAGTGTTTTTTTTTGGCGCGCTTTTGCCCAGGAAGGTCGTGGATGTTTTTTTATCCCTTTCCTTAATTAGTTTAGTGGTTATATTGTGACGTGACCGGGTGAATTGCCGCCAAATACTCCAAGAAAGCGTCAAATTGTAAAACACCATTGCAATTTGATGCAAAAACTTCAAGAATTTACTACTCGACATTGGCAGAATTGTCGTTGTTATGACATCCATGACTTTTAACAAAAGACGAAGAAGAAGTTTGATTTTTTTTAGTTTTTTTAATCAAGCCGCAATGTAATAAAAGATCGCTAAGGCGCACGCGCTCGCTTGTCTATTAGCTGTGAGTTGAAAGATCTCGCTCGTGCTACGAGGCCGTCGTGACACCAGCCATGTATCAATTCTTGCATTTACATTGCTTGTTTTTGATATTTCGATAGTGTTTTGTGTTTTTTAACAAAATAATGTTATCTAGTATCAATTAATAAATAAATAGATTAATTAATATCAAAGATTATGTAGTAAATAAATTGATTTGGTTTGAAAATGAAAAAGGGTCGCGGGGATGACGCAAGCCCTTTTGCATATGAAAATAAAAACATTTGATTCGCAACGTTCAGTACTTCTTCAGGCAATATGTGAGGGACCTCAAAGTGTACCGCGCACACTACAGGATATATTAAAAAACCCTCAAAGTTTATAACTACATCAAAAACACTGTAAAAACTATATAATTAAATGGAATAACTTACCGGACTAAGACAAATTTTTAAACAAACAATTGGAAAAAATAACATAATTTCGGAAAAAAAAATATTAAACACAAGGCTATGCCTAATTATAACAAATGAGAGATATATATATTACTGAGACATGGCTGTATGGGCTTTGTTCCCTTTGCCTTACCAGAATGGGAGAATTAACAAATAAAAATGAAAATAAAAACAATCACGTATAATATTATAACTAGCTGTTGGGTAAAAGCCGCGGGCGCAAGCGGCCCGCGGAGGCCCTTTTTGTCGTAAAACGTATTAGATCGAATAGATTTTAGGCAGTTTTGAAAATATTTAGCTCGCCATCTAAAAGCGTTTACGTTTCTGAACAAAATTGGTCTTTACACGGTGACGCTAACGTATCTACTTTTCGAGATATGGCGATTTTAAAAAATTTTAAAAAAAACAAAATTAAAAAAAAAATAGTGCTGGTCATACTGAACAAAATTGGTCTTTACACGGTGACGCTAACGTATCTACTTTTCGAGATATGGCGATTTTAAAAAATTAAAAAAAAAAAATTAAAAAAAAGTAGTGCTGGTCATACTGAACAATATTGGTCTTTACACGGTGACGCTAACGTATCAACTTTTCGAGATATGGCGATTTTAAAAAATTAAAAAAAAAATAAAAATTAAAAAAAAAAACAAATAGTGCTGGTCATACTGAACAATATTGGTCTTTACACGGTGACGCTAACGTATCTACTTTTCGAGATATGAAGATTTTAAAAAATAAAAAAAAAACAAAAAAAAAAATTAAAAAAAATATAGTGCTGGTCATACTGAACAATATTGGTCTTTACACGGTTACGCTAACGTATCTACTTCTTGAGATATTTAAAATATTCGAAAAAAAATACGCCGCGCGGAGCAAATTCGATGTTCACGCGGCCGCGCTCACCGTTCGACTGACCGAGGTAAAGCCGAAGCGCGAGCCCCGACGAGCGATCGACGCGGATACTGTTAGGCCACGCCCACCGCCATGCTCCGTTTCATATTGGCGTACCGGCGGGAAAAGGATATAAATACGATCGAGGAAAAATTTTTTTTGAGCAATTTTGAAAAAAAAAGTATCGTTTTCGAAATTAGAGGGCATTCCCTACAACGTTTGTTCCGGCACTTTTGCCTCATCTCTTTCCGTTTCTGAGATATCGCTACCACTTCCGGTCCAGAATCGACTTCCGGTCAAAGTCGTATTTTTCTCGACGGTTTTGGGACGCCCTCTATACGACTCAAAAAACCGCTACCCTCCACTATACCGGCAAGTGCGAAATAATATATGTCAGTGAGTGAGTGGTATTGCAGCTATATATTAGTACTAGCTGTTGGGTAAAGGCCGCGGGCGCAAGCGGCCCGCGGAGGCCCTTTTTGTCGTAAAACGTATTAGATCGAATAGATTTTAGGGCAGTTTTGAAAATATTTAGCTCGCCATCTAAAGGCGTTTAAGTTTCTGAACAAAATTGACCTTTACACGGTTACGCTAACGTATGTACTTTTTGAGAAATAGCGATTTTAGAAAATAAAAAAAAAAAAAATAAAAAAGTAGTGCTGGTCATACTGAACAATATTGGTCTTTACACGGTGACGCTAACGTATGTACTTTTTGAGTAATAGCGATTTTAGAAAATTAAAAAAAAAAACAAAAATTTAAAAAAAAAGTAGTGCTGGTCATACTGAACTATATTGGTTTCACACGGTGACGCTAACGTATCTACTTTTCAAGATTTGATGATTTTAAAAGATTGAAAAAAAAAATTAAAAAAAGAAGTGCTGGTCATACTGAACAATATTGGTCTTTACACGGTTACGTTAACGTATGTACTTTTTGAGTAATAGCGATTTTAGAAAATTAAAAAAAAAAACAAAATTAAAAAAAAAAGTAGTGCTGGTCATACTGAACAATATTGGTCTTCACACGGTGACGCTAACGTATGTACTTTTTGAGATACGGCGATTTAAAAAAAATTGAAAAAAAATAAAAAAACAAATAGTGCTGGTCATACTGAACAAAATTGTTCTTTACATGGTTACTCTGACGTATCTACTTCTTGAGATATTTTAAAAAAGCCTGCCGCGCGGAGCAAATTTGATGTTCACGCGGCCGCGCTCACCGTCCGACTGACCGAGGTAAAGCCGTTTCGATCGTTCGTCCCGAAAATGCGTCGTTATATTTTCATTGCGCGCTCTGAACGGGCGGAACATAGAGAGCGCGAGCCCCGACGAGCGATCGACGCGGATGCTGTTAGGCCACGCCCACCGCCATGCTCCGTTTCATATTGGCGTACCGGCGGGAAAAGGATATAAATACGATCGAGGAAAAATTTTTTTTGAGCAATTTTGAAAAAAAAAGTATCGTTTTCGAAATTAGAGGGCATTCCCTACAACGTTTGTTCCGGCACTTTTGCCTCATCTCTTTCCGTTTCCGAGATATCGCTACCACTTCCGGTCCAGAATCGACTTCCGGTCAAAGTCGTATTTTTCTCGACGGTTTTGGGACGTCCTCTATACGACTCAAAAAACCGCTACCCTCCACCATACCTGCAAGTACTAAATAATTGATGTCAGTGAGTGAGTGAGTCAGTGAGTCAGTGGTATTGCAGCTATATATTAGTATAACTAGCTGTTGGGTAAAAGCCGCGGGCGCAAGCGGCCCGCGGAGGCCCTTTTTGTCGTAAAACGTATTAGATCGAATAGATTTTAGGCAGTTTTGAAAATATTTAGCTCGCCATCTAAAAGCGTTTACGTTTCTGAACAAAATTGGTCTTTACACGGTGACGCTAACGTATCTACTTTTCGAGATATGGCGATTTTAAAAAATTTAAAAAAAAACAAAATTAAAAAAAAAATAGTGCTGGTCATACTGAACAAAATTGGTCTTTACACGGTGACGCTAACGTATCTACTTTTCGAGATATGGCGATTTTAAAAAATTAAAAAAAAAAAAATTAAAAAAAAGTAGTGCTGGTCATACTGAACAATATTGGTCTTTACACGGTGACGCTAACGTATCAACTTTTCGAGATATGGCGATTTTAAAAAATTAAAAAAAAAATAAAAATTAAAAAAAAAAACAAATAGTGCTGGTCATACTGAACAATATTGGTCTTTACACGGTGACGCTAACGTATCTACTTTTCGAGATATGAAGATTTTAAAAAATAAAAAAAAAACAAAAAAAAAAATTAAAAAAAATATAGTGCTGGTCATACTGAACAATATTGGTCTTTACACGGTTACGCTAACGTATCTACTTCTTGAGATATTTAAAATATTCGAAAAAAAATACGCCGCGCGGAGCAAATTCGATGTTCACGCGGCCGCGCTCACCGTTCGACTGACCGAGGTAAAGCCGAAGCGCGAGCCCCGACGAGCGATCGACGCGGATACTGTTAGGCCACGCCCACCGCCATGCTCCGTTTCATATTGGCGTACCGGCGGGAAAAGGATATAAATACGATCGAGGAAAAATTTTTTTTGAGCAATTTTGAAAAAAAAAGTATCGTTTTCGAAATTAGAGGGCATTCCCTACAACGTTTGTTCCGGCACTTTTGCCTCATCTCTTTCCGTTTCTGAGATATCGCTACCACTTCCGGTCCAGAATCGACTTCCGGTCAAAGTCGTATTTTTCTCGACGGTTTTGGGACGCCCTCTATACGACTCAAAAAACCGCTACCCTCCACTATACCGGCAAGTGCGAAATAATATATGTCAGTGAGTGAGTGGTATTGCAGCTATATATTAGTACTAGCTGTTGGGTAAAAGCCGCGGGCGCAAGCGGCCCGCGGAGGCCCTTTTTGTCGTAAAACGTATTAGATCGAATAGATTTTAGGCAGTTTTGAAAATATTTAGCTCGCCATCTAAAAGCGTTTACGTTTCTGAACAAAATTGGTCTTTACACGGTTACGCTAACGTATCTACTTTTCGAGATATGGCGATTTTAAAAAATTTAAAAAAAAACAAAATTTAAAAAAAAATTAGTGCTGGTCATACTGAACAAAATTGGTCTTTACACGGTGACGCTAACGTATCTACTTTTCGAGATATGGCGATTTTAAAAAATTAAAAAAAAAAAAATTTAAAAAAAGTAGTGCTGGTCATACTGAACAATATTGGTCTTTACACGGTGACGCTAACGTATGTACTTTTTGAGTAATAGCTATTTTAGAAAATTAAAAAAAAAAAAGCAAATAGTGCTGGTCATACTGAACAATATTGATCTTTACACGGTGACGCTAACGTATCTACTTTTCGAGATATGAAGATTTTAAAAAATTAAAAAAAAAAACAAAAATTTTAAAAAAAAAGTGCTGGTCATACTGAACAATATTGGTCTTTACACGGTGACGCTAACGTATCAACTTTTCGAGATATGGCGATTTTAAAAAATTAAAAAAAAAATAAAAATTAAAAAAAAAAACAAATAGTGCTGGTCATACTGAACAATATTGGTCTTTACACGGTGACGCTAACGTATCTACTTTTCGAGATATGAAGATTTTAAAAAATAAAAAAAAAACAAAAAAAAAAATTAAAAAAAATATAGTGCTGGTCATACTGAACAATATTGGTCTTTACACGGTTACGCTAACGTATCTACTTCTTGAGATATTTATTTATATATTTATATATTTATTTATATATATTTATCGATGTTCACGCGGCCGCGCTCACCGTTCGACTGACCGAGGTAAAGCCGAAGCGCGAGCCCCGACGAGCGATCGACGCGGATGCTGTTAGGCCACGCCCACCGCCATGCTCCGTTTCATATTGGCGTACCGGCGGGAAAAGGATATAAATACGATCGAGGAAAAATTTTTTTTGAGCAATTTTGAAAAAAAAAGTATCGTTTTCGAAATTAGAGGGCATTCCCTACAACGTTTGTTCCGGCACTTTTGCCTCATCTCTTTCCGTTTCTGAGATATCGCTACCACTTCCGGTCCAGAATCGACTTCCGGTCAAAGTCGTATTTTTCTCGACGGTTTTGGGACGCCCTCTATACGACTCAAAAAACCGCTACCCTCCACTATACCGGCAAGTGCGAAATAATATATGTCAGTGAGTGAGTGGTATTGCAGCTATATATTAGTACTAGCTGTTGGGTAAAAGCCGCGGGCGCAAGCGGCCCGCGGAGGCCCTTTTTGTCGTAAAACGTATTAGATCGAATAGATTTTAGGCAGTTTTGAAAATATTTAGCTCGCCATCTAAAAGCGTTTACGTTTCTGAACAAAATTGGTCTTTACACGGTGACGCTAACGTATCTACTTTTCGATATATGGCGATTTTAAAAAATTTAAAAAAAAACAAAATTTAAAAAAAAATTAGTGCTGGTCATACTGAACAATATTGGTCTTTACACGGTGACGCTAACGTATCTACTTTTCGAGATATGGCGATTTTAAAAAATTAAAAAAAAAAAAAAATTAAAAAAAAGTAGTGCTGGTCATACTGAACAATATTGATCTTTACACGGTGACGCTAACGTATCTACTTTTCGAGATATGAAGATTTTAAAAAATTAAAAAAAAAAAAAAAAAAAAAAAAAAAAGTGCTGGTCATACTGAACAAAATTGGTCTTTACACGGTGACGCTAACGTATCAACTTTTCGAGATATGGCGATTTTAAAAAATTAAAAAAAAAACAAAAGTTTAAAAAAAAATTAGTGCTGGTCATACTGAACAATATTGGTCTTTACACGGTGACGCTAACGTATCTACTTTTCGAGATATGGCGATTTTAAAAAATTAAAAAAAAACAAAAATTAAAAAAAAAAATAGTGCTGGTCATACTGAACAATATTGGTCTTTACACGGTGACGCTAACGTATCTACTTTTCGAGATATGAAGATTTTAAAAAATTAAAAAAAAAACTAAAACAAAAATTTAAAAAAATAGTGCTGGTCACACTGAACAAAATTGTTCTTTACATGGTTACTCTGACGTATCTACTTCTTGAGATATTTAAAAGAAAGCCCGCCGCGCGGAGCAAATTCGATGTTCACGCGGCCGCGCTCACCGTCCGACTGACCGAGGTAAAGCCGTTTCGATCGTTCGTCCCGAAAATGCCTCGTCGCGGATGCTGTTAGGCCACACCCAAGCGCCATGCTCCGTTTCATATTGGCGTACCGGCGGGAAAAGGATAGAAATACGATCGAGGAAATATTTTTTTTGAGCAATTTTGAAAAAAAAAGTATCGTTTTCGAAATTAGAGGGCATTCCCTACAACGTTTGTTCCGGCACTTTTGCCTCATCTCTTTCCGTTTCCGAGATATCGCTACCACTTCCGGTCCAGAATCGACTTCCGGTCAAAGTCGTATTTTTCTCGACGGTTTTGGGACGCCCTCTATACGACTTAAAAAACCGCTACTCTCCACTATACCGGCAAGTGCGAAATAATATATGTCAGTGAGTGAGTGAGTGAGTGAGTGGTATTGCAGCTATATATTAGTACTAGCTGTTGGGTAAAAGCCGCGGGCGCAAGCGGCCCGCGGAGGCCCTTTTTGTCGTAAAACGTATTAGATCGAATAGATTTTAGGCAGTTTTGAAAATATTTAGCTCGCCGTCTAAAAGCGTTTACGTTTCTGAACAAAATTGGTCTTTACACGGTTACGCTAATGTATGTCCTTTTTGAGATATGGCGATTTTAAAAATTAAAAAAAAAAACAAATAGTGCTGGTCATACTGAACAAAATTGGTCTTTAAACGATGACGCTAACGTATCTACTTTTCGAGATATGGCGATTTTAAAAAATTTAAAAAAATATTAGTGCTGGTCATACTGAACAATATTGGTCTTTACACGGTTACGCTAACGTGTGTACTTTTTGAGTAATAGCGATTTTAGAAAATTAAAAAAAATAAAAACAAATAGTGCTGGTCATACTGAACAATATTGGTCTTTACACGGTGACGCTAACGTATCTACTTTTCGAGATATGAAGATTTTAAAAAATTAAAAAAAAAAACAAAAACAAAAATTTTAAAAAATAGTGCTGGTCATACTGAACAATATTGGTCTTTACACGGTTACGCTAACGTATCTACTTCTTGAGATATTTTAAAAAAGCCCGCCGCGCGGAGCAAATTTGATGTTCACGCGGCCGCGCTCACCGTCCGACTGACCGAGGTAAAGCCGTTTCGATCGTTCGTCCCGAAAATGCGTCGTTATATTTTCATTGCGCGCTCTGAACGGGCGGATGCTGTTAGGCCACGCCCAAGCGCCATGCTCCGTTTCATATTGGCGTACCGGCGGGAAAAGGATATAAATACGATCGAGGAAAAATTTTTTTTGAGCAATTTTGAAAAAAAAAGTATCGTTTTCGAAATTAGAGGGCATTCCCTACAACGTTTGTTCCGGCACTTTTGCCCCATCTCTTTCCGTTTCCGAGATATCGCTACCACTTCCGGTCCAGAATCGACTTCCGGTCAAAGTCGTATTTTTCTCGACGGTTTTGGAACGCCCTCTATACGACTCAAAAAACCGCTACCCTCCACTATACCGGCAAGTACGAAATAATTGATGTCAGTCAGTGAGTGAGTCAGTCAGTGGTATTGCAGCTATATATTAGTACTAGCTGTTGGGTAAAAGCCGCGGGCGCAAGCGGCCCGCGGAGGCCCTTTTTGTCGTAAAACGTATTAGATCGAATAGATTTTAGGCAGTTTTGAAAATATTTAGCTCGCCATCTAAAAGCGTTTACGTTTCTGAACAAAATTGGTCTTTACACGGTGACGCTAACGTATCTACTTTTCGAGATATGGCGATTTTAAAAAATTTTAAAAAAAATTAGTGCTGGCCATACTGAACAAAATTGGTCTTTACACGGTGACGCTAACGTATCTACTTTTCGAGGCATGGCGATTTTAAAAAATAAAAAAAAAAAAATTTAAAAAAAGTAGTGCTGGTCATACTGAACAATATTGGTCTTTACACGGTGACGCTAACGTATGTACTTTTTGAGTAATAGCTATTTTAGAAAATTTAAAAAAAAAAAAGCAAATAGTGCTGGTCATACTGAACAATATTGATCTTTACACGGTGACGCTAACGTATCTACTTTTCGAGATATGAAGATTTTAAAAAATTAAAAAAAAAAAACAAAAATTAAAAAAAAAAAGTGCTGGTCATACTGAACAAAATTGGTCTTTACACGGTGACGCTAACGTATCAACTTTTCGAGATATGGCGATTTTAAAAAATTAAAAAAAAAACAAAAGTTTAAAAAAAAATTAGTGCTGGTCATACTGAACAATATTGGTCTTTACACGGTGACGCTAACGTATCTACTTTTCGAGATATGGCGATTTTAAAAAATAAAAAAAAAATTAAAAAAGTAGTGCTGGTCATACTGAACAAAATTGGTCTTTACACGGTGACGCTAACGTATCTACTTTTCGAGATATGGCGATTTTAAAAAATTAAAAAAAAAACTAAAACAAAAATTTAAAAAAATAGTGCTGGTCACACTGAACAAAATTGTTCTTTACATGGTTACTCTGACGTATCTATTTCTTGAGATATTTAAAAGAAAGCCCGCCGCGCGGAGCAAATTCGATGTTCACGCGGCCGCGCTCACCGTCCGACTGACCGAGGTAAAGCCGTTTCGATCGTTCGTCCCGAAAATGCCTCGTCGCGGATGCTGTTAGGCCACGCCCAAGCGCCATGCTCCGTTTCATATTGGCGTACCGGCGGGAAAAGGATAAAAATACGATCGAGGAAAAATTTTTTTCGAGCAATTTTGAAAAAAAAAGTATCGTTTTCGAAATTATAGGGCATTCCCTACAACTTTTTCTACGGGGAGACTGCCCTGACTCGCCCCGTTTCCGAGATATCGCTACTACTTCCGGTCCAGAATCGACTTCCGGTCAAAGTCGTATTTTTCTCGACGGTTTTGGGACGCCCTCTATACGACTCAAAAAACCGCTACCCTCCACTATACCGGCAAGTACGAAATAATTGATGTCAGTCAGTGAGTCAGTGAGTGGTATTGCAGCTATATATTAGTATAATAATAATAATAATGAATCGTATATCAATTGTGTACAAGTTAATTACAAATGCAGCCGGTTAATTCAAATGAAGGTTAATCTTAGCATTGTTTATACGACATAACTTGTTTATTACCGCGTTTGTAACTTAGGTGGTTTTTATAGTAACTCGACGACTGTTAAGCTGGAATGTAGAGACATGTGTATACAGTGGACAGCATTCGTCTCCGCTATGCCGGCTTAACTGCTATATCGACGACACATTTTACTGAATTTTTCACTGTGTGAATTGAATTTTTCTAAGTCCATTCTTTGAACATATAGCTACTATAGAGTCTACAGTTAACTGTAGCCTCCACTATACCGCATTTTTTTACAATAATTGTTTCCTTTTCGATTGTGATCATAAGTTATTAATAAATGTCAAAACAATGTCACTGTAATTTTTTTATATTGTTTTTTTATTGTCGTGATTGTTGTGCTAGATGTGCTGGCACTCATCCAAAGCCATAATAGGACCTGTCACGACTCACTCATTGCCAGGTTCCAGCCTTATTGAAGGTTAAAATATTGTATTGATTCTTTATTATTATTTTTAGTTAACAAAAGAAAAAACTTTATCATTAAACACATTTAGGAGTAGGGCAGACTGATGATGACCATGAAGAGACCTGGATGCGCTTCGGGATCAGCAAAATAAATAAAATAAATAATAAAAAAAAAACCTTTAGTAAAAAAAATAATAATTTAAGTTACTCGTACATGAGTTGAGGACACCCGTACTAGACTATAGTCTGTATTACAATTTGACACTTTCTTGGAGTATTTGGCGACAATTCACCCGGTCACGTCACAATATGAGCGTTGTCACGGCATGGGATAACTACAAAAAAATCGCTTCCGTTGCCTCATATAGAGTGAATTTTAATGTTTCCACAATTACTCACATGCGCAGCATAAAATTACGCAAAATAACACCAATTTTACACAATAATAACCACTGAACTAATTAAGGAAAGGGACAAAAAAACACTCCAACCTTCCCGGGCAAAAGCGCGCCAAACACTCCTGGTTAAAGTTAAAGTAATAGTTAAACCAAAGTCACTAACGTCAAATGTATAAAAAGAAGCCAAATATGTTTTTCTATTATTTTTTCGGGAATGTACTCCTCATTACATCAGCCATCCTTTTAACGATAACGATATGAATTTACACGATGGTACAAGTCATCGTTACATTAACAGTCAAAGTAACTTTAACGGGCCTTTTGGTGCAATTGGACCTTAAGAGAGCAGGGATTGCCAGTAGTAAATATAACTACACAACTACCTATCTAATATTTAATCGTATAGTACACAACATTACCTAAACCGCTTATAATGTTAAAAATACTTATTCTAATTTACTTCAAACAAACAGGAAATTTAATGGCGTGTTAATGAAAATTTTAATAATTTTAATGGATTCTTATTACCTACCCGCAGATTTATGTTTATAATTAGCTTAATTGCTTAAATTAATAAGTAATTAGATTAATTAAGTAACTTAAATACGTGCTATGATTATACACATATTTCATTAACAAGAAAATTGTAAGCAATATTGTAATAAAGGATTTTTTATAGCTCTTAGAACATGAAATTTAGAATACCTCTCCTGGATGCATCGTTATTTTGCTTGCACAAATGATTGTTCGTTACCACTCTTTAGATCTAATATTTAAAAAGTAGTTAACGTCGCAATTTCGTCAATGCGAGGCAAACATCTTACAAAGCCGACATAGCGGAGGCGACTGCTGTCTGTGGATCCCCTTCTCTGATAGCAGTCGTTCACGGATCGCACTTTAGCTTAACATCATAATTACTATTACCCCCACAATGAAGATGAGTTTCCCCATCCCCTATTCCACCTCGTTTAGTTTTTTTTAAAATAAAATCTAGCATATGTCCTTCCTCAGTTTGCCATCTACCTTCTTCTTAAATTTTATCAAAATCTCTTCAGTGGCTTAGGCATGACAAGGTTGCTACACAATACTCACGATCGATAGACCCGCGTTCAAATCTCACTAAATTGTTAATGGTATCTACTTTGATCGTAGTGGCTACATACAGGGCCTAGCTCAATATAACCCTCAGGTATAATCATTAAAAATATTTTTAAATTAATTCACCATAAAAAATTTCAAATGAACACGATTCTCACTTTACGCCGTGAAGGCGTATTTACAGTAAAAATAAACTCATACTCAGGCCTCTGAAACTGTCTTCAATGATTGCCTGTAAACGTAATAACAGATTCAGACATGGTAGTTTGTCGGGTCATTTGGCACGTACTCGTGTTTAACAGCTGTTACAAGTCGTAACGGTCTATCTACCCCCGTCTTATGTGATAAGTGTATTTCTTTTCTTTTTATTGTAGCTCGGCATATGACAACACTCCGCCTTATTTAACAGCTAGAGCGAGTGTGGTTCAGGCAGCAGTTGCCGTGATACAATAAAAAACAAAAGAGTCTTTATAATTTGTTTTTGCCAATCGACAATTGTCACTTGATCGAATTGAAACCAAAATATATGAGATTTGACGTTTCACTGACACCCAATCCAATATCAAAACGTCACACCCCATACATTTTGCTTTCGATTCAATCAAAACCTCACACACGAGGTTACTCAATAGAACCTTGTAGTTTATAGTTATTAGATTCTAAGTAGTTTAGTGGGTTTGAAATGAAATGAAAATCCTTTATTAACGTAGGCACGGACTTGGTATGCACTTGTTCATCGTCAGAATCTACTTTTGGCTTCGGAAAGGCATATGACGAGAAGACAGCCATAAGAAACTCGTCAATTGTAGCCTGTGTTTATAATAACAAAAAAAACTTAATTATAAATTCAGAAAAAAAAATAGTCGTAACTAATTTAATAAACATAACTAAACCACAATATGGGGCACCAAAATGAAGAAAATTATATATTAATACCATTGCAACCCACGTTTCAACCACAAAGGTACCAACACGCATACGTTTAATTAAAAAAAAAATTTTTTGGAAATGACAAACCATGCAGACGAGCAGTAAGGAGATAAGCATGCCACACGGGAGTACACCGTTTGTTTTGCGTGCACACTATTTTGGGGTTCAGTACAGCGCTAACTCTTAAAATTTATATTCAGTAACATGTTTGTAGTGTAGCCTGTATGAGTGCCTTAAAAATAAATAAATAAATAAATCTAATAACAACTGTCCATTGGCTACATCAGGCATTGTGTTAATAACAGCCCATACAAATCTTGAAATTAAAGTTAAGTTAGATCAAAGACAATTAACTTAACCAAAATATGCAACACAATGATCCATTACATATAAATTACTCTAGGTCATGGAAAGAGAAGCTCCCGTGTGGTCGTGAATATTTAATAGATTTGAACACACTTTGTGCAGAAAAAGTGTTATTCTAGTATTCGAAGCGATCATAAAGTTAAGCGTTCATAAACAAATATTTAGATAAAATTCTAGGTATCAATTCAAAAATTTTTTAGGATTATTTCCGAATATATTTAAATAAATCAAAAGTTTTTTTTACTTTTTTTGTACTACAATGTATCTAGTGACCATAACTACACAGCGCTCACGCGACGATGTCGAAATTCCTCTATTGTAATAATAATTACACAGGTCTGCAAAAAAAGATGTTTGAATTGTTCTAAAAAAGTGAAGGGTTTTTTTCGAAGTTATTTTTCATGTAGGGTCCAAATTTCTCTATCACGTCAGGATCTTGAGATATCCTACCTTAAAGTGCAAAAATCGCGATTTTTTGCTATATGTGAGGTTATGTAGCACCGCGATATTCTTGGTATAATGCCGTTGAATTTGCTAAAATAACTTTCGCCCGGATTCAGATCCTACATGAAAAATTACTTCGGAAATGACCCTTCACTTTTTTGGAACAAAACCATGTTGACCTGTGTAATTTAATAAATTAAAAGATGGACTGTGACTCCAATTAACTCTATTAATTTAGTTAGGTTTAAATTGTATTATAAGACACCCAAAATCTCGAATTAAGTTGCGGATAAGCGCACAGACCACCATAAAGCTCGATTGAAAGTTATCGATTAAAACAAGAATATGTATCCAATAAAGATGAATGCTGAATGTTTCTACTAAAAGCGTCTGATTCTTGACAGAATATTCAAGTTAGGGAAGCGGATTAGAGTTTTGAGTGGTATTTAATTGAATTTTCCGCTTCAATTAATATAATAATCCGGGTTTGTATGTGTCAATATGTTTAGAAAATTATACGTATAATTAGCAATTACCTACAACTTGATTTATGTAAAATTATTTTCAATATAACACCCGTGAAGTGACTATGTCGTTTGCAAGAAGCCAGGTATAGCGAGAGGAGAATGCACTGTCAATCTGGACGGTGAACATTCGTCTCCTCAAGCCGCAATAGCGGAGGCATCTGCTGCCTATAGAAATTTATTTGTAGTAGCAGTTGTTTCTTTTCATAGACCGCACTCTAGCTTTACATCGGGCGAAGTTATGTCATGTGCCGTGCTACAATAAAAATTAGTTTTCCCATACAAATCCTTTCCAGGATCCTGGCCAAATATTATCGAAATCAGCATAGGCAGAACAAACAGACAGAATCACCTTTTTTTTAATTGTAGCTCGGCATGTTACAACACTCCCTGTCTGCCTGCCTGATGTAAAGCTAGAGTGCGGTCCATGGAAACAACTGCTACTACAGAGAAACCTGTGCGGGCATCAGTCGCCTCCACTATGCCGGCTTGAGGAGACGAGCATGTACCATCTAGATTGAAAGTGCACACTCCTCTCGCTACTTTCAAACTATTCCCGAAACGCGACAAGGTCACTTCACGGGTGTTACATTCGAAAGTGGTGGTACTGCCCCAGGACGCAGGCTGGGATAGTAACCATCATCAGTCTACCTACCACACTTTCACATTTACATATTAGTATAGATATAGATTTTATATGTAGGTCTATCTAGGCATACAAACAGGTCAGTGAGGCAGTTCATTCCAATCCAAAACAGACTGCACTCAATGGGGCCCCATTCAAAGCGTCTTATTCTATATGAATAGGTCGTTTAGTACAGAATCCTTGAAGTGTTATTAGGATAATTCGACATGCAACTTGGCTTTTGTTGCTTAATTATCGAGTTGTACCTACACTAGATATAGAATCTACAGTCTGTTCTGTACAAAATTCCTGAACATTTTCGTAGGTATTATCGTGCACACTCGTCTCTTCAAGCCGGCATAGCAGAGGCGACTGCTGTCGGTAATTTAACTGTAGTAGTAGTTGTTTCCGTTCATAGACTGCACTCTACCTTTACATCAGGCGGAGTGTTGTCATAGGTCGAGCTTAAAAAAAAGGCAATGGGAATAAAGTTCAATTTAACTCTGCCTTAGTACACTAAAAAGAGCATTGTGAAGGCGTGTGTATGACGTCAAATATGCGGCAATGAAAACGTTAAATTCCTCAATCAATTTCCGCGTACATCCGTCGTTTATTGCGTGCAATATCGGCCACTTTACGTAACACGATCATTACACGGCACGTATTCTGTATAATAGGTACTTAACGAGTTTTTTATGTAACGAAAAAAACAACAACTACAACCTGAAAAGGTTGGACAAAGGTTTTTTTATAGTAGCTCGGCATATGACAACACTCCGCCTGATGTAAAGCTAGAGTGCGGTCCATGAATGGAAACAACTGCTACTACAGAGAAAGTAGCCAGTTACTAACAATTTTCACAAAACAAAATTAGAGTGCGGTCAATACCACAGAGAAACGTCTGCAGGCAACAGTAGGCTCCGCTATACCATCTTAAAAAACAAATGAAATCGGAAAACGAATGAATGGATGGATTGTTATAGCATTTTTATTATTTTTTCTTTTTACTTTTATTTTTTTTTAAATCCCTATACTAAGTTAGTACTTATACCACAGACACTAAGGGTGGTTTGCACCAGAGATGGCCGGTTAAAGTAACTTTGACTGTTACTTTAACTTTAACTTTGACAGTTACCTTTACTTTTACTCCACGCGCGTTGCACCATCGTGTAAATTAATTCGTTATAGTTAAAAGGGTTGCTGGTGTAAATGAATTCTCTCAATACAAACAAGAGCGGCTTTTCAAAGATTTGACGTTAGCGACATTGATTTAACTATTACTTTAACTTTGACCGGCCGAAATTCGCCAGTAACGGTTAAGGTTAAAGTAATCGTCAAATGTGACAGATTTTTTTTGAAGCAAACCAATTTTAACTTTAACCATTACTTTAACGTGACAGTAATAGTTAAGTCATATGGTGCAAATGGACATAAATGGCCAGTCACTGGTCAGAAATTAGTGAGGTTTGAACACGGGTCTCATCGAATGTGATCTCACGAAGATCATGGCTGCTCATAAATCTTTTTTTTTAATATGGCATTACAACAATTTGCCAGTGTCAAAGTAAATATTTTTGCATCAAGTTAATAATATTGTGCATCACGAGTCATTCAATCATCACACTAAACAGTCAGGTCAAGTCTCAGTCAAGTCAAACTCCAGTAAAGTGGTAGAATCTTTACTGAAAATTCCTACGGAGTTTTGGAGGGAAAATGGAAACACAGGTTCTCTTCTTTTGAATTGTTTGCCCACACTCACGCACGTTCACGAACACTTAATGGTTAATAATCCACCATTATTACACATTAACACTCGAAGAAACACAAGTTTAGGAAAATAATTCAAAACAGATAACCTGATGTCTCAAGATGGCCGCCAAAACACCTTTTTTTTATTTTAGCACGTCATATGACCGCACTCCGCCTGATGTTAAGCCAGAGGGCGATCCATGAACGGAGGCGACTGCTGTCAGAGAGGGGGATCTGCAGACAGCAGTCGCGTCCGCTATGCCGGCTTAATGAGATGCCTCTTCACACTGCGCTTGAAGGATCCCATGTTATAGGAAGGGGGAAAGACGTGGCTGGGAAGGTCGTTCCACAATTTGATGGAACGACAGAAGAAGGATTGCCCGAACCTTTTGGTCCGCGAGGGGATTGTTTCGATGGTGAGGCGATGCATTCGATCGCCTGCACGCGTCGACCTCGAGCGATGTGGGGTAGGAGGGATTAAATCATGGATCTCTGCTGAACCTCATAAATCTTATGCAATTCTCATGATTTTCTTTTGTTTTATGCCGTCAAATAACATTATTATTAAGAATTATTACGATATATATATTTTTTATATTATAATCGGCAATCAGCCAATAGCATGGACTATGAGCAGATCTGCTCGAGTCGTTGGTCTTGGCTGAGAACCCCTCCACTAAGGGGTAACTGTCAACTGCTGTTGCCAAGGTCTGTGTTTCCTCTTGAGGCGTTTAGGGACGATAAAAAATAAGAATAATTTTGTGTTAGTTAAGTTATCATTGTCGTTAAGTTACCGCATCGATATATAGAGAATAGCATACACTTTTACTGATTCATTAGTAAAGCGTAACAAGGATTGTAAATAGAGAACGAAAGTGGAGCAGTCGGTCGCACGCACATTCAGTTTGTTAATTTAATACAATTGTTATTCATCGAAAGTTTTTTGAGCACTTTTTATGATATAGATGTGATACTTGATTATGTTCTGTTTTGCATTTTAAATTTATTTGTACATTTTTTATTATGTTACCTACGTAAGCGTTATTGTTCAAATAAATAAAGAGAAAACTATGTAAGGCTGGAGTACGGTCAATGAACGAAAAAAACTGCTGTGCATGAGGAGACGGGTATGCACCTTCCCGATTGACAGTGCACACTCCTCTCGTTATACCTTTTTTTTTTTACGTGGGGGAAATCTTTTATAGATGCCTCGCCGTCTCGGGGAAGACGACGAGGTTATGTCGAACTCCCCGGTACTCCCCAATACCGGGTATACACGACTAAAACCCCCACGGTGTCCCTCACTACGTCATATGGTGAGGTCACGGGCACGCTTTCGCATTCATCCGCGACCCCACCGACGCTTGGCCGTTAGGCCCCACCTCATCGGGAAGAAACACCATTTCAGCCAAGTAACTGAGCGGCAGTCCAACCCCGGGACTACCGCTCTTGGCTCGGGGCGAAGGAGATAGCGCTTGGTACTCCGCTATCGCCTCCGCCCACGCGATGAAGGGTGGTCTCTCACTCAGGTCTTGCCTGAAAGCAGAGTGTGACCCGAGGAGAGACCCCATCTTGCTGGTTTTGGTTCGCGCCGGGGTACCTCAGGGAGGTATCCCGGGACCCTCTATCCACCACCTGAGGACGCGCCCGATGGGAGACCAGCAACTCCAACAGTGCCTCCCATACGACACTCACGGTCAAAGGACCGCGAGCCACGGGTCTCGTTATACCTGGCTACTTTCAAACTATACCCGAAACGCGACAAGTTCACTTCACGGGTGTTACATTCAAAAGTGGTGGTACTACCCCAGGACAGCATTTGCAGATTTGAGCGCCCGTGGTCTAGTGGTAAGACGCACGATGGATGAGACCCATGTTCGAGCCTGGCTAAATTCTGAACAATGTAACAATATATACTTTGGTCGTGTTTATTAAAGAGTGGCAGGCAGACTGATGATGGTTATTAGCCTTCTGCCGTTCTGGGGTAGTACCACCACTTTCGAATGTAACACCCGTGAAGTGACCTTGTCGCGTCTTGCGATCAGTTTGGAAGTAGCCAGGTATAACGAGAGGAATGTGTACTATCGATTTGAATAGTGTACATTTGTCTACTCAAGCCGGCATAGTGGAGGCGACTGCTAACTGCACAGGTTTCTCTGTAGTAGCAGTTGTTTCCATTCATGGACCGCACTCTAACTTTACATCAGGCGGAGTGTTGTCACATGCCGAGCTACAATAAAAAAAACACTGCCTATACAATATAATTTCATCGTTTATTTACAACCTTTGGTACATTTTCACCTAACCCAGTTACCTAATAAAGTTAACAAACAAAACCAAAAAAGGTGTACAACATCTTTGTTGTTTGTTCATTTTATTAACATTATGTTACTTAAACCATTGCGTTTGTTCCGTTTTACGTAACAAAACATAGATAGATAGATCATTGTTATTTTCAAGTATAGATAATTAACAAGCGGCCCGCGGAGGCCCTTTTTGTCGTAAAACGTATTAGATCGAATAGATTTTAGGCAGTTTTGAAAATATTTAGCTCGCCATCTAAAAGCGTTTACGTTTCTGAACAAAATTGGTCTTTACACGGTGACGCTAACGTATCTACTTTTCGAGATATGGCGATTTTAAAAAATTTAAAAAAAAAACAAAATTTAAAAAAAAATTAGTGCTGGTCATACTGAACAATATTGGTCTTTACACGGTGACGCTAACGTATGTACTTTTTGAGTAATAGCTATTTTAGAAAATTAAAAAAAAAAAAGCAAATAGTGCTGGTCATACTGAACAATATTGATCTTTACACGGTGACGCTAACGTATCTACTTTTCGAGATATGAAGATTTTAAAAAATTAAAAAAAAAAACAAAAATTTAAAAAAAAAAGTGCTGGTCATACTGAACAAAATTGGTCTTTACACGGTGACGCTAACGTATCAACTTTTCGAGATATGGCGATTTTAAAAAATTAAAAAAAAAACAAAAGTTTAAAAAAAAATTAGTGCTGGTCATACTGAACAATATTGGTCTTTACACGGTGACGCTAACGTATCTACTTTTCGAGATATGGCGATTTTAAAAAATTAAAAAAAAAAACAAAAATTTAAAAAAAAAATAGTGCTGGTCATACTGAACAATATTGGTCTTTACACGGTGACGCTAACGTATCAACTTTTCGAGATATGGCGATTTTAAAAAATTAAAAAAAAAACAAGTTTAAAAAAAAATTAGTGCTGGTCATACTGAACAATATTGGTCTTTACACGGTGACGCTAACGTATCTACTTTTCGAGATATGAAGATTTTAAAAAATTAAAAAAAAAACTAAAACAAAAATTTAAAAAAATAGTGCTGGTCACACTGAACAAAATTGTTCTTTACATGGTTACTCTGACGTATCTACTTCTTGAGATATTTAAAAGAAAGCCCGCCGCGCGGAGCAAATTCGATGTTCACGCGGCCGCGCTCACCGTCCGACTGACCGAGGTAAAGCCGTTTCGATCGTTCGTCCCGAAAATGCCTCGTCGCGGATGCTGTTAGGCCACGCCCAAGCGCCATGCTCCGTTTCATATTGGCGTACCGGCGGGAAAAGGATAAAAATACGATCGAGGAAAAATTTTTTTCGAGCAATTTTGAAAAAAAAAGTATCGTTTTCGAAATTATAGGGCATTCCCTACAACTTTCTCTTCGGGGTGACTGCCCCGACTCGCCCCGTTTCCGAGATATCGCTACCACTTCCGGTCCAGAATCGACTTCCGGTCAAAGTCGTATTTTTCTCGACGGTTTTGGGATGCCCTCTATACACCCCGAAAATTTCACCCCCGCACCCCCCCGGCAAGTACTAAATAATTGATGTCAGTCAGTGAGTGAGTGAGTGAGTGAGTGAGTGAGTCAGTCAGTGGTATTGCAGCTATATTATAGATAATTAAAGAAGGAAATATGGTGTAAAGAAAAGTGGTTTTTTTTATTGTAGCTCAGCATATGACAACACCCCGCCTGATGTAATATAGCTTGAGTGCGAACCATGGACGGAAACAACCGCTACTACAGAGAAATTTCTACAGCTAGCCGTCACCTGAGATAGACATCCGGACACACACACACCCCACACGTTATACCTGGAAGTACACTGATCGCGAAACGTGGCAAGGTTACTTCACGGGTGTTTCATACGAAAGTGATGGTATTACATATTTTTACAGTAGTCCGGCATCGTGGCTACCACATAAATATCTGCACCGTCCAAGTTGACAGTGCACCCTCCTCTCGCTAAACTTAGAAGTATCTTGTCACTGGGGTGTCAGTGAAGCGTCAAATCCCACATATTTTGTTTTCGATTCGATCAAGTGACAACTTCCAATTGGCTTGTCACTTTAGCCCTAGGTCACTTTATAAATATTACAATTTAAGATTTGTATTGTTTAGATGTTTGTTGTACACGTCTTAATGGGCTGATTTTAATGGCATTGGGTTTGTTATGATACAAATGACTTCAATGCTTACTATAGAAGGTCATTTTGTATGAAAACCATTGAAAAAGAGACGACAATAAAAAAAAAACTGAAAATAAAAGGAGTCATTAATAGTCATTTATTTATTCTTACATAAACAACCGGAATATTACAATGGGTTTTTCCCTAATTACAAATCGATGCTGTTTTTATATTCTTTACTTGCACGATTGTATACTAGACTAGCTGACCCGGCAAACTTCGTACCGCCTCAGAATCAATAAATAAAAAAGCATTTCTGAACGACTTTTAAATTTAATTGATTTCTAAACGACGCGACGGGACGAACATCAAATGTTTGACATTCAAAACCAAAGGAATAGTTTCTAAGGGAAAGCGAAATTGTTGTTTTTACTATATTCCAAGCATTTTTTTCATATTTACTCACCTTTTAAACCTTCCCTGGACTTCCACAAATAATTCAAAACCAAAATTAGCCAAATAAGTCCAGCCGTTCTCGAGTTTTAGCGAGACTAACGAACAGCAATTGATTTTTATTATATAAATAAACATTACACTATTTTTATGTTTATTGTACCACGGAGAAATTTCTTCAGACACCAGTCGCCTCCGCTTTGCCGAGCACATCCAGGTTAATAGTGCACACTCCGTTATACCTGGCTACTTTCAAACTGATCCCTAAACATGATTAGGTTACGGTTTGAAAGTGGTGGTACCACCCCAGGACAGCACACTGGACTAATAACCATCATCAGTTTATCTATCACTCTTTATTACTTTAGATCAAAACTAAACGCATAACTTAATCAAGAATGCATCCAACAAATCTATCTGTTGCGCAACTAGTCGGCCGACTGGTTCACTGATTGATCTCACCTTTGAGCCCAGCACAACATTGAATTTGATTATAAGGTCAATGTTCTAAGACACAAAGATTATAATCCTGTCAAACTAGTTCAAATTTTTCACTATTTCTGACATATAGACGTTTGTCTTGAAAACAAATTGTCTTGAAAGCATTAGAAGGAGAATTGGCGGCTATCTGCAGATATTAGGTTATCTGTCTTGAATTATTTTCTTAAACTTGTGTTTCTACGAGTGTTAATGTGTAATAAAGGTGGATTATTAACCATTAAGTGTTCGTGAACGTACGTGAGTGTGGTTTGCCCACAAATTCAAAAGAAAAAAACGTGTGTTTCCATTTTTCCCCCAAAACCCCATAAGAAGTTTTAATCAAAATTCTACTGCTTTACTGAAGCTGTTTTTGATTTGACTGCGTCTCGACATGACTATGTGATGAAAGAATGACCCGTGATGCCCAATAATATTAGCTTGATGCAAATATTTACTTTGACAATGGCAAATTGTTACAATGCCTTAAAAAAAAGAATTAGAATACGATATCGACAAAAATTAACAAAATATTTCAATTACGAATGTTGAAATAGTCAAACCAGTTCCATATAAAGTGTGGTAGGCAGACTGATGATGATTATTAGCCCAGTCTGCCGCCCTGGGGTAGTACCACCACTTTCGAATGTGACACCTATGAAGGGACCTTGTCGCGTTTCGGGATCAGTTTGAAAGAAGCCAGGTGTAATAAGAGAAATGCACATTTAAACTACGTTCGTCTCCTCAAGCTGGCATAGCGGAGGCGACTACTGTTATTTATCTGTTTATTTATTGTGGTTTAGTTATGTTTGTTAAATTAGTTACGACTATTTTTTTTTGTTCTGAATTTATAATTCAGTTTTTTTTTGTTATTATAAACACAGGCTATAATTGACGAGTTTCTCATGGCTGTCTTCTCGTCATATGCCTTTCCGAAGCCAAAAGTAGATTCTGACGATGAACAAGTGTATGCCAAGTCCATGCCTACGTTAATAAAGGATTTTCATTTCATTTCCGTTCATGGACCGCACTCTAGCTTAACATCAGGCTATGCTGAGCCACAAATCTTTAATAACTCAATAAATCAATTACAATCTATGTAAACAAAAAGTAACAGTTGTATTTTGTACTAGGAAGGCATGAATGTGCCGAAGTTCATAAGAATCGTTTATATAACATGTCATAGTGTGATGACATGCCGAGAACGAAGGCCGAGTCATGCCTCGTCTCCGAGTTTTAAGTATGCGTACAAGTATGTTACTGCATTGATTATATTCAGAGTAGTCCGGCGCTATGTGACCAAACTCCGCTTACATCTGGAGGTAGAAGTCGCCACCACTATTCTTACTTTTTTTAAATTGTAGCTCAGCATATGACAACACTCTAAACTAGAATGCTGTCCATAAAAAAACTCCTAACACAAAGAAAGTTGCCTCCGCTATACCGGTTTGAGGAGACGAATGTGCACTATCCAGAATTGAGCCAGCCACACCAAACTGATTCCAAACTGTAACAAGGTGTTAACAAGGCAGACTTAGCTAAGAACCATCATCAGTTAAAAAAAGTCCAGCCAGTATCATACACTAAGGCTACCATTCAAAAGTGGGGGGGATGGATATCACAGGCCCTGTCATTGGAGTAGGAGAGTAGCAGGGTGAAGGAACAAGTAATAAATCACCTGCCACGTTATGAGAATTTTTGATAACAAATTCCAACGTCGTTTTTGAAATTTTAGCGAAGATCACTGTTTGACGCCGCGACCTGGAACATTACCCCTTTACACACATATATTAATAGAATTTAGACAATTACTATTATAAAAAAATCACATCTCCAATACTCCAAATTTCTCGGCATGAGACAATACTTTTTTTTTAATTTCAGCACGTCATATGACCCGCACTCCGCCTGGATGTTAAGCTAGAGTGCGATCCATGAACAGAGGCGACTGCTGTCAGCGGGATCATGTTATAGGAAGAAAGAAAGACGTCGGGTCGTTCCACAGTTTGATGGAACGCCAATTAAAGCCGCCTGACACTAAGCTAGATGAAACATCTGCTATCACAGATATTTTTTGCGAGGAAACTCCCTGTGAAGAGTCTCTCGGTCTAGGGAAATATCGGGAAACTGTAGTGATGTATAGTTGCAGTTGGAAAAGAAGCCCGCATAGAATCTAATTTTTATAGAGAACTGTAAATACAATACAATTGTCACGCCTTTTTCCCACAGGGATAGGCAGAGACAACGGAACGCCAATTACCACGATCCTGACACAACACCCTCGCTTCCTTCACATCCACAATTCTCTTCATGCACGCCCTACGGTTATGGGCACTAGGCAGCCCAGCTTTCAGGAGGATGTCTACTACTAAATACAGTACAAGAATAAATGTCTATAAACCTCTACAAGACAAAGACAAAATCCCGCTACACAAATATATTATCTACATATCAAAACAAATAGAAAATCATCAAATCCTATCAGTTAAAACCATAACAATACAAGGAGACATTGAACATTGTATCAATCAAGAGGACTTTATTAGAGGCATTGTTATACCATAAAGCGAGGAATATTACTCGAGATAGGACGCATCCTGTCGTACTAAACGGTCGTTGTGCGTTTCCATTATCAATAGACGATAAAATAAATATAATATATTTAAAGGGAAAACTAGTCGAATCAATTATGTACATTAAAGAAAAATGGAGATGTGCTCACAATAGTGGAGCATAGGAGCAGCGCCGAATTTAGACTTCGGCGGCCCATGGGCAGAGCATGTTGTGGAGACCCTCAAATCGTTTGTGGTTAATTGTTGAAAGTTTCTATTAAGTTCAAGGTAAAGAAGAGAGCAACTAAATAAGCTGGCTAACACATAATTTAAAACAAAACTCAGTATTTTTTTTTTGTTTCTACTGAGCTTTTATCGATTTTTTTTGTTGTGTGGTGGCGGCCCCCTTGTGGTGGTGGCCCATAGGCCTATGTTGCCTATGCTTAAATCTGGCACTGCATAATAGAGTCGTATGTTACAAGTCTACATATCTGTATAGGCCGAGATTAAAGCAGTACACTATAGATATTATATGATATAATATTTTCCATTTTGTTAATATTAACGTTTTTTGTTTGCCATTATTCTGCCATTATTTTTCCCGATATGTACAATAAAGTAAATTATACCGTTATAATCAGTTAGGTGATTTTTTGGTTTCATGCGGTTATCTCAAAAAAGACCCATATATCATATTAAAAAATGCTCTGAAACCACTGTGGAAGGTTTGCACGACACCTCCCTTAAATATTAGAATTATTTCACTAAACCCTCCTCACCGTTTATTAGAATACGATTTAAAATAAAACCATTCTGAATATGAATCGAATAAATATTTAGGTTATGTCTCGTGTGACAATGGAAACAGCGTCGTGTGACATATGTTCCGTAAAGCTGCGAGTGGCTGAGTGTAACTACAAATATTAGGAATATGTAACGCTGTACTTGTATTCTACACGTGTTAGCCATTCTTGTCTACACATACATAGTGAAGTAATAAATATATGTATGTATATACACGCAATAAGACCAAACTTTATACTTTTTCTTCTGCTATTACAGAGAAATTTCTGTTGGAGACGAATTTGCACCTTCCGGGTTGACAGTGCACACTACCCGCATTATACCAAGCTACTTCCAACGTACTACTAACCAGCTGGCTACTTCAAACATAGTTACATTGGTACCGGTCCGAGTTTAGCAAGATTTGAACACGGGTCTCATCGAGGCATGGCGTGAAACCTTCCAGTTTCTACCGCTAGACCACGATAGCTCCTGATATATTCGCATAAATTAAAATTAGATATTATACCAGCTGTAAAATTGATATGACTGACATACTGATTCTTTTTTAATAATAATAACTCTTTATTCTACAGTACACAATGGCGAGCTTAATGCCATTACGCAGTTTCTCCCAGCTAACCATTTCTTGAGGATTTTCTTTTTTAATGTATCAAATTTTGTTTTATTGATCTAATATCAACTACATATCATAACGTTATAGTATCATTGTTTAACATAAAACATGATTGAAATATTAAAAACAAGGAGTCTGAATGGAAGCGACGGCCTCGGACGGCATAACATTGCGGCTGTATTTTTCACGAAAATATTAAAAAAGCTAATAATATTGAAAAAGTTTTAGTAGTGTACACATGGTTAAAAGGATTGTTATCCGTCTTATTACTAACACCACGTTTAACGCTAATCTTTGGATCGTAAAGGGCGATCACCATTGGGGTCCCCTCTCAAACGCGCCAGCCGGAGAAATCCGTGGAATTTGTCCCTCTGACACGGGCCAAATTATAAACTCGAGGCACGTCCTCTACTAATCCTTTAAGTGCTTCAAAGTAAAATATAAATACAATAAGAAAATCTTCCAGACCTCTTCAACTCATCTCTTTTTTATTGTAGCTCGGCATGTGACATCACTCCGCCTGGTGTTAAGCTATAGTGCGGTCCATGAACGGAAACAACTGCTACCACGTTTCCGCCATGCCGACTTACATAGATTCCCAGTGCACACTCCTCCCGTTAAATAATTAATTATTCAAAAATATGGACCACCTAGTGTTTATATTGAGTTGAAACGTACGACCTGAACGTATTTGTTAACGTTTCCATGACAAAATGTTAGCATTCGAGTACTGCTAGGGTTTGTTTACAACCTAAATGAGTCTAGCTTTTGTTTATCTTACTTCCCCGTAGAGTATCTCAGACAAAAGCTTTACTCGAGCCATTGTTAAAACCTAAGAATAGAATATTGGACCGTTTTATAACAATACATGATGTTTTATTTACTATTACATACTTTTTAGTTTATTATTAAAAATGTATTACAACTTTTTCAGAATACCTTCTATTTATTTTTAATTTTGTTTATCATTTTATTTAAATTGTATATACCTACTTATTATTTAACTTTTGCGTGTAAATTTAGTCACATTTAGGAACGAATGTGCAACGCCAAGACAAACCATTATGGTTTACTGGCGTGAAGCCACAATTGTAAAAAAAAACTAAATACTACGAATAAACATTTATTATTATTATTATTTACGGTAGCTCGGCATGTGATCACTTCGCCTGATGTGCGATCTATAAGCGGAGACAACTGCTATCTATAAAACAGACGTCTGCAGGTAGCAGTCGCCTCCGCTATGCATGATAAGACAAGTATGCACTCGCAGGTTCACAGACAGGGCAATTAAATTATTTAATTACACTATTTTAACAGCAATCCTACCTAATCAATCAAAACAGTCGTTTCCATTAATGGACTCTATTCTAGCATAATATCAGGCGGAGTGTTGTCATATATAGCTACAATAAAAAAAAGTTTTTTTTATTTTTTTTTATTGTAGCTCGGCATATGACAACACTCGGCCTGATGTAAAGCTAGAGTGCGGTCCATGAATGGAAACAACTGCTACTACAGAGAAACCTGTGCGGGCAGCAGTCGCCTCCACTATGCCGGCTTGAGGAGACGAGCATGTAACATCTTAGATTGACAGTGCACACTCCTCTCTTATATCTGGCTACTTTCAAACTATTCCCGAAACGAGACAAAGTCACTTCACGGGTGTTATATTCGAAAGTGGTGGTACTACCCCAGGACGGGAGACTGGACAAATAACCATCAACAGTCTGCCTACCACTCTTTAATAGGCACTGAGCGACCAAAGTACATATAACAAAGTTACATTGGTCAGAATTAGCGCGGTTCGAACACGGGTCTCATCGATCGTGAGTTCACGCGTCTTACCGCTAGACCACGGCCGCTCTAAAAGTTCTATAAAAAAGACTTATTCCCTAAATAAAATAGAGTCAACTATAGGTTTTTGTTATAAGCGTATTAAATAATGTCTTATCTATAAAGTCAGGCCAGCTTTTGTGTACCAAACTTCTTTTGTCCTAACATTAATCTCTTAATGATTGATAGGGCGGATGCTTTCTAACTCTAAACTAAATATTATACCAATTGGTTCAATAAACACGCTTTTTTAGATAGATTTAAGTCTTAGAGCGGTCATGGTCTGGCGGTAGAGTTCGTAAACTCACGACTGATGAGACCTCTGTTCAAATCTCGGCAAAATTCAGACCGGAAAGGACACCCAAACCTGTCGACAATGCTAGTTATTATTATTATTTATTGTTTTTATTGTTTTGAATATTATTAGTATTAATTAATTAATTTTAAATTTTGACTTCCTCTTATGCAAGACGATAAAAGCATGCTGTGTGCTCTATCTACTAGGGATGATGGTTTTTTTTTTTATTGTAGCTCGACATGTGACAACACTCCGCCTGATGTAAAGCTAGAGTGTGGTCCATGAGTGGAAGCAACTGCTACCACAGATAAACCTGTGCGGGCAGAAGTCGCCTCCACTATCTAGATTGACAGTGCACACTCCTCTCGTTATACCTTTTCAAGCTATTCCCGAAACGCGACAAGGTCACTTCGCGGGTGTTACGTTCAAAAATGGTGGTACTACCCCAGGACGGCAGACTGGACAAATAACCATCATCAGTCTGCCTACCTCTGTTATTTATTAGGGCATCGGATAGCTTTGTATTATACATAAAATTCGAAGAGTCAATAATTTTTTATAATATATTTTTTTTAACAAATGCAAAAGGAGGTTGTTATCAATTCGTTGTGCATTTTTTTACATACATAGTAGGATAAAGATTACACGAAGCGTGTTCACACATCGCAATGTAAAAAGTCGCAATAACATTTTTTTGTTCATTTTAAAACGAACGCAGTGATTTCACGTAAAGGAAGAGTTAATAAGCTATATCCACTATTTATTATTGCAAATGTAGCGTAGTTTTGTAACATGAATTAGCCAACTTTCTAGGTCTTATTATTATTTCCAAACAGTTTAAGAAATATAATTAACTAGCTGTTGGTCCCCGGTGCTACCCGGGCTTATGAATTTAACAGCCCCTGAAGTATGAAAAGTAAGAAAAGAATACCTCATATTTAACTTCGTTTCCATAGTAACAATAAATAATTTCGACCAAATTTGATTATTATAAAAACGGTTATTGTGAGTTAATCTTAAAAGATAGAAATATACTGTCGAGGACATTTTTTTAGATAATTTAAAGAGGAATAATTCTTTCATACATATTTTTTGGGTATCTCGAACGGTTTTCGCAGCGCACGCAACGGAAGCCCCGTTTTTTTCACATTTTCGACTGTTTCTTCGCTCCTATTAGTCGCAACGTGATGTTATTTAGCCTAAAGCCTTCTTTGATAAATGATCTATCCAACACAAAAAGAATTTTTCAATTCGAACCAGTAGTTCCTGAGATTAGCGCGTTCAAACAAACAAACAAACAAACTCTTCAGCTTTATAATATTAGTAAGTATAGATATACTTAACACTTTTTTTATAAAGTAGCTCGGCATGTGACAACACTCCGCCTGATGCTAAGTTAGAGTGCGGTTCATGAACGGAAACAACTGTTGCTACAAAGACAGCATACAGCAGTAAATAGATCGCAGTCACCTTCGTTGTGCATCGTTCAGGTGGACAAGGCAGATCAAAGCCAATCCCGAAACGCGACTAGGTTAACTTCACGGGTGTTACATTTGGCAGTACGTAACAATGATGACCGGTAGGTTAGGTTAAATAAAATACGAAAGCGAGGTATTTGAATATACAACTATTTTTTTAAAGGATAATGCCCGTTGCCCTAAGAGAAATGGGCCCACAATTTTTTACTTAAACTAATATTTAAGATTATTATTATATTAAATGCTTTAATGGTTGATGATATCTGTTTTTTTTAGTAATTAAACATGGTCTATTGATTGGTAAGCGATGTGTCTAATTGAAATAAATTAAAAAAAAATGGGCCGTAACCTTATAATTCCTTTTTTGTTTTATTTAATTATTGTACGAGTTTCTCGTGGCAAACTTCTCATCTTTCCGAAGCCATGGTAGAGTCTGACGATGAGCAAGTTCCATACTAATAAATTATTTTGATTTAATTTCAGTTGAACAATCTCGATTGTCTTCACTAAAAAAATAAGTTAATTTATTTAATTATAATTATCTATCTATATAGTAATTATTTTAAAAATAACTAACAATAATATAAAATTATAATAGAATTGAATATAAAATATAAATATGGAATATACGTAGTAATAAAACCTTGAATATAACACGACAGTTCAAGGTTCTACAAGACGAAATCGACTCACCAAAAAAAATTAATGACGATTTTAATGAGCGAGTTTTTTGCAATTCTGACTTCAGATTAAAGTTGTCTAATTTTATAATACCCTGATAAAAACTAGGGTAAGTAGAAGTATAGTTTTAAAGAAATATTGACAGATTTGCACAATGTTTGATGTAGATAGAGGATTGCCCTGGAGGAGTCTGGAATACCCAATAATATTGATCGAACGGAGCACTGGATACTCAACAAACACTTATTCACCATAAATGTTACAGAGGATACATGGAGGCTGAAAAGACAGTCACGTCACGTCAAGGAAGGTGCGCAAAATGTGGCAAAAACGTTATTCGATGATCATAATTGCTTAATTGCGAAAAAAGAGCCTGCGATGAATCTACAACATTAACTGAGGAACATCTTAGTAAAAGAAATCTTAGCTGCAGTCGCGACTACTCAATTTTTCATCAGATAAAGTGCTGTCTGCGGATCCCCTTCTCTGATAGCAATTGTCTCCGTTCATGGATCGTACTCTAGCCTAACAGCAGACGAGTGCGATCATATGACATGCTAAAACAAATCAGAAGCTTACTAAAATAACTTCACTTGAAAGTGGTAGTACCGCAGATCAGTAGGGCTAACAAGGTCTGATGAAATTTAGTATTTTCAAGCAGAAAGCCGCTGTTAGGCCTACCACAAACAGTCGGAACTTCAAAACGGAATTCCTTACGAAAATTTCCGATTCGGAATTCCGAATGTAGATCTAAATCCACGCGCAGTAGTTTTCCGTTCGTGTATGATAGCCTGATACATTATTAATGTATGTATTGAATTCAAATGTATTTTACCATGCCCTAACGGGGCGTCACATTGACAATATTATAAAAGATAGAAAGATTATGGCATACTCGTCTCTTTAAGCCGGTATAGCGCAGAGATTTCTCTGTAGAAGCAGTTGTTTCTGTTCGTGGACAGCACTTTAGCTTTACCGAGCTACAATTTAAAAAATTATGACATTGTAAATTGTAAATAAATTAATATGTATATATAGATTTGCTGCATTCAGAATTCCGATTCGTATATTCATAATTCAGTTTCGAAATTCCGGCAGTATGTGAGGGTACTAGCTTGAAAATATAAAGTTTTTGACAATATTAAAACGAAGGTACATTTAGTACAAAACAAGAGACTGTAGAGATGTTACTCGGCGTTTGCTCATTAACCCAAATGTACGCCCTTTTGTTTGAGACTGTTCTTTTCTGCAATACATCCCTTGGGGTGCAATTAAAATGTTGACGTCACAAATTAAGATCTGCATCTTTTTTCTGTTTAATTAAAGACTTTTTACACTAACCTAAATTAGGCGAATACTTAATTATACCTTTTTACACGCTCGTGTTTAACTTACTCCCATATTCTCTACTGACGTAGGTAGGGGCCGCTCTCCCTCTCCACTCTAGATACGACACTACTCTTCTTCTGCCTATCGCTTCCGATCTGAACTAATAAGGTTTTTTTATTTTTTATTTTAGCACGTCATATGACCGCACTCCCTGGTGTTAAGCCAGAGTGCGATCCATGAGCGGAGGCGACTGCTGTCAGAGAAGGGGATCTGCAAACAGCAGTCGTGCCCGCTATGCCGGCTTAATGAGATGCCTCTTCACACTGCGCTTGAAGGATCCCATGTTATAGGAAGGGGGAAAGACGTGACTGGGAAGGTCGTTCCACAATTTGATGGAACGACAGAAGAAGGATTGCCCGAACTTTTTTGTCCGCGAGGGGATTGTTTCGACGGTGAGGCGACGCATTCGATCGCCTGCACGCGTCGACCTCAAGCGATGTGGGGTAGGAGGGATTAGATCGTGGATTTCTGCTGAACATTCCAGTATCTAATATAAATCAAAAGTTTATTTGGTTTATTACGCATTTAATGATCGGTATTAACTTTTTAATGCGATATCTATCTACATGAAAAAGTGTAACAAATTAAATAGAGGTCAAGGTCTACTTTTTTTTATTTTAGTTTTAGTGCATTACATTAACCTACTTACAATAAATTTTGGTTGAGATCAGGAATATAACCCCGGTCCGATAAATAAGGAAATAATAAACTTAAATATTTCTTTAAACACAATTTCCAACTAAACTACGTGTTAGGCAACGTTTAAATATTATTATCGCGAAACGTAAACAAATGACGAATTATATTCTTCAATCAATTATATTTATTTAAACACGGATTTTATTTAAACAACAATAATGATAGAATCAAGTTCTATTGTCATAGACAAGTGGGGGCAAAGGTTCTACTAATTATTAAATTAAAATAAATAACAAAGGGAAACATAAAATAATAAGCATACGGCTAAAGAACGACCGTGGCCGAGTTAGTAAAGACGTGGACTAGCAATAGGTTCGAATTTCCCAAAAAGAAATAAATTTAAAGAGTGGTAGGCAGACTGATAATAATTATAAGCCTAGTCTGCTATACTGGGGTGGTACCACCACTTCCTAGGGTGACCCCTTGACCTAATTGGGTTTCGGGATCAGCTTGGAATTAGAGTAAAATGAGGAGTGTGTTCTGACAATAGATAATATACATTCGGCTTTTCAAGTCAGCATAGCAGAGGTGATTAGTGCCTGCAGACTTGGTAACTTTCTCAGCACTAATTATTATCGCAAATCACTATAATGAACAAATAGCTACGGCACAGAACATATAAAATGCTTGTGAAATATAACTAATATAAAATGTTTAAAAGGCATTTTACATTTTCTGTGCTGTAGCTATTTGTTTATTATAGTGATTTGCGGTGATAATTAGTGCTGAGAAAGTTATCAAATTATTTAATTTCAACATCAATCTGCTATGTTTCAAACAATGTTATATAACAAATGTATGGACGCTTAGGTGTTGGCACCTTAAAAGAAATATTAAAAGGAATATTTTGGTTACCAAATATAGTATAATCAAGAATATGGCAGTGTCGGAAGGGGGCGCCCTAGGAAGACTTTTCTCAGTCAGATCGGTCAACTGCTGAGAAAGGGTCAGATGAGGAGCGCCCTCAACCGACGTGCATGCATGAGGGGAGTAATGGATGTGGTCGAAGCGAAAGTGGTATGTAGAGAGAGGAGTCGCTGGCGCTCCATAGTTTCTGCCTACCCCAGTGGGAACAAGGCGTGAACTAAGTAAGTAAGTTGAATGAACAATAATATGCGACATCACGTGAAACTAAACGTGTTGAGACAAGCGTCACTAACATAAATTAACGTGTATTATGTCAAGAAAAATTGACATTTACCTCGAAAAAAAACAATGTCAATAAAATTAGACGTACAATCCTAAAGTACCAATGTCATATTTAATAAGTACAATGTCAACTAAAACCCGCAGAACAAATACATTAAAACCCAATGTTCACTGAAGCGTCTTCATCGCTAATTCATTTAAATTAGCGTACAATTCGCTGTATACACGGTTTTTTATATTGTAGCTCGACATATGACAACATTCCGCTTGATGTTAAGCTTGATGTGGTCCACCATTTTTGGGTGACCTAATAGTTTGGTAACAAAACAATATTCTAAAATAGTATCTTATTTTTTTTATTAGGTCATATTAATTATATCAACACATCATATTTCATCATAACACATAGACAATGTTTAATTAAATAAAAAAATTATTAAAGCATTTAAAATAATAATAACCTCAAATATTGCATCAGAAAACATCTAATTACTCAATAACCCGGGTGAAAAAATTAAAACTGTTTGGTAATAAGGAAGTAGATTTATTTTCTACAAAATTAACTAAAAATCATCGACAAACTCGAGAAAAAAATTGTAGGCCCTTTTGTCTTAGGCGAATGGGCATTCTCCTTTCTGCAGGCAGCAGTTTTTATGCGATGCAGCAGTTATATGCTTATCTGTAGTAGCAGTTGTTTCCGTTCACGGACCGCACTATAGCTTTAGATCATTTTTTTTAAATTGTAGCTTGGCATGTGACAACACTCCGCCTGATGTAAAGCTAGAGTGCCGTCCATGAATGGAAACAACTGTTACTACAGACAAATCTCTACAGGCAGCAGTCACCTCCACTATGCCGGCTTGAAGAGACGAGCAAGCACCATCCAGATTGACAGTGCACACTCCTCTCCAGATAGAACTGGCTACTTTCTCTGTACTTGGAGTACACAGAATCTCTTCTCAGTATGTTTTTCCGGGCCAATATTTATATAACAGTTGCCTCCATGGATAGATGGATTTAGTCACAATGTCAACCAAACTTGCAAATAAGTAGAACCAATAAAAAATGTGCGACTTTTTGTTAATGATGTAAAGGTCAAGATAAAAAAATCTATTTCGTCGAAATCGTCTTTTTTTATGTTTACTTTTTTTGCATGTTAATCGTGTATTGATTCTTTTAATTGTCACGTTAAAGCGTTACTTGTTATAAAGATATCAATATTATTTTTTAAATTAAACAGTTATCTTGTCACTTTCTATTATTAAACAGATTACACAAGTGCGAAAAGAACCGGAACAGTGTTTTAACTAAAGTAAACTAAACTTCGAGTGACCTTTTTATAACAACACTGCGCCCGATGTTAAACAACGAAAACGAGAAATATCTACAAGCAGCAATCACCTCCGCTATACCAGCTTAATAGTGTACACTTGTACAGTGTTATATCTCGCTAGTTTCAAATTAATCCTGAAACGCGACAAGGTCACTTCGCATTCGAAAGTGGTGGTACTACTCCCAGGACGGCAGACTGGGCTAATAACCATCATCAGTCTGCCCTACCAAGAAATATCGAACAATATACGCTGAAACAACAACATATATATCTTTTTATTGTAGCTCGGCATGTGACAACACTCCGCCTGATGTAAAGCTAGAGTGCGGTCCATGAATGGAAACAACTGCTACTACAGAGAAACTTCTACGGGCAGCAGTCGCATCTAGAGACAAGTATACCGTTTAGATTGACAGTGCACACTTCTCTCGCTAAATAATTAATAATGTTTTTGACTTTAATTTACGGAACTTTTCAAGAACTTTAGCTCTAGATACCTAGCTATCTATGTATAATTGTATATGCCCCTGCCAACCCCACTTAAAGACAAGAACCACGAGTATAATGTAAGCATTTTTACTAAGTATCCAGAATCTTTCTTTTTAAGAATACGCGCGTAGGTATGACAAATTGTTAACACTCATCTTATAAGGAGATGTTATCAATAATTGTGACAAAAAAGCTGTATAGATAGGTATTACAAAAAAAATGTAAGAAAAACAGGACAGAAAAACCTACTTATTTTTTTTAAATTGTACCTTGGCATATGACAACACTCCGCCTGATATAAAGCTAGAGTTCAACTGCGCACGAAAGCAACTGCTTCTACAGAGAAATTTCCAACAGGCAACACTTGCCTACGCCATGCCGGCTTCAAAAGACGAATGTGCACCATCCAGATTGACAGTACACACTCCTCTCGTTATACCTGGCTGCCTCTAAACGGATCCCGAAACGCGACAAGGTCACTTCATGGGTGTTACATTCGAAGGTGGTGGTACTGCCCCAGGACGACAGAATAGGGTAATAACCATCATCCCTCTGCCAACCTATATACGAGTATTTTATTATATCCAAATATAGGCAGATAATAGTACACCAACCCGTTATGCCGGACGTTCCGGGTTCGATTCCCGGTTGCATCGAATTTTAGCTCAGTGCCTATAGGCACTATTAAAGAGTGGTATGCAGTCTGATGATGGTTATTTGCCCAGTCTGCCGTCCTGGGGTAGTACCACCACTTTCGAATGTAACACCCGTGAAGTGACCTTGTCACGTTTCGGGAACAGTTTGAAAGTAGCCAGGTATAACGAGAGGAGTGTGCACTGTCAATCTGGATAGTACATGCTCGTCTCCTCAAGTCGGCATAGTGGAGGCGACTGCTGCCCGCACACGTTTCTCTGTAGTAGCAGTTGTTTCCACTCATGGACCGTACTCTAGCTTTACATCAGGCGGAGTGTTGTCACATGCCGAGCTACAATAAATAAAAAAATATATATACTTGATTTAAGTCTCGTTGCGTTTGTGTTGACATGTCTATGTATAATGATCTAATAGCCGGTATAGTGGAGGCAATTACAGCAATAATAAACTTACAAAGACGGCAAGTTAAGTAACGATGTAATTTAAAATAAAAACGCGAACCGGAGTGTACCGATGTTTTTATGAAAAAGGTTTTTTTTATTATTATTATTTCCAATAACTCTGTCATTTAGTCACGCTTTCCAATATTATTGCGTAATATTATTTATTATAATAAAGAAGAAAAAAAAACAATTTGTCTATTAACATTTGACAATTTCAATATACGTACGTCACACAGGAATCGAAGTGACGACTTTGAAAACAAATACCTTCCCCAATCAGTAACTCTGAGCCTAACCCCACATTTATTCAAATGTAATGCAAATCATATTTTTTAAACAAACAGAAAAAAAAACGATAAAATCTAATTTGTTTAGCTAAAATTAATTTTATTTACATGTTAATTTAAATATTATTTGTGTCTAAATTAACAAAAACAAAAAACACAATTACATACATAATTTACTTAAAATTAAATAGGAAAACGATAATGCCTACCTTTTTTATTATTCACAACTTATATTGCGTACAAAACACAAAAATACACTAACAAAAATAATCACAAATCCACTCGCGTCGCGTTTTTAGTACGGGCTAGCGTAAGACCCTCCACGCTCGGCGGCTCTTACCCGACTGAACTCCGTAGCACTAGCCGCGGTTCTACGGGACAATTTTCCTCAACCCGCGCACTATTCAGAAAATTTTTCTTTTTATTGTTTTTTTTTTCTTTATTTAAAGTTGCTGCAACAACCTTTAAGAGCGTGGTCTAGCGGTAGAATGCGTGAACTCACAATCGATAGGATTCGTGTTCGAACCTTACCAAATTCTTACCAATGTAACTATGTTATAACGATGTACTTTAGCAGCTCAATGCGTATTGGCACTATTAAAGAGTAGTAGGCAGATTGATGATGGTTATTAGCTAAGTCTGCATCCTGGGGTAGTACCACCACTTTCGAATGTATCTTTCGCGATCAGTCTGGAAGTGGCCAAGTATAACTTGCACTGTCCATCTGGATGGTGCATATTCGTCTCCCCAACCCGGCATAGCGGAGGTGACTATTGTCTGCAGAATAGCAGTAGCAATTGTTAACCGGACTAGATTAAAAAAAAAGAATATCGGTGTTTACAATTCATGAACCCGGGCTTGGGGAATTAACACTAAAACCATCCAGGCTTTTGGGCGATAATTCCGTCCGGACATCAGACGAGGCCGTTCTATTTTCTAGTAATTGAATTTGCAGCCGTAAATCGGATGAACAGTGGCACAGTATGCGTCTCCCTACAACGATTTTAAAGCGATTACGTTAAATCGCGTTAACGTGTTAGGTTTGATTCTCTATTTATTTAACCAAATAGGTAAACAAACATACTGTTTTTTTATTGTAGCTCGGCATGTGACAACACTCCGCCTGATGTAAAGCTAGAGTGCGGTCCATGAATGGAAACAACTGCTACTACAGAGAAACCTGTGCGAGAAGCAGGAGTCGAGCATGTACCATCTAGATTGACAGTGCACACTCCTCTCGTTATACCTGGCTACTTTCAAACTATTCCCGAAACGCGACAAAGTCACTTCACGGGTGTTACATTCGAAAGTGGTGGTACTACCCCAGGACGGCAGACTGGACAAATAAGCATCATCAGTCTACATACCACTCTTTATTGTCTTGAAAAGTCCTGCTTAAAAACTAGGATATACTCATAGACTAAGACAAGATATTAATATATATTTGTCTCGACCAGAATCCAGTCCAGTCTCTGCGTAAGAGAGGCGTGCTGACCTTACCACACGTTACTCACGCATTTCATCTATCAAAATCTTCATTGGTACCAATGTACCAATTTAACTGAGTATGTACTTTGAAGTTTTTGTTTACCAATCACTCTGTTTCTATGATGCAAACACTGGCATATACGTCACTGGGCATTTATTATAGATTAAATAAATTTTTCTATAATAATATTTCATCTAAGTTCTAATAATTTAAAAGAAAAATATTTTTTTTAGAAATTCAATGACCTCAGCTCAGTTTCTTATTTCTTTTATTTTTCATCAAATCTATAATAAAAATAAAAAAAATTAAAAATAATTAAAATTAAAGTTCATTATTTTTTTAATTACATTTGTATATAAATTAAGTCTAGACCAGGCCCGGCCAGGCCCAATTCCACTTGATATTTTAGTACATATTTACACCATTATCAAACTGACGAACATGTATTTTGGAATCGAAAACTCATTAAATTGAATCAAGGAAAAATCATGAAATTTATTGTTTTTTTTTTATTGTAGCATATGACTACACACCGCCTGTTGTTTAGCTAGAGTGCGGTCCGTGAACGGAAACAACTGCTATAACAGTGAAATCTCTACAAGTAGCAGTCGCCTCCTAGACCATCTAGATTGACAGTGCACACGCCTCTCGCTGTAATACCTGGTTACTTTCAAACTGCTCCCGAAACGCGACAAGGTTACTTCACGGACGTCTGCCTACCACTCTTCAATATAGGCACTGAGCGAACAAAGTACATATAACAAAGTTACATTGGTACCGGTCGTTAGCGTGGTTCGAACACGGGTCTGACCAAACCCGCTCATGATTGGCCAGACCTGGTCTATGCAAACGTGGAATGCTTTGCCCTCCCATGTATTCTCCCAATCCTTTCACCTTGGATCCTTCAAGCGGAGCGTGAAAAAGCACCTTCTCAGGCCGGCATAGTGATGGCGACTGGAGCCACCGTGCGAGCGGTTCTCTAGTCGTCAATGCTCATGGACCTCCACTGCGTTTACCATCAGACCAGTCGAGGTCACATGTCGTGCCAAAAAAAAAAAATAATAAAAAAAAAAAAACGTTGAAACATTAATGCTTTTAAAGTTTTAGTAAGTAATTGAAATTGGCAAAACTCAGCTTTTTCTTGTTTGATAAAAGTACAATAGTATAAAATTTTTCTAAATGTTCATAGCACAGTACATTTACCTACGGTTCAATGATATTATTTTTAATAGTATAGCTAACTAGCTATAGTATAGTTACTGTTAACAACACGGTTGTTTTGTACACTAAACAACACATTGATTGGCACTTTACGTGATCGTGTCGAAATCTAAGAGTGGTAATCAGACTTAAATTCAGTCCCACCCTGAACCACCACCGTAACCCGTATACCCGTTAAGTGACTTTGGCGCACTTCGAAATCAGTTTGACAGTATAACGAGAGGAGTTTGGAGAGTGCGCATTCGTCTCCTCAAGCCGGCATAGTGGAGGCGACAGCTGTCTATAGAAATTTCTCTCTGTTAGCACTTGTTTCCGTTCATGAACTTAATATTAGGTGGAGTGTTGTCATATGCCGATAAAAATCCACTATTCTATCTTTCCATTCAACTGCTGGGTTGACGTCATACAACTTTGTTTTTATTCAATTCAATCAATAGTAAAGATACTGTGTACCTAAATCGACGTGTAGGTAAATTAACCGCTATAGTAATAAGTTGGTAATGACCCAGTAACCAGTCTCACAATACCCTGTTAAGTCGTACAGCTAACAAAC
The DNA here is from genome assembly GCA_948150575.1 of Tinea pellionella. Lineage (NCBI taxonomy): Eukaryota > Metazoa > Arthropoda > Insecta > Lepidoptera > Tineidae > Tinea > Tinea pellionella. Next base: position 7,920,358 of record OX411260.1, read on the forward strand.
TATTGCAGAAAATGTGGTTTTTGTAATATCTAACTAGGCTTAAGCTTGTTTTACACTTATTATAATTATTTAATTTTTTTAATTAACAAAAACAAGAGGTTCTTCTTATTTATGACATTTTAACAAATTGCCAATGTCAAAGTAAATATTTGCATTCATTCATCACATTAAATAGTTAGGTCAAGTCCCAGTCAAGTTAAAAATACTTCTAGCAGCGGTAGAATCTTTACTAAAACTCCCTACGGAGTTTTGGAGGGAAAGGTATTTTTTGTATTAGCTTTTTAAAGATTTTCATGTATCAAACCGCAATATTATAATGACAACGCAAGTTGAATTGCTTCGCTCGATCGACCTTGCATTTACATTGCTTCTTTTGACATTTCGATGATGTTTGCGCCATATAGTACTGTTATGCGAGAGAGGTAGGGTCTTAGTGTTGCATGGTGACATATCGTGCAACTTTCCTCTTCCGTCGCATAATACCTATCGTTGTCCTGCTCCCACGCCTGTTCCTTCAGTACCCATCCGGCTCGCCGCGTTGGTGCACGCGCATCTATGCCGCCTTGGACGATCGGAACGACGGCAGTTGCGCTGTGGATTAGTTCTCTCTCGTTCGCTTTGCTTCTCGCTGCTTTTCGTATGTGTTTTCGCTCGTTTACTACATCTAAGTTGTGGTGTTAAAAGTTGATGCCGAGTGTGTGTACGCCAGGGCAAAACAGTCCACTTTTGGCGCTAACAATGAGGTTTTGTGTTTTTTAGCAAACAATTGTACCATAAAGTTATTATATGTAGTTGTTAGACTAATAAATAATGCAGTTTTTTTATAATTTTTTCATTAGACATCCCGTTTTAATAAGAAAGGTTTCGACCTTTTTTAAATTAAGGTGGGTAAAAACCTGAAAAATGCTGCTAGCTCCTAGCTAACTAACTTGAAATAAACCTAATTGTTGTTATTTAAGTGTATACCAAGCCTAAAAAAGCAAGCCTTTGCAATCAGCCTGTGGGTTTCACTTGTTTTAAATTATTCATCGGAAGGAACTCACTGTGTTCATTCAACCGTTGCATTACCGTATGTAGAATATTAATTATCTTAAACTACATTGATGTTTTTCATAGATATACTGAATTAATTTCATTATAAAAAGAAGCAGTGTATAATGTTTAAATAAATAATTTTTTAATGCCTGTACTCAGCTATCTAGTGTTTACATCACAGTACATGTAACATAGTTACATTGGTATCGGTCAAAATTCAGCGAGATTTGAGCACGAGTTTCATTGATCGTGAGGTCTGTCCTCTGCTGCTAGGCTACGGCCTTCTGAGCTTCAAAATTAGAATAATGTAGCTCTCATTATGCCGCCTGGTCTTGTGTTATGAGTAATAAGACAAGAACAACATAAACATAAGTCTCAAGCCCAATAATATACGTTTTTTACACAACATCTTGGACATTTTTGCAAATGTCTGCAGACAGCAATTTTCTCCGCTTGATGAAATGAATAAACCGCACAGGTGAACGGGGCACACTTCTGTAATTATAGCTCGCTACTTTCAGGGCCACTTTACGGGTGTTACGTACGAAAGAAGTTATACTACCCCACGACAGCAAATGGGCTATACCAGCATCAACCGGTCTTCAGTTTATTCAGTCTTCAAGTATCATATTTTTAGCTCTCTTTTGATTCTTAGGAAATATGCCAGGGTTCAGTCGGACTCTGGGGTACCGACTAAAACCCCACGGTATTTCTATAGTGGATAGAGTCTCGTCACGCGTTAATATTCATCCAGACTCCGCCCTGAAGTATACTCGTAATATCCTACACTTGTCTACAATTGTCCCAGACAATATCTAATTTAACGTCTAACCGCGTTAATAGGAAGATAGCTGTTGCGTAATACAACACACCTAGGGTTGACACTTTTTTATTTATTTTATTTATTTGTACGCATGACAGAAAAATGGTACAATTAAAGGAGAATGCCCATTTGCCTAAGAAAATTGGGCCCACAATTTTTTCTTGTATTTGTGTATGATTTTGTAGAAAAATAAATCTACTTCCTTTTTACCAATCAGTTATAATCTTTTCACCCGGGTTATTGAGTAGTTAGACTTTTTCTGATGCAATATTTGAGGTTATTATTATTTTAAATGCTTCAATAATTGATGATATTTGTTTTTATGTAATTAAAGATTGTCTATTGATTGGTAAATTATGTGTTGATATAATTAAAATTAATTAATTAGAAAATAAGGTATTATTTTAGAATATTGTTTTGTTACCAAACTATTAGGAGTATCAAGTGGGCCCAAAAAGGGCATTCTCCTTTACCATTGCTTTTGTTTATAAATTAAAATAACCCACCACCAGAATAAACAACAATCAACATATATACAACACAATAAACAGCAGTTGTTTCCGTTCCGCTCCGTAGATTTACATCAGGTGGAGTGTTAAAAATACAATATAATTGTCACGCCTTTTTCCCACAGGGATAGGCAGAGACAACGGAACGTCACTTACCACGATCCTGACACAACACCCTCGCTTCCTTTACATCCACAATTCTCTTCATGCACGCCCGACGGTTATGGGCACTAGGCAGCCCAGCTTTCTTGAGGATGTCTCCTATTTGATCGGAAAACACCCTTCTGGGTCTGCCTTGTTTAACGCATCCATTTACATCAGATTTATATATTCCTTTTGTCAATCTCCTTTCCATGTGCCCGAACCATCGAAGCATTCGTTTCTCAATCCTCGTCACTACATCATCTTTGAAACCACATCTATCGCGTGTTAAAAATAATTAGAGTATACCTCCCTAAATGTTGAAAAGAGTCGTGAACTAGTTCCCTGTAAACCAATCTTTTGTAAAACCGCGTTTGCTAATAGACTATTTTTTAATCTGTTTTCACAGTAACTTGTAAAAACATTTGCTGTCAATAAAGATTTATTTTTATTTTGATATATGTCAACCCTAATAACAGTAGGTCGAGCGACGTTTTCATGATGCGCGTGAGCACAATAACAAATGGCTTAGTTAACATGAAAGAAAGTATGTAATAAAATTTGTCATTGCTAAAACGTTTTCTTCGCCTCGATAAAAGTGAATTTGGGCGTGTTCTGTGTTACGCGGTTATGTAGGCGCGATTGTCGTTTGTTTGTACTTTGTAATGTAAATACATAATACGGAGCTTTGTATGTTTTTATTTATTGAAAAATGAAAGTGTTATATAAATACGATATATAAAAGAAGCATTGAAATAGGAAAACTCTTAATGCTCGCCACTTCGTATGCTTATAATCAGTTCTGTTCCGTTTCCGTTCTCTAGGGAATCCTGTTCCTGTGCCAAGTCTAACATAGCTGTCTAACATCCCAGTTCAGACAATGAACGAGCTATTACGAGCTACTATTAATGTATAAATACCGAAACACATAGGAGACAAACAAACAAAGAAACATTCACATTTATATATTAAAAGATTAATCTGAAAATATACCTATACAAGAACAATAACTTAATTATGTTTCTAATGAATATTGTTAAATAATAAATAATACATTTCCATATTCATTATAATAATTTTAATTATTTTATTTTATTATAATTTACAACATTTTCTTCATTTTAATTCTATTTTATTATTTATTTTTCACTTTTTATTACTATTTTGATAACTTTGGACATGTAAACAAAGAGCGACGCATCCTGAGATACGGGTTTTCCCCTAGTTCAGGGGCCTTGTTATTAATTGAATGTTAAAAGGAGCCTAAGAGAAATGGGCCCACAATTTTTTTTTTCGAGTATGTTGATAATTTTTAGTAAATTTTGTAGAAAAATAAATCTAAATTCCTTATTACCAATCAGTTTTAATTTTTTTCACCCAAACTTATTGAGTTATTAGATGTTTTCTGATGCAATATTTGAGGTTATTATTATATTAAATGCTTTAATAAATTGATTATATCTGTTTTTTATGTAATAAACATTGTCTATTGATTGGTAAATGTCGTGTTGATATAATTAAAATGAATTAATAAAAAAACAAGATATTATTTTAGAATATTGTTTTGTTACCAAATTAGGTATCAAGTGGGCCCGAAAATGGGCATTCTACTTTTGACAATAAAGGTTTATTTTATTTTTTATTTTAATCACATGTAACCACTACCTTCGCCGTTTCTTTTTTACAACTTGCAAATGTTTAATAAAATAGTTCTTTGTTGAATAAAAACTCCTCCTTTGAACGAGGACGGCCGGTTTTTTATCAATACCGCGCCATATTTCTATATTATTAGATTATTAATATAACCTTATTTCAACTGGGATAAAATTAGACTTATATCCTGTTGAGAAAGGTGGCCGTGGTCTAGTGGTAAGACGCGTGAACTCACGATCGATGAGACCCGTGTTTGAACCTCACTAAATTCTTACAGGTACCAATGTGCTATATGTAGTTTGGTAGCTCAGTACCTATAAGCAATATTAAAGAGTGGTAGGCAGACTGATTGGTGAGTGACAGACTGAGAAAAAAATTAAAACTGATTGGTGATAAGGAAGTAGATTTAGTTTTCTACAAAATCAACTAAAAATTATCGTGAAACTCAAAAAAAAATATGTGGACCCATTTCTTTTAGAATGGGCATTCTCCTTTATGAATTGGGTAGTACCTCAAAATAAAATTTAATTTATTTACCACAATAATTTTGTTATATTATCTAGGTACTACACATTGATAGACGAATATATTTTGACACCTATATTATTATAAACATAACAATTGATAATAAGCATAACTAGTATCAATAAATACATTTTAAGATTGCTGTTTGACGACCACCATTCAATAACTTCTAGAAGGAATTATCGCTACTATTCATATTAAAAATAAGGATCATAATTATTTGTAATCTCGTTATGTACATACGTCGTTTTGTTAATAGAATATTAGTGAGATCGTGAGCGTGGTGCATAGCTTCGTATTGACCTTCAAACGCTCACGCTAATCGAGTATTAGGTACAGTCAGTTACGAAAGTTAAACAAAAATAAGAAATTTATGTTTTTTTTTCAGTTGTAATTTTTTTTTAACTAATTAAAAACTCCTCAAGCTGGCATAGCGGAGGCGATTGCTGTATGTGACGAGCCAAAATTAAAAAATGTAGAAATTGCTCTGTTGTTTCCCTTCATGGACAGCATTCAAGCTTTACATCAGGCGATGTGTTGTCATAAGCCGAGCTACAATAAAAAAATACACTTTACTTCACGACAGTACGATATCAAGTTAGAAGTCAAGTACAGTCGCGCATTATATAAGTAAAGGAAGACGATGGCAAAAATGTAATGAGTGTCAGATAATAAAAAACAATAGAATTTATTACATCATTCCTTTTTCTAAATCCGACTGTACCAGGCACCGCGCGCCATTGACACGTTTATAATAATGCATCTATTATTAATTTAAAAATTATGACGTCATTAAACTAACAAAAAATGTTAAACTAGAGTATGGTCTATGAAAGAAAACAACTGCTACCACGGAGAAGTGACGACTGCTTGCCTCCGCTATGCTAGCTTTTTAAAATGGTGGCAGCAATCATACTTACAAGGCAGACACTTCTTGTTATACCTCACCATTCCAATCTGATCTCTCATCTCTAGTCAGTTGAAAATAGTATTACGACCCTAAGACGGCCTGGCAGACTGAGCAAATAACCGTCTGCCTAGTAGTCTTTCAGGAGTGCTCTTGGAGTGCAGCAGCGTAGACGAACCACGACAGAAGTTCCTAGACACGACAAAGACGCTTCAGCAGGTGTGCAGGATCGTGAAGAGTCCTTCCTGGGAGACTTCGGGTGGCTGCGGTGAAGCGGTCCACCTCACGCACAACGAGCGGCCATAACTGCTCAATTGCAGAAAAAGAGCCTGCGAGGAATCTAGTCTCGCGGGACACTTTACGGGTAACGTTTCAGTGGGTCGCTCTTTAAGTAGAAATTAGAGATGAAACGGATAGCAGTTTAGCCGGATACCGGATAATCGGCCGCCGAATACCCGGCGGAACGTTGCCGTTTGGTGCATCGCAAGAAGCACGCTTACGTAGGCGGCGCGTGAACGAACGGGTGTGTACAGCGAAACTTTTTTCTGAAGATGGCCTTATGATGGCAGATAAATTAGTATTCATTCACCGGAATTTTAAGTGCAGTATGAGTACTAATTCATTTTCTAAGTTGTAGAATTATCTTGTGATTACTGATTGCATTTCTTAAGTGATACTAACTAAATAAAGCAATTAATTATTTTAAATATATATTTTTTAAATCCAGTATTCGGCCGGATAGTACTTAGTCCACCGGATAGTTACTGAATATCCGTTTCATCTCTAGTAAAATAGTAATAAAAATAATCGATTTGAAAATACATGTTCAATATTGTTCATTGTATAAATGCACAACAATATAATATTAAGTGGAATAGAATCAAAACTCGCATGATAGGGGTCACACAAACACGTCGCGGGCCGCGTGTTTGCCGGGTCCACCGCAACTTGAGAGAGGGAAAAACATTTAATATTGTTACTAAATTGTAATCAATTTTATTTCTTCAATAAAATTATGTATATGTAATTGTAAATAACATGTAAATTATGTAATAAAAACGCGTGCAAATAATACCTAATAAGATTTCATAAGATTAAAATTACTTACTCGTAAATCATATAGGTAAAATTTAGTTCTAGGTTATTAAAACTTTAAAACACGCTACGCCTATTGAGTTATTATTAAAACCTGATTACTATTGATTACTAGTGACGCTCCTCATCGAAAATTCGAAAATAGTGATGTATATTTTAAATGTTAATCTTTACTTTATTTTCCATCTATAACAGGAGACTTATAGTAGTAGAGATTTTTAAAAATATTGTTAATTATAAAAACATTCTTAGGTCAAAGGTCATTAACCTCTTATAAAAATCAATGTGATAGGTACGTCACAACATCCGTCGTCATGACAACGGATTTGTAAACACACGCAAAGAACAAAGGAGCGACAATTAGTAGGTAAAAATGTTATAAATAAATAATGTTGTTCACTGTACCATCTTGCTCGTACGCGTCCATTATTTTCTGTTTTGTATGGAATTGTGCATTGTTTTTTTACTGTAGCTCGGCACATAACAACACTCCGCCTGATGTAAAGCTAGAGTGCCGTCCATGAACGAAAACAACTGCTATTTCAGATAAACAGAGTCCTCTCGCTATACCTGACTACTTTCAAACTGTTCCCGAAACGCGACAAGGTCACTTCACGAGTGTTACATTCGAAAGTGGTGGTACTACCCCAGGACGGCAGACTGGACAAATAACCATCATCAGTCTGCCTACCACTCTTTAATAGTGCGACCAAAGTACATATAACAAAGTTACATTGGTACCGATCAGAATTTAGCGAGGTTCGAACACGGGTCTCTTCGATCGTGATGATATTTTTAATGTTTCTAAATATAGGTTACTAATTATATTAAATTTAATATTCGATTATTATTTTGGAAGCAATTAATTTGTGAATATTCGTAGATGGCGCGTGACATTTGAAAATTCCCCGGGATTTAACGCCTAACCAGTCCCCAAAATGATATCTTATTTGCATAAATCCATTTCTAATTTAATTTTAAAGTGCTTATTGATTTTCTATTAATGAATATATTTTAAGAACAAAAAGGGTATTTTGGTGGGTTCAGGTTGAAAGCTTCCGGATTCTTGTTTATTCAATATTTTCTTAACCGACCTCCAACACATACTTTTGACAACTGGCATAGACCACAGTCGACGAGGCAAACATGTTGAGCCATAGACTATAGAAATTCATGCACACAGCAGTCGCCTCCGCTATGCCGGCTCAGAGAGAGATATGTGCACTATCGATTGACAGTGCACACTGCTTTATCTCGCTACTTCCAAGCTGAGCCAACATTTCACTTAAACGTAGTGATACTAACCTAGAACGGCATACCGGCCTAATTTATTTATTTATTTGGAAAATTTACAGGTGCAGTATCGAGGAGATTTTACGTTTAAGTTGCCCATGATAACATCACTGGACCCTAAAATAATTTTTACTATGTACATAAATTGGTGGAGTGAACGTATACAAAAAAAGGGAAAAAAATAGTAATAATAAAAAACAGATAAATATAATGAGTGTTACATCATTGCCTGTCACACCTGCATCTACCCAATTCAGCATACATTTTAGATTTATTGCACTTTTTTGAAAATTGTTGAAAGATATCAATAATAACCATCATCACATCAGTTTGAAAGTATTCAGGTCTCCTCTAGACGGTATAACGAAGACGAATGATGTCAGCAAATATTTATTACCTAGCAGTAGCAATTGGGGAGGTGTATGCGTAACAGCTATCTTTTTTACATATTTTTTAAATAATATAGATTAATTTAGTCGACACGTGTTTCTGGAAAACTTTTATAATTGCTTTGTTCTTTTTTATTAATTTTTTAAAATTGCGATTGTAATATAGTAATCGTGACGTTTTGGTCGGAACTAAACCATTGCCAATGAACAATAAAAAATAATCGTCTGTCAAAAGTTCAAACAAACTTTTGATTTTTAAAAGTTCCTGTTAATTAAAATGTCGTGTTTATAGTGTAGTTTTGTTTTAAAAATTACAATAGTAATTCGTATAAAACACTGTTATTGTTAGGAAGCACAAACAAAAGATATTTGACAAACTTGTGAGGCGACAACCATAGACAACAAAATAATCTACAAAACTGTTAGGTTATTATATATATTATGTTAGGTTAGTATATTTGTATTCTTTCTTGTCAAACTCTCCGAAGAAGGTCAAAGAAGGTCATTACAGTTTTTCAAATATCTCCGCGATTTTTAAGTTTTTTCAGACGAGAATAAAAAAATACATCTAATTGAAGTGATATCTCGAAATGGTTTTCGATTTAACATGGATTAGTTTTTGAGGACCTTGCCCATTGTTTCCGTTCATGGATCGCACTCTAGCCTAACATCAGGCAGGCTTTTGCGTCAGATAGCCCGTTTATTGAAAAAGTTTTTCAGCTTTTTTATGTTTATTGTACTAACAGGAATGCTAATATTAATTATATGCGTGCAAAATCGCGGGCAACAGCTATATTTGTCATATTATTTATATCTCTGTAAATCCCCGAAACAATTTTGATCCGTGGATTTGCGTCATGAAATATATTTTCGCATTTTCGCGCTCTAAGATGTACTCACTACCTTTATATTATTAAGTAAAACAAATACGTCACCTGCCCAACAAAAATATTCCTCAAAAACAATAGCAATTGTTTTTTTATTGTAGCTCGGCATATGACAACACTCCACCTGATGTAAAGCTAGAGTGCGGTTCATGAATGGAAACAACTGCTACTACAGACAAATTTCTACGGGCAACAGTCGCCTCCGCTATGCCGGCCTGAGGAGACGAGTATGCACCAACAGTACACACTACTCTAGTTATACCTGGCTACTTTCAAACTGCTCCCGAAACGCGACAAGGTCACTTCACGGGTGTCACATTCGAAAGTGGCGGTACTACCCCAGGACGGCAGACTGGGCTAATAACCATCATCGGTCTGCTTACCACTCTTTAATAGTGCGACCAAAGTACATATAACAAAGTTACATTGGTACCGGTCTTTAGTGAGGTTCGAACACGGGTCTCACGGCCGCTCACATCTATCTATTGACACTATTCATTGACAGGTCATACTACTCTCGTTATACTCGTCTACTTCTGAAACGCGGACAAGTCACTTCACAGATGTTACCCTTGGTGGTACTACCCCAGGGCGGCAGACTGGGTTAAAAACCACCATCAGATCAGTTTGAAAGTAGTATAACTCGGGTTTTATCTCCTCTAGCCGGCAAAGCGAAGGCGACTGATGTCTGCAAATATTTCACTGTTTCAGCAGTTGTGTTACCGCACTGTAGCTTGATAGAGTGTGATCACATCCCGAAGTACTATAAAAAATGAGGTAGGCAGAGAAAAAAATGTATAGGGCCTTAAACAAACACGCTCTCTTTTCAATTCCTAATTACGTTTCAAAGATTTGAGAAAACAAACGAGGTTTAAAATTAAATCGAATTAATCTCTTAATTTTAATCACTCTTAATGCTTAGAACATAAAGGTCAAAATTCAATTGTATACTTAAAAGTGTGTTCAATAAATCAATTCTGTAAATGTGTGTAACGTGACAGTTTCACGGTTAGAATTAATGGTTTTACAATCCCTTTTTAATTGAATTAGCGTTATAATCGTATGTTTCTTTTATTATAGCAACACTCCGCCTGATGTAAAGCTAAAGTGCGGTCCATGACTGCAGCAGTCGCCTCTTCTATCCCGGCTCGATCAGACGAAAGTGCACCATCCAGATTGACACTGCACACTGCTCTCGTTATACCTGGCTACTTTCAAACTGTTCCTGTAACGCGATATAGTTACTTCACGGGTGTTACATTCGAAAGTAGTGGTACTACCCCAGGACGGCAGACTGGGCTAATAACCATCATCAGTCTGCCTACCCTCTTCAAAATTTCAATTCAATATTTACTAACCAATGCATTCGAAACATAGTAATATGCTAAACAGAACATAATCCCTTCTTTGCCTTAACACGGTCGGTTTGTCTAACCGAAAGTTTCTTTACCCCAAAGCTTTTCAAATGTTGACACGTAAAAGTATTCGGAGATACGCCAATCTTTATTGTATAATTTAAAAAAAATGTGCTTTGTTATTCTTAAAGTTTTTATTACTAAAAAACTGTGTGTCTGTGGTCTAGCGGTAAGACGCGTGGACTCACGATCAATGAGACCCGTGTTCAAACCTCGCTACTTTGGTCGCTCAGTACCTATAGACACTATTGAAGAGTGGTAAGCAGACTGATGATGGCTAACAGCCCAGTCTGCCGTCCTAGGGTAGTACCACCACTTTCGAATTACACACCCCGCGTGTCGCGTTTCGGAAATTTGAAAGTGGTCAGGTGTAGCCGGTGCCTACTCCGGCATAGCAGAGGCGACTGCTGCCCTTAGAAATTTCTCTGTAGTAGCAGTTGTTTAGTACATCGGGCGGAGTGTTGTCACATGCCGAGCTACAATTTAAAATAAACATAACGCAAACGAAAATACCAATTTCTTATTGGCTAATAAAAAACGTTTAACTCTACAACATTCAAGAATTGTCCCCTCAATCAGTTACAGCACAAAAACTCCTCTACCTACCCCAATAAACAATAAAGTTATAATTTAAGCACAACACTAGTTCCTTTAACCTCACTCAAGTTTCCGCTCGGTTGTATAATCACAAAAAACTTGGAAATACATACCAAAAACATAATTCTTGTCAGACCGTTGTCATTTTATAAGATTACAAGCATTAAGCACTTACTAACAAGAAAATATTATGATATTCACTGAAATTTTTAAAGAGTGGTAGGCAGACGGATGATAGTTTTTTTTTAAATGGCATTCGCCCTAGGCATCCTGCCAGCATCACGTTATGGGAGATGGGGAACAGAAAATGCAAGACAAAATAATAATAACAATAATTCTTTAATGCACAAATGTTGTACAATGGCGAGATTAATGCCATTAGGCATTTTCTCCCAGCTAACCATTGGAAAATAAGGAAAAAAAAAAGAAAAAAAAGGGATAAAATGAATTTTTCATATGAATGAAGACGGAATGAATGAAGAACTATAGCGATGGAATGAAGAATAGCAGGAGATGATAACGAGATGGAGAGAAGGTTAGAAATGTTAGTAGGGCAAGGAATAGATTTATGAATAGATTTTAAGAAGTCAGAGCGATTATATAGGGGACAGGAGAAGAAAATATGATTAGTCGGATGATAGTTATTAGCCCAGTCTGCCGTCCTCGGGTGGCACAACAATTTTTAAATGTAACATGAACATGCACTTCTCAAGGCGGAGGCAACGGCTGCCTGCAGGAATTTCTCTGTAGTAGCAGTAGGTAGGTAGACTGATGATGGTTATTTGTCCAGTCTGCCGTCCTAGGGTAGTACCATCACTTTCGAATGTAACACCCGTGAAGTGACCCTGTCGTGTTTCGGGAATAATTTGAAAGTAGCCAGGTATAACGAGAGGAGTGTACACTGTCAATCTAGATGGTACATGCTCGTCTCCTCAAGCCGGCATAGTAGAGGTGACTACTTCTCGCACAGGTTTCTTTGTAGTAGCAGTTGTCTCCATTCATCGACCGCACTCTAGCTTTACATCAGGCGAAGTGTTGTCACATGCCGAGCTGCAATAAAAAAAAAAAAATCCGTGCATAGACCGCACTCAAGCCTAACATCAAATATAATGTGATCACCCAAAAAGCATAACATGACAAGAAATTTAAAAAAAAAAACTTTTTATAATAATAACAACGATAAACATTGCAACATCTTCGATTTTCATTTCCTAAAGCTAACCACATTTCCGCGGTGTTGACAATCGGCTTTTCTTCCCCCCAAAATGTCATTATTTATAGCGTGACAGTTAGGAACTGTGACAGTTTAGGCTGCAATGACAAATGCTCACAAAACATTATAGATTCCAAGATGGTACAGCCTACATCAAGGCTTTCTTTTTAATTTACTCCACACTTACAAAGTTTTTAATAGAAAATGTTTCTAATGTTAACAGGCGCTCGACTTGGGGCAACAAAACATGTATATGGGATCTGACGCTTCACTGTCACCTAGGTGATAACGAAACGTCAAATCCCATTCTGTTGTCGATTCAAATAAGTGTTCGCAACTAAAATAAATAATGTTGCCAGTTATAAATATTTTACATGGAATTGAATAATGTAGTAATCCATTCTAAGAAACAGGCATGCCGCCACCGCTGATCCCTATTTGAGAGGGTGAGATGGCTGCCTGCCTGAGTGCTTGACACTTTTTGGCGAGTCGTCAAACGAGAAGGTCGTTACCCAACAGCAGCTGTATTGTTTCTTATTGTATTAATTTTAAAAATGTGAGTATTAATGTCACGTTGCTATAACACGTAATCACGATGTAATAAATGTTTGTCCTGTTGTCAAACTAAATCGTGATTACTAGGAATTCTAATAATGGTTATTTCTTTCTGCTATATATGTATTCATTGATATTAATATATGTATATAAGAAACGAGGACTTTGTTTAATTCATTATAACGCCCACTAATCTGTCCTCACATAAGTGACAACTGCCGCTTGGCATTTGACTTTAACCCCAGGGGCTGGTCCAAAGATAATATAGAACGGAGCGGAGACCAATCATAAATCAATGGTTATGTACTAGGGATGTTGCGAATATTCGCATCCGCATCCGCATATGCGGAGCATCCGCATCGATTTAGACATCCGCATCCGCATCCGCATCCGCATAAATCGATGCGGAGTTAATGCGGATGCGGATGTGTAACAGGTCGCGACAAGAAAGAAAGGAGCGGGACCGGCTTGTGGTGCGAGTCGACTAGTAAGAGAGTAATAAGCTCACTCAAGCAGCACACATACAATCGCGTCAGCGTTGCCAGACCTCCCGATTTTTAAATCAAAATTCAATGTCCCGTGCGGGACAGGTTCAGTCCCGCTTCTCGGACTTATTTTATTTATTTATTTATTTAAAAACTTTATTGTTATACAACAAAAGGCGAGCTTAATGCCGCAAGACATTTTCTTCCAGCTGGCCTTCGGGAAGCGGAAACGTAGTAATAGCCACGGGTAGTAAAACGAATAATATATAATATATAACCCTAGAAATACCAATCACACAAACACAGATAGATACACACACACACACATACACACACTAATAATAATATAAATAATATACATAAACTAATTATATACATATATACATATATAAAAATATACATAAAATAAAAACATAGTACAAGTTAAAAGATGTTACACATACATACATAATAAGATAATGAACGCATACAGTGTACTGACTTAATATACACAAAATAATTATGACTTGAAGAGATGTTCGTAAAGCTTTCTTTTAAATACACCCCGACTTGGCGCTTGCCGTATAGTTAGTGGCAAACTGTTCCACAGAGAAGATGTGACGACGACGAAGGACTTAGAGACATAGTTAGTGGAGTGGGAAGGAGTTGCAAGAGATAGGTTGTGAGAGGAGCGCAAGGATCTATTGTGAAGGGAACTAAGAAAGGTGAACATTTCTTTGAGGTAGATTGGAGTATTCGGTTCGTTTAAAATAGAAAATAGCAAACACAGCATTCTTAGATTCCTACGGGATCGAATGTTCAACCATTTGAGTTTAGAACGGTACTCTGAAATGTGATCATATTTACGTAGAGAAAATATGAACCTAATACAACAATTTTGGATGCGTTGTAATTTATCTAGCTGAGCCTCGGTCATGTTCACGCTGCAGACATCACCATAGTCTATGAATGGGAGAAGTAAGCTTTGCGCCAGTATTATTTTGGTTTTAATAGGTAAAAAAATTTTGTATTTGGTGTAGTGACGCAAAAACTTTTCTGTTAACAGCAGTGAGCTGCGAAGCCCAACCGAGATTAGAGTCAAGAGACACTCCTAGATTTTTTACAGTTGTACTAAAGAAGAAGTGTATTATCATACCGAATAATGTCAAGTGTGGAAGATTCCACTTTTGAAAGAAGTTTGTTACTTCCGATGATAGACTGACACTTACTCGGATTGACAACCACCCCATATCGCTCGGCCCAAGCGTGAACATGACCGAGATCAGAATTCACCCAGGCTATTGCGCTGTTAACCGCTGTGATGTCCGTGTGCACATACAGCCCAGCGTAAGTCATCGGCGTAAAGGTGATAGTGACAGTGCAGAGAAGAAGAAATAGAGTTAATAAATAAAGAAAATAATAAAGGAGAAAGTATTCCGCCCTGTGGTACTCCTGTCCTCAAGTCGCACCAATCAGAGAACTCTTGATCCATGCGAACTCTCTGCCGCCGACCATGCAGATATTGTGAAAACCACACTTATGTGTGTATTGTGACGTCGGATAAGTATAAAGCTTACTGTAAACTGTGTATAAAGAGTACAAATTGTAACTCACTCTTCAGACTATTATTTGAAACACCACATTTTTCTAACGGACACATTCCCCATACATTTTGATATAACTATCGTTTACGATCTGTCAAATTTGAATTACTCATATAGAATTAGCAGAAATTTTAAAAAAGTACAGAAAATTACTATTGGACGATTATTTTTTTTTGGTATAGATTAAAGTGTCAGGAATTGATACCAATAAAATTTATAAGTGAATATTGGGCGCTAAGGTGGTAAAAATGGTAAAAACCAGTTTTTCGCTTCTAGAGGAAAAACTACAGCTCGGACAAAAAAAAGTTAAATGCAACAAATACGCGCAATAAAAAAACAAAGAGAATGAGCCCCGGTAGAGCAAAATCGGTCCAGAAATTAGAATTAAAAATAAAAGAAAGATCAATAATTCGCGTTCTGAAACCGCCGTTGGACCGATTTTGCTTTACCGAGGCTCATTCTCTTTGTTTTTTTTATTGCGCGCATTTGTTACATTTAACTTTTTTTTGTCCGAGCTGTAGTTTTTCCTCTAGAAGCGAAAACTGGTTTTTACCACTTTTACCATGTTTTTGGCACCTTAGCGCCCAATATTCACTTATAAATTTTATTGGTATCAATTCCTGAGACTTTGATCTATACAAAAAAAAAATCCCGTCCAATAGGAATTTCTGGGCCAGAAAGCTAATTCTATCTGAGTATATGGTTATAACGGTTTGTTATGCAAACCGAAGATTTCAGAAACAAATAAGAAGACTCGACTACCTAACGATAGGGTAAATCTGATTTAAAATATCATATTTTTATTAAAGTACATTTTCTATGGCTATTTTTGCTATCTATTGTCACGTAAACGTTATTTAAAACTTAAATAAAATATACATATTTTAACACTTCTGATTATATATGTTTTTTACTATATCCCGCTTTCGAAGAAAGAATACCGCTTTTTTTCACTCAAAAAGATTCGAAATCCCGACTTGGCAAAAAAAAATCTGGCAACGCTGAATCGCGTACATGTAACTGTGTTGTGTATGTAAGTACTATTAAGTACTACTAAATCTCGAGACATACTTTATCAAACAAAAAAGAATCATCAAAATCGGTTCACAAACGGCGGAGATGAGGAAACATCGCCACAAAAAAATACACGACGAATTGATAACCTCCTCCTTTTGAAGTCGGTTAATAATAATAATAATTCACTCACTACTTTTAAATAAAGAAAGGATAGTTCTTACTGTCTTTTAATTTTTTTTACCCACACAGTTTTTTGTACAGATCCGCATCCGCATCCGCATCCGCGGATGTGAGCCTCTTAAAATCCGCATCCGCATCCGCATCCGCGGATGTAAAGAAATCTGCATCCGCAACATCCCTATTATGTACCTATGTATGTTTTGTACGCCTAGGGATCAATTGTAATGAGCAGTAATTAACGTATTTAAAACATGCATAAAACACACATGATCAATCTTCAGTACACTATTATATTCATCACGTATAGCAAGAGAAGTGTGCATTGTCAATCTAGATAGTATTATATATATTCATCTCCTCAAACCGGCATAGTGGAGGCGACTGCTGCCTGTACAAATTTAACTGTAGTTGCAGTTGTTTCCGTTCATGGTAGGCACTCCAGCTTTACATCAGGCGGAGTGTTGTCACATGCCGAGCTACAATAAAACAAAAAACCATCCTTTTTTGTATTTTCGTTTAGTTGTTAGTGTTGCTATACACTCGTAAGATACGTAAGGCTGGCAACCCTTTAACTTTTAGGCGTTAGGAATTTAATAAAAGTCTAAGCTTACATGAGGGTGACATTCAAGAAACAAGGAGTTTTATTAAATCCCTCATACTTGTAAAATAAAGATTCGTTTCACCAAGGTAACTTAACTAATAGAAATTGTAAACACTAAACAGTTTGGAATCTTAGATTAAAACAAAAAGACCGAACATGACTTTGATATATTTCTTTATTTCGGTGGTTCATAATTGAATAATAATTCATTATTTACATGTTACTTTATGCGTGTTATGCGACGGTTGATGGGTGTGATCGGTGTGATGTTAACCAACGGATGTGTGGGACTTTCAGATAGTAAGTGGGCCTCATCACTAAAAACGTTAAAAACAATGCCCTATTTATAGCTTTGAGAGACAAAGTGCACCATTCATAGACAGGGCATACTCCTTTTGTTAATTTAAAAATTTATAACCAGCTAATATATGAAAACTGCGGTGACGTACTGTTGCGCCATCTAGTAGCAAGTCATCAAAGCTAAACTGCTAAGGGCATAATAATAGATGGCGCTGCAAAGAACATGTAGGTATAATTATTTATGTCCACTAAACAACCGCTCTATAGAGAAATCTCTACAGGCAGAGGCAACTCTCGCCTCCGCCATGCGCCGGCTTGAGGAGGCGAGCATACCCGGCTACTTTTAAACTATTTCCAAAACGCGACAAGGTCACTTCATGGGTGTTACATTCGAAAGTGGTGGTACTACCACTGGACGGCTAATTGGGCCTTGTAACCATATTTTTAAATAACAAAATGGTTATCAAACAATATGAAAACATCAGTTCGCAAATGATCTATTTCCCGAGAATATTCAGTAGAGGAAATTGCAGGAACTTTCCAATTTTTATCTTCATCTCTTTTAGACGATGGTTTATAGAAATACTAGCTGACGGTACACAGCGCTACCTAGGCTTATCGAATTTACAGCTGCTGGAATATGAAAACTTTTCTCCCCATAGCTCTCGAGACGGAAAAACGATAAAAAAAGACCGATTTGTATGTGAATCTTTTTTTAAATCTATTTTTATTTTTTTTATTTATTTCGCTTTAAATGCCATATTCTACACAACTTTTGTTTTTGGGAACAATGGCCCCAACTCATTTACAATACAGGTATCGATACCTTGTGGGTATCGGAACATCCCTATTTATACGAGTAGTATATTATGAACAAAGACCGATCTATTTTACAGACTGATCATGGTTATTTTTCCAGTTTGCCGTCTTGGGGTAGTACCACCACTTTCGAATGTAACACCCGTGAAGCGACCCTGTGTCGTTTTGGGAATAGTTTGAAAGTAGCCTGGTATAACGAGAGGAATGTGCACTGTCAATCTAGATAGTACATGTTCGTCTCCTCAAGCCGGCATAGTGGAGGCGACTGCTACCCGCACAGGTTCTCTGTAGTAGCAGTTGTTTCCATTCATGGACCGCACTCTAGCTTTACATCAGGCGGAGTGTTGTCACATGCCGAGCTACAATAATAAAAACATATTGAATAACAAATTCAATAACCCAATTCTAATGTAGCTGTCCTATTTAATGAAAAACAAAAGCTGTAATGTAACACCCAGTGGCGTTGCTAGGGGGGGAGGACCACCCCCTATGCCGCCAGTTTGAAGGTGACACTAGACTGTAAAAATAACTTATTTTAACCAAATTATTTATAATGAGGTACTTTTTGGGAGTTTTGGCGGGCATCTTGAGACGTCAGGTTGTCTGTTTTGAATTATTTTCCTAAACTTGTGTGTTCTTCGAGTGTTAATGTGTAATAATGGTGGATTATTAACCATTAAGTGTTCGTGAACGTGCGTGAGTGTGGGCAAACAATTCAAAAGAAGGGAACCTGTGTTCCCATTTTCCCTCCAAAATTCCCTAGGAAGTTTCAGTAAAGATTCTACCACTTTACTGGAACAATTTTTTCTTGACTGAGACTTAACCTGACTGTTTGGTGTGATGAATGAATGACTCGTGATGCACAATGTGGGTAACTTGATGCAAAAATATTTACTTTGACACTGGCAAATTGTTATACGCCATATAAAACAAAAAAAAATGGTACTTTTTGTGGTGACCACGAAATCCTCACCGGGTTTGATCGTGATGATCTTTTTAGATCTTCTATCTCCGCCCCGGGTACTACCTACGCCACTGGAGTAACACTGAGAGACATTTGAAAAAATTCAATTGTATGAGCACGTTGAACTTTCTCTTTTGAAGTGCCTGAAATCTAATATTGTCTCATTTTTTGAAATACTGAAAGCTTATTACTACTAAGATATATCGTACCTATGTATATGTAATAAAACATACATACAAGCACTTTTAAATATATATTTTAATGCCTTTACTAAGCTAAGCAAAATACATATAAACTATGTTACAGCGAGATTTACCATGACCGTTTTCTAGTATGTATTTAGCATTATTATTTTATATAGAAGCAGTCACCTCCGCTATACCGGATTGACGAGATTCTAATTGAATTATCTACTCTCTATGTACAACTCGACTCAAAGTGGCATAAGCAGAATAAACAGATCTAACGATGCCTAAAAAACTAGTATAAGACAATACGGTAACTCCACCAGCTGATAATGTTAACGATTTTTGTGCACATAATAAAATCATCACAACAGTCCTGCGATTTTCACAATTAAAATTTTCCCAATCGGAAAAATAGACAGCTCTCTGAAAAGCTAAACTAGCTTCTAACAGCCTCTGTCCTGTGAGACAATCCATAAAAACTTGCATAAATGCATAAGGAATTTCTATATATGTATTTTCCAAACCGCCTAATAACTCAAAAATGACCCCTATTACCAGCAACATAAATTCTACAGCAATTACAACTCTATAAACATTCTCTAAACGCCTCAACAAAGTTATAACAACACTATGTCGATGAATTAGTTCTTTTAAACGATTTTTTACATATTTATTAAGAATTATATTTCTATTGTTCATCCCGTTCGAAACAGTCTCTTCGGCGTCTGACCATAGATTAATAATTTCAGCAGTAAGCGCTGTCATTTGCGCCTCAATGTATCCTATGAGAATTATGAACAGCGCTGTAACGTTGGCTGGTACGAAACACACTTGTATGATAGCTATGACTGTTATAATGTAGGAGATCTCGTAGTTTGGTGATTCGAACATTGGTTCTAGACCTGGAAATAAAAGGACCTTTCTCTTTATTGTTACATAAGCGGTGGTTGCGTGCCGCCGACGACCTCGCGCCTGAGGTCTCGCAAAAAAGTTTGATAAGCTTTTTAATTTTATTCTAGGTTTAATCTCGCGCCTGAGGGGACCTTGTAAAACTGTTGTCGCCGATGCGACGTCTAGTTTTAATCTAGCGCCCCCACTGTACATAATACCCACTGTCAACTGCCCACACACATTTTGGAAAATATAATGTTTTCTTTTTCCACAATAACCCGGCATTCACACTCCGCCTGACATACTGAATCGTGATTTAGGAAAATGTATGTCTGCAGCAATCACCTCCACTATACCGGATAGATGAGGCGAGTGTGCCCCGTCCAGATAGCAAACCAGCGAACTTAAAACACATTTGCATGTTATTACGTCCGCTGAGGCAAACTTATTCCATTATACGCGCTTATTACGGTTAGCTATATTTGTTTAGGCGTTTTCAATATAGACCTTGCCTAAACACGAAGACAATTATAATAATAATTAATAAATAATAATTTAAAAAAAATTAAAGTACGTACGAGGCGTTTTGACAACACGTACCCCGTGCGTATTGCGAAATTGTGAAACTCCCTTCCGGTGTCTAATTTTCCCGAGAAGTACAACACGGGTCTCTTCAAATTAAAGGTCAATAGGTACCCCATAGGCAAGCGTGCATCACTGCTTAACATCAGGCAGAGTGCGGTCAAACGCTTGCCTATTTCAGAAGCATTAAAAAAAACTTACCAAGTATAACTTGTTCGTCTTCAACAAGATGTCTTCCGGGTAACAAGAGAGGCATAAGGATATAAAATACGCCATTAAAAATAATAACCAGCCAAAACAAAATGGCGCGTTTCTTCACATTCCTCATAGTTTTATTTATATTCAGTTCCATTCTACTGTTTTTAGGTACGGTCGAATCGCATAAACGCATGTCATCTATTATTTTAATTATTGTTTTTCTGAAAATTATTTTTTTTTATCAACACATTACCAGAACGTTAATTAAAAAATAAAATCGCACCTTTAGGGCGCAGTAAATGCATTTAGGTTCGAGACCCCTAGGCACCTTTTCATAGTCTATGGACCCCACAACTCTGAGGTCTGAATACGTGTTTACATTACCAATAGAATAGCTTCATTTTTTTTTTTTTATTAGCTCGTCGGTCAAAATAATGTCGTCCGATTGGTGAAGAGATGTCGCTTCACGCTGTCTCAGGTCTATGAAGTGAGTCAAGACCGTCGAACACATACGTACCGGAGTCATATTCAAGTGTAACTAACACCTATTCCAGTGGCGTTTCGGGAACAGCTTAGACATACCCAGGAATATGCATATGAAATATGCATAGTGCACGCGCAAGCTGAATGAACGCAAGCCGGCATAGCGGAGGCGACTGCCGTCTGCACGTCTGTCTGCTGTTTAGCACGTCTTATGACCGCACATCGCCTGACGTCTAACTGGAGTGCGATCCATGAACGGAGGCGACTGCTGCCAGAGAAGGGGATCTGCAGACAGCAGTCGCGTCCACTATGCCGGCTTGATGAGATGCCTCTTCTCGTTTATTAACATCAGGCAGAGTGTTGTCATATGTCTAGCTACAATAATAAAAACATTTCTGAAAAAAATTGAACCGACTTCTAAATAAAACACAAGGCACTAAAAAGTAAAAAAATAATTTTTATTGAGAGTACATACACACAATTTAATAAGCATAAACATGAATAAATGCTTATTATTTATTTACAAATTAATTATCTACATATTATTTAGCATATATCTGAAGTCGGTGCCACCCAAATATGAAACTCCGCATTGCTTGATTCTAGGTACAGTACCAATCATAAAACATGTTTCAAATGCTTGCACCGACTTCAGATATATGCTAGATAAAATGCATATAATTAATTTGTAAATAAATAATAAGCATTTATTCATGTTTATGCTTATTAAATTGTGTGTATGTACTCTCAATAAAAATTATTTTTTTACTTTTTAGTGCCTTGTGTTTTATTTAGAAGTCGGTTCAATTTTTTTCAGAAATGTTTTTATTTTGTAATTTTTAGTTGTAACTGTTGATTGATTGTATGGATAACATTCTAAACGCGCTGTTCAAATAAAATGTGATGAGTAGTGGGCTTATAGACAGACACTCTCGAGTCCTACCCGATAAAAAATGAATCATTAAAATCAATCGAAACATCCCCTAATTTTCCACCCTTAAAGGTGGAATATTTTATTCCTTAAAGGGGATCAATCCCGAAACGTACTTTATCAAACAAAAAAAGAATCATCAAAATCGGTTCACTAATGGCGAAATATCCCCTAATTTTCCACCCTTAAAGGTGGAATATTTTATTCCTTAAATGGGACTAATCCCGAGACGTACTTTATCAAACAAAACAGAATCATCAAAATCGGTTCACTAATGGCGAAACATCCCTTAATTTTCCACCCTTACAGATGGAATATTTTATTCCTTAGATGGGACCAATCCCGAGACGTACTTTATCAAACAAAAAAAGAATCATCAAAATCGGTTTACTAATGGTGAAATATCCCCTAATTTTCCACCCTTACAGATGGAATATTTTATTCCTTAGATGGGACCAATCCCGAGACGTACTTTATCAAACAAAAAAAGAATCATCAAAATCGGTTCACTAATGGTGAAATATCCCCTAATTTTCCACCCTTAAAGGTGGAATATTTTATTCCTTAAATAGGACCAATCCCGAGACATACTTTATCCAACAAAAGAAAAATCGTCGAAAAATCATCGAAATCGATTCACAAACGGCGAAACATCCCCTAATTTTCCACCCTTAGAGATGGAATATTATCTTCAAATTGAAACGGGACCAATGCGGACATATACTCTATCCAACAAAAAAAGAATCATCAAAATCGGTCCACAAACGGCGGAGATATGAGGGAACATCGCCACAAAAAAAAAAAAAAAAAAAAAAAAAAAAAAAATACACGACGAATAGATAACCTCCTCCTTTTGAAGTCGGTTAAAAAGGATAAGCACTTACCTTTCGAAATACATGTAAATGTACTTTGTGGTACCAATCTCACTGGACACGCCGAGTGACACCAAAATAACTGCAGCGACAGTGTTCCGTATTTTCGGATATATCCATCCAACATAATATATTGTTGATATAAAATATACGTAAAAATAACTTGTTGTACATAGAAATGTCAATATATAGCAGAAAATGTGTGGCCCTGTTGAATAGATTTTTTTTTTAAATTAATTGTAACGACATTCCGCCTGATGCTAAGCTGGAATGCGGTCCATTAAGAGCTGAATATACGCCGTGGGGGGACTGAGGGGTTGCTCACGCGATTGTGAGTCGATTTATGTAAAAAAAAAATTGAAAAGTTATTTGAAAAAAATTAACCGAAGATTCCCTAGGTATTGTATTGTCTAATATTATGATGAAAATGAAAAAACCTAGCTATTAATAGTTTAGAAGAAAAATGAAGAAAAAAGAAAAAGGCGCATCCTTTTTATGTCGCACAATCGATAAATGGAATGCTTTGCCCTCCCACGTGTTCTCCCAATCCTTCAACCTTGGATCCTTCAAGCGGAGCGTGAAAAAGCACCTTCTTGGGCCGGCATAGTGACGGCGACTGGGGTCACCGTGTACCGCGGTCCTCCAGTCGTCTGCGCTTATGGACCTCCACTGTGCTTATCACCAGGCCAGTCGACGTCACATGTCGCGTCAATATAAAAAAAATGGTTTCATATTTATAAAACAGGGATTAATTTGCTTTAATATTAATTATATTTAAAACTATTTTTTATTTTATTTTTTAAATAAAGAGGACATGTTTTGTATCGTGTAGATTAACATATATATTTTTTAAATATAATTTTGCTACGGGTTATGGAGAAAAAAGGTTTTAATCCCCTTCAGTTCCAGCGCAGTCCACATATATCCCAGCCTTAACAGAAACGATTGTTACTACAGAGAAATTTCTGCAGGAAGCAGTAGCCTCCACTGACTCCCTATGCCGGCCTGTGGAAACGAAAGTGCACCATTCAGGTTGACAATGCACACTTCTCTCGTTATACTCACTTCACGAGTGTTACATTCGAAAGTGTTTGTACTACCCCAGATTGGGCTAATAACCATCATCAGTCTGCCTACCAAAATAAAAACGTGTTTGATACCTAGCAACTTAAAGGTAGAGCAATACTAAATTATGTTCACATGAAAAATGTAATAAAATATTTACTTTGTTTATAATTACTATCAATATTAAGAATTATTATTCGTAACATTACGCCAACATTCCAAATCATTGTAGACAGATCACAATACTCCAACCCGAAACGACGAATTGCATCCATTTTTTTAATATTCTGTTCAGAAAGTCTCTACAAAATAACCAATAAAATTATAATTAATAGAATAATATTTATTAATTAAATTATGATAAATATTAAGAAAGCTTAAAATTAAGGAGCAACATTAACCCTTAAATGCATATTGTTGCCAATTGTCTACATTCATAAAATTATTCAAAAACCTGAGTGTCTGCGTTTGCACAGGACTTGCCTGTGTCATAACAAAAAATTGAAATTGCATTGCTCAATTTCATTCATAAATAATAAGTAAATTCCTATACTAAAGAATAAAAATATAATATGACTATTTGTTTTATTTAAACTTGCTTCTACAGTGATTTTAGCAATAGGCGCATATTGTTGCCATAAAAATGTATCTCAGTGGGAAAAGGCATGACAATTGTATTGTAAAATATGTATTCTTTATTATTACCTTTTTTATTATTATTTACGTAATCTATGACGATTTTATTAATTCAAAACGAAAAATCATGCATTTAAAGGTTAATCTTGCTCCTTTCCACAAACTTTCAACCCCTATTTCACCCCTACAGTTTTCTTATTCTTCCCCAGAATGCAATATATCTCTTTCCCAAACTTTATCAAAATCTGTTCAGTGGTTTAAGCGTCAAAAGATAACAAAAACATATAGCTTTCGTTTAGTTTAGAAAGATGTGGCCTAGAAGAAGGTGTGAATTCACGTTGAATGAGACCCGTGTTCAAATCTCACTTAATTTTGACACTATGTTATAAGTACTTTAGTCGCTCAATGTCGCGTACGATACTAGTGACTCAGACCTGGACATTTTAAATCTCAACTTCTTAAACTATTAACATAAAGATCAGTTAATAGCATTTTCAACTGTATTCCCAAATAGATAAAGTATGTTATTGGTATTAATGTTATATTGCTGTGTTGTTATTTTATTGTGTAATTAAGTGAATTTGTGTTATGTTATCTTGTAAAGTCACGCAGTGGGTGCATAATCTTGGACCACAGTCCGGTTTACGTATTCATCGTCTATTTTTTCTTTATTTTTTATTGTCTGTGATCTGTTTTGTACACGAATTAAAAAAATAAAATAAAACAAAAGTTAAACTTACTGATAACTAACTTGAACTAATGTCTATTTAAAAAACAACACAAAACGTTTTGATTGATTCTTTTATATTATTGTAGGTGTGAAGAGTAATTATAAAACTGCGTATCTACTCTTAAAATATGTTTTTATAGTTCACTCCCCCGATAGAGTCCGAGTATCGGTCGCTATAGTCAGCCTAGCTTGGATACAGAGAGCCAAATACGAGGTCTTCGTGATTTTTCAGTGTAGACCCCCCATTACTTTAGATATTTAATTTGTCAACTAATCACCTACTATATGTATAATTAAAATATTTACTCAGATTTTTGTTGTTTCTTTTAAAAACACTTTTTTCCACACGATATCTAAGTAATTGTCTACATTTATTTCTTTTAAAAAATAAACGTTTAATTAACTATTTGTTTATTCACACCCTTGATTTTAGGGCAGGCAACGTTCTAGAAATTATTAAAAACTTCTTTTTTTATTGTCGGGTGGCGGCTGTCGATTCGCGTTTGACTTAGACCCCTGTTTTTTTTTATTGAACAACACTCCGCCTGATGTAAAGCTAGAGTACGGTCCATGAATAAGAAAAAGAAAGAGACGAGCATGTACCATCCAGATTGACTTCCAGACTCTAATACCAGATTCTAATCTAAGTAAATATTACAATTATGCAGCAAATGGCTCTTAGTGTATATTACGAGTATATAAGTTGATTAGAATGAACGAATAAAGAAGCTGTTGCATAAATGTAAATAAATACCTAAATACATTGTAGCTGGGCATATGACAATACTTCGCCCAATGCAAAGCTAGAGTGCGGTCCATAAACGGATCCAGCTTGACTCGACTGTTCCTGAAACGCGGCATGGTCACTTCACGGGTGTTACATTCGAAATAGTATTGTAAATAACTTGTAAATTGTAATTGTATTTTTGTATTTTGTAAGTTTGTTTTTTTTTTAAATTATAAAAACCATAACTTGTAAATAAATTTAAAAAAAAAGTGGTGGTACTACCCTAGGACATCATCAATTTGCCTACCGCTCTTTAATAGTGCCTATAGGCATTGAGCTACTAAAGTACTCGTATATATATACTCGTAACATAGTTAAATTGGTCAGAATTAGCCAGGTTCGAACACGGGTCTCTTTGAACATGGGTCTCTTTGATCGTGTATTCACGCGTCTTACCGTTAGACCACGGCCGCTCAAGAAATTGGTTTGTTATTTATTCGTGTATCTAGAATTGCGAACTCGAATCAGCCGACGGTAAAGTTTTAATGGATGCTATCCGAATTGTAGTTTGTAACTGCAACCGCTAGTACTAGTTATACTAGCTATACTAGCTATTTTTAAATTCACAGTGCTCGTTACTAAGACTCACTCTATATTTGAATAATGATTGCTGTTTGGCAATGTAAAAGTTTCAGATTCGAATACATGTTGTATTTTCGTCACATATGCGTCACTTTAGGCCAGCATAGCGGAGACGACTGCTGCATGTAGCAATTTCTCTGTCTGTGATATCAGCCGTTTCCGTTCATAGACAGCACTCTAACTTTAGCTAGGAGTGTTATCATATGCCGAGCTACAATTTAAAAAAAATTATCTTCGTTATCCAGCTTGAGGGGACGAATGTGCACCAGGGCACACCGCTCTCGTTAAGCCTGACTACTTCCGAGCTGATTCCGGAACGTGACTTGGTATCTTCGCGGGTATTACACATGGAAGTGGTGGTACTACCCCAACACGGCAGGCTGGGGTAATAACCATCAGTCTGCCTTTTTCTCAAGTATATACCAAAGTGCATTAAAGAGCAGCCGTGGTCTAGCGGTGAGACGCGTGAACTCACGATCGATAAGACCCGTGTTCGAACCTCGCTAAAGACCGGTACCAATGTAACTTTGTTATATGTACTTTGGTCGCTCAGTGCTATTAAAGAGTGGTAGGCAGACTGATGATGGTAATTTGTCCAGTCCGCCGTCCTGGGGTAGTACCACAACTTTCGAATGTAACACCCATGAAGTGACCTTGTCGCGTTTCGGGAATAGTTTGAGAGTAACCAGGTATAACGAGAGGAGTGTGCGCGTCAATCTGGATGGTACATGCTCGTCTCCTCAAGCCGGCATAGTGGAGGCGACTGCTGCCCGGACAGGTTTCGCTGTAGTAGCAGTTGTTTTCATTTATGGACCGCACTCTAGCTTTACATCAGGCGGAGTATTGTCACATGCCGAGCTACAATAAAAAAAAAACATAGCTACATTGGTTGGTACCAGTCAGAATTTAACGAGATTTGAATACGGGACTCAACTGGATGGTGACTTCACAGGTTCTGCTAGTGTTCCACGGACGCTCTTCAATTATCATTTCTTATATCTTTGTACTGTTCGTACAAATAACTTAATGTCAAAACAAAAATACAAAAGCAATTTAAACTGTAATGAAACTGTGTAGAATTATAAATGTAAAAGTTAGAAGAGTACTCAAGTCGTTAACAAGTTTCGATCGTCTGTTGATGAAGTTCAGAAATTGACAAAATATGTTTTTGTCAATAACTTCCTCATTTCTATGGCTCCATTGTTACGCGGAGATCCTCGGTTCGATTCCCACAACAAAATTTTATAAATACTAATTATTTTTTATTGTAGCTCGGCATATGACAACACTCCGCCTGATGTAAAGCTAGAACGCGGTCCATAAATGGAAACAACTGCTACTACAGATTTTCTACAGTCAGCAAACGCCTCCGCTATACCGGCTTGAATGGTGAGAGATAAAAAAATTGCTTCTATAATACTTCTACTAGACTTCAATATTGAAACAATTAAACAGAATTAAAGAAAAGTGACCTCTAGCCTTCTTTCTACAAAGAACAACTTAAAAGTTTTTTTTAAAGAGCTTCGGAGTCTGTATAGCTAGTAGTAGCTACTAGCTACTATGGGTAGAATCTAGAATCTAGTTTTCTCGATTTGTAGAAATTATCAACTCTGTTATATATTTTTATGTGTAGCTCGACATATAACAATACTCTGCCTGATGGTAGAGTGCGGCCCTTAAGCGAAGACAACCAGAGAAATGTTTGCAAACAGCAGTAGCATCCACTATGCCTGTGCGATTAAACTAAATGACTAATATAAATGAAAGTGTTAAAAATAAACGTAAATTTCAATATTAATCCTTATGTCATCGAAAAATAAAACGAAAAAAATTATTTTTATAAGATGCCTCCAGAAACACTTTTTAGAGTTAAAATTTGTCGTATAACTCAAGTTAAATATTATTTATTTGACTTATAATGGACTATAACTTTTTTTAACACAAATTTCCTTAAAGATGTTGTAAATTCATAATCTTTTTATTGTTGTTTATTTCGTCGCCTTATTTAACAATAAACAAAAATAAATGTCAGCGAATATAATGTTTCATATAACCACCACTTTCGAATGTAACACCCGTGAAGTGAACTTGTCGCGTTTGAAAGTAGCCAGGTATAACGAGAGGAGTGTGCACTGTCAATCTAGATGGTACATGCTCGTCTCCTCAAGCCGGCATAGTGGAGGCGACTGTAGCCCGTAGAGATTTCTCTGTGGTAGCAGTTGTTTCCATTCATGGACCGCACTCTAGCTTTACATCAGGCGGAGTGTTGTCACATGCCGAGCTACAATAAAAAAAAATATCTTCCGACTTTTTGTTTATTATCATCATCGAGATATACTGTGGCTGTGGTCATAATTTCTCTCGCATCACATTGGGTGCGTTATTGCACATCTAGTTGTACATCAATGATGCCGGTCGAGTTTTTTTGTTAGATTAGAACAAGGGAGTTATCAATTGCAATACCAAACTCGGTCGTTCCGAATTAAATGAAAATGTTTCATTAACTGGGCTTAACATGGACTTAGCATGTACTCACTCATTGTCAGACTCTAACATGGCTTCGGAAAGGCATGACAAGACTGTCACAAGAAAAAATGAAAATATACGTTTTTTTTTTACAGTGTTTGGCACGCATTTGCCCGGGAAGGTGTTTTTTATCTCTTTCCTTAATTAGTTTAGTGGTTATTATTGTGTAAAATTGGTGTTATTTTGCGTAATTTTATGCTGCATTTGTGAGTGATTGTGGAAACATTAAAATTCACACTATATGAGGCAATAATAGCGGTTTTTTTTGTAGTTATCCCACGCAGTGAAAACGCTCATATTGTGACGTGACCGGGTATATTGCCGCCAAATACTCCAAGAAGGCGTCAAATTGTAAAACACCATTGCAATTTGATGCAAAAACATCAAGAATTTACTACTCGATATTGGCAGAATTGT
Organism: Tinea pellionella; assembly: GCA_948150575.1. NCBI lineage: Eukaryota > Metazoa > Arthropoda > Insecta > Lepidoptera > Tineidae > Tinea > Tinea pellionella. The sequence goes on from OX411260.1 coordinate 7,950,232, forward strand.
CGTTGTTATAACATCTGAGGCCATTTAACAAAAGAAGAAGAAGTACCTTTTTATAGATTTTTAAATTACATAAATTTTCCTTCCAAAACGTACAGAAGATGCATAGGCCTTCGCAATTTTGATTTACAAGGGAGGCAGGTGAATGAGACAGAACTAACATCTATCCCGTTGCAATTCTAAACGAGGTAAGGTTGTGGTTATGAAAATAGCAACAGCGGACATAGATCAATACATAAATTTCACTAATGTGAACGGGAAGTTTATTTGACTGCCTATCCCTCTTCCACCAGTTTAGGGGCGACCGTGAATATAACTTATTTGAACCAAATTATCTATGGATAGTTCTTGTGACAGTTCCCCAGGATTGCCCGGATGTTTTAGCACTAGGGATGACACCCATGTTACGCTATCTAAAAAAAAAACAGGATAATAGTAAATAATTTACTATAGATCGCCACTATATAAATCGCTAGTATTTATAACCACCTGCATGTTTTAGGGCGAGGTTATGTAACAAATCGCTTTACGGTGCACACATTAAGCCGATGTAGAAGAGGCGATTTCTGTTCATAGACATGTAAACACTTTTAGCTTATACAATTTACAGTAAAAAATACAGTTACATAACCTCGCCCTAAAACATGCAGGTGGTTATAAATACTAGCGATTTATCTTCTACCAAACAAAATGCAAGTGGAACTAGATTCGTATTTGTTACCTGTCATTTTATAGTTACAAAACAAACAAAAAACTGAGTATAGTATAGTGTATATTCACGCGGATATATTAAAGATTTTTTTCAAATGTAACTTGGCATATGACAACGCTCTACGTCATGTTAAGCTAGAGTGCGGTTCATGAACGGAAACAACTGCTACCACAGAGAAACTTCTGCAGGCTGTCGCCTCTGCTATGTACATGATGGCATGAAGAGACGAAAGGACGCCATTTAGGTTTACAAGCTGAAAGACTATACTGAATAAGATCAGGCGGAGTATTGTCTTATTTATTTATTTTATTTACATGTTCACCATTGTAAATATAAAGTAATAAAAAATAAAAGTAAAGTTTAACTATAAAGTAATAAAAAAAGATATTATAATACTGAAGACATGGCTGTATGAACTTTAATCCCTTTGCCTTCCCATAATACAACAAAAAAATATATGTACATTCATAAATTAGCTATAAATAACTTATACATGTACGTAATGATATGCAAGGATCGCTTTAACGAGGAATTCAATAATAGGGTACTCTCGAAATATATCCTTCGTTATCCCTTCATAAAAAGCTTACTGAAATTATACTGAACGGTTTTAAGGTTCATTAAACATTGCCTGAGAGTTGAGACCCTCCTACAGAGTTATTATAATCGTTTAATAAAAAATAATTAGCTCTAATCCTTTGTTGGAATTATTTGGGTTTTCTTTTTGACTTTCGTGTTTGTAAATCCGTTCAAAAGGAACTGGTAATGGACCACATTAACGGTTACACCGTGAAACCACAGAATGCCTCCAGCCAGCGGGGGTCCAGTTGACAGACTTCTCGAGAAAAATCAAAACCAGACTTAGCACAACAATAACAGCGACATCTATAATATTTAGGAAGTAAAAATAAACACTCAAGAACATGATTGCGGAGTTAGTTTTACAACACACTCATAGATGGCGCTACAAAAAGAAAACCACAAAACACTACTGAAAATCAAAACACTAATAATTATTAGAGGTACGTAGAAAATATTTCCCATTTTTCTTTTACTATGATCAATAAATATCAAAGGTTTATACAAATACAATTAGTTATTGAAACTGAAAGCTTTTAAAAGCGCAGGGTGTCGTTAAGATGAGTAAGATCTATCAAAGTTTTTGGCAGATGTCAAAGTTTTCTGTTAAATTGCCGACAGTAATTTACCTTTGAAATAATATTAAGCTGGCATTGAAAGCTCTTACTGTATTTGACAGTCTTTGATAAAGTTTTGACGTGCAAATTGTTTACAAACTGTGGATTGTTTACTAAAATATAATTAGATATTGCTGGACATTCCAGCAACATGATGGTCCACGATTGTCTGCTACTGTTATCTGCAGATATTTTTATTATTTTAAGCACATATAACATTTTATTTTAGGTTACATTGGTCACAATTTAGCGAGGTCTAGGCGAACACGGGTCTCATCGATCGTGAGATCACTCCTATAGCGATAGACCGCGGCAGCTAGGTAAGGCGAGAGGAGTGTGCACTGTCAATCTAGATAGTGCATAATCGTCTCCTCAAGCCGGCATAGCGGAGGTGACTGCTGCCTGCAAAGCTTTCTCTGTGGACCGCACTCTAGCTTTACATCAGACGGAGAGCAAGTTACAATTTTAAAAAATACGTTTTATATTTACTACATACAAGAATCGCCCCTCTGAAGTGATGCGAGACCCCTCTGCATCTCCTGATTTGACTAGTAGCACTTAAAAATACAAAAAACATCAGCTAATAACAATGGATTTTCCATTTTTGTTGTACAACCTGTTATGGAATTTTATAGATGGGATAAGTAAAAAGTTTGACTTTTAATATAAAGCTTGTGGACACTACATACAGAATTTGGCTACTTAAAATGGAAACTGAAAATATGTACGAAATTTTAAAAAAAGGAAATTGTATATTTTATTTATGTATTTACTATAATTATATATTCTATCCCCCTTACCGCTTCTCACTTACACAAAGGTCGACTGGTAGATAAAGCCTCACGGCTTTAAGTCCACCTTTTGTAAATTTACAATAAAGTATATAAATAAATAAAAAAAACGTTTACGAACATAAAAAATAATAATATCAATTAAATTCAGAATTGGGTACTGAAAATGATACCATATATTTTTTATATAAAATAGCTTAAGGAACATTATAGCTCCATGTGAAACTACACCCTAAAAACGCCTTTAATAAAAACCCCTTTGTTATCTTGTTTGAATGATCAAAAAAAAAGTTTTTAATGTTTGCGAAAATATTGTTTGCCTTTTTTATGACCAAAGTTCATTATGCTACAATAATATTTATGTTTTATGGTTTTTTTTTTAAATCTGACATTATCATTGTTTGCCTTTGAAAAGAAATGTTTGTTTGGAATTTCTTTGTTTCTTGTTTCGATAAAAAAAAGTGATTAAAATTTTGATGGCAATAGCCATCATGAGTCTGCCTACCACTCTTTAATTAATGGCTATATATTATGCCATAGACACTAAGGGTGGTTTGCACCAGAAGGCCGGTTAAAGTAACTTCAACTATTACTGTTACAGCGACGACGACCGTTAAACGTTTACATTTACTCCATACGCGTCGCAATATCGTGTAAATTCATATTGTTATCGTCAAAAGGGTGGCTGATCTCGAAAAATAATAGAAAAACATATTTGGCTTCTTTTCATACATTTGACGTTAGCAACATTGGTTCTTCGAGTGTTAATGTGTAATAATGGTGGATTATTAACCATTAAGTGTTCGTGAACGTGCGTGAGTGAGTGTGGGCAAACAATTCAAAAGAAGAGAACCTGTGTAAGTTTCAGTAAAGATTCTACCACTTTACCGGAACAATTTTTGACTTGACTGAGACTTGACCTGACTGTTTAGTGTGATGAATTAATGACTCGTAATGCACAATATTATTAACTTGATGCAAAAATGTTTACTTTGACACTGGCAAATTGTTATAATGCCATATAAAACAAAAAGAAAAAAAAGTTTATTATATTGGTCGCGTAGGTTAAAAAAATCAAATAAAGCGACCGTATTGGTGAAGAGATCCCGACCTCTGATCAAAGTGATGAATCACATTGGCACCTGCGTGTTGTTTTAAAAACATGTTTCTGAGACATCTTTTATTATAATAATCATAAAATAATTGCGACTTAGCTTTTAATATTACCGCGTAATTAAACACATAAAAAATATAGGAAAATAATAAGAATTAATATGTACGAAGTCATAGAGATATATACAAGGTGCAAACTTCATACATTAATACATCTGACATAAAAAAACCGTAGGCCGCTTCAAACGATTTCACAATGTTGCCGTCAAGTCAATACTAACTGACAGAGAACCTAAACGTGGCCGTGGCCATGTTTTCTCTCGCGTCACATTGGGTGTGCAATAACATCTAGTTGTATCTAGAACGAGAGGAGTGTGCACTGTCAATCTAGATGGTGCATGCTCGTCTCTTCAAGCCGGCATAGTGGAGGTGACTGCTGCCTGTAGAGATTCCTCTGTAGTAGCAGTTGTTTCCATTGATGGACCACACTCTAGCTTTACATCAGGCAGAGTGTTGTCACATGCCGAGCTACAAAAAAAAATATACAGGGTTTGTCCGGAAAGTAATAGGACTGATTTTCTTCCGCCGCGACTATACTTCGGAGCGTGCGCGCACCGACTAGATTCGGTAGAGGGCCTTCCTAGCTAACGAACGAGGGGCTGGTCAGTTGTTTCCGAGCACCTGGAGGGTCAAGACAGGCATTTCCGCGCGACGTGTTTCTGTAAGAGGTGCAAGCCGAAAATGCAGCGTTCGTTAGAGCAGAGTTACGCGATTAAATTCTGTGTGAAACTCGGTAAATCTGCGACAGAGACGTTTGATATGATCAAGCAGGCTTACCCAGATGTTGCTTTAGCAAGAAGTGGTGTGTTTCGGTGGCACCTGGCCTTTTTGGAGGGCCGGGAAGAGGTCGCCGATGAAGACCGTGCTGGAAGACCTTCGACTTCGACAAACACCGACAATGTGACTCGTGTGCGCAGTTTTGAACTCAGACCGTCGACTAAGTATTCGTTTAATTGCCCAGATGTTAAATTTACCAAAATCTGTGGTTCATGACATTGTGACGGAGCATTTGAACATGCTCAAAGTGTGCGCGAAGATGGTCCCAAAAGCGCTCACTGACGACCAGAAATTGTGAACAGCTACCTGACCACGGCCATCATCCCAACGCTTCCGCAGCCGCCCTACAGCCCAGATTTGGCCCTCCCCTGACTTTTTCATGTTTTCTCGGCTGAAAAGGCCGATGAAAGGCAAGCATTTTGAGACGACAGAGGGATACAAGCAGCTTGCACCGCGGTTCTCAAGGCTATTCCGGAGAATGCTTTCCGTGACGCCTTTAATGCTTGGAGATCGCGCTGGCAGCGCTGCATCGACGCAGAAGGAGCCTATTTTGAAAGTTTTTAAAGAATTGTAACGATTGGTCCAATATTTTTTTTTAAATCGACTCAGTCCTATTACTTTCCGGACAAACCCTGTATATCAATCTACGAAGTCATTTAAATTATAAAGAATAAAAAACATATTAACATTTAAAAAAATCACGAATTTGTTTATTTTTGCGCGTCATGTATTACGGTATCTGGATAGTTTGTATGTTTTAAATTTCAATAACAGTATCTACGCGTCTATATTATAAAATTAACTAAATAACATCTAATATTAATCATTTACAAAATAAAACTGTCAAAAAAATTCGTTAAATAAATATATTTCTTTGTGATCTTAAACAAATAATACTTATAAATATTATCCTCAACATCAATAATGTAATTTTTGACATTATAAGAAGGCCGGTTAAAGTAACTTTAACTATTACTTTAACCGTTACGTTTACATTACGGTTTACATTTACTCCACACGAGCCCAGTCTGCCGCCGCGGCCGTCCTGGAGTAGTACCACCGCGTTTGAATGTCAATCTAGATGGTGCATACTCGTCTAGTCAGGACGGCATAGTAGAGGCGACGACGTCTCTGTAGCAGCAGTTGTCTCCGTTCACCGCACTCTATCTTTACATCAGGCGGTGTTGTCATACGCCGTGCAACAATAAAAAATACATGAGTATGAAGTATGTATGCATCTATTACGAGGTACTATAAAAACAATCATCTAGTATATTAAAATTAATGTTTCTTTGTTTGTCCCATATGCGTTCCGGAAGTACCAGTTCGATTTGAATAATTATTTAGTAACACAATAACATCTACAAACCATTGTAAACCCATGTTTACAATAAAGTACTTGACTTCATTTGATTCGTTAGCATAGCTTAATGATTGGTCGCCGCACGCGCCTTACCCGAAACGAGAGGAGTGTGCACTGTCAATCTGGACGATTCACATTCGTCTCCTCAAGCCGGTGGTGGTGATAGTGGAGGCCACTGCTGCCTGTGGAGATTTCTCTGTAGTAGATGTTGTTTCCATTCATGGACCGCACTCTAGCTTTACATCAGGCGGAGTGTTGACACATGCCGAGCAACAATAAAAAAAAACTTGGAACTAGAGCGGAGAAGATATGATAGCTAGTTTTATGGGGAAGATCTTGAGCCTTTTTTGGTTGCTTAGAAATGAAACTGGAACGCTAAGCACGGGCTTCTAAGTTCTGGCAAATAGTTCGTAATAAACAAAAATCTTAACATTGATATATGAACTTGATTTAATGTTAGTGAGTTTTGTCATGAACCGGTTAATCCCAATAAACCACTATTCGCATAACACGTTTTATCATTACACAATCGACGTCATTAGAAGCAACTCTTTCCTTGTCATTTTACTTAAAGGTTATTTATCAGAAATTGCAAGTTCTGTAGATTTTTGATGATAAAAAAAAACAATAATAATTCTTATTACTATTATTAATTGTAGCTCGGCATATGACAACACTCCGTCTGATATAAAGCTAGAGTTCGGTCCATTACCGGAATCAACTGCTACTACAGATAAATCTCTGCATTGACAGTGCACACTCCTCTCGCTATATCTGGATACTTCCAAACTGTGACCTTGCACTTCACGGGCGTTACATTAGTATACATAGTTTGTTAACCAATAACATAACCTCAAAAAAAATTAAAACTACACATTATTGTCCGGTTGAATCCGATTTTTCAGACCAGACAAATATGCAAAAAAAAAACCGCCCTGTCAAAAATTAATTACAATACTGTCTTATTTACTATGTGAGTTTTTAAATAATAGATATTATTATTAGTATATATGTCAATATATTTATTTAAGGTCATATTTTTATCAATGAATACGTCGGCATCGGGGAGTTTCAGCTACTTTTAAATTTAAATTATGAAACCCACCTAATAAACTCGTATTAATGTATCGTGCTCTATCGGATCTCGGGTCTCTAATTATATTTAAGTACTATACATTAAACACCCTGTCACTATTAACGTAATATTTTTTTCATCAAATTTTCCTGTTACAAGAAACAAGAAGTTTGCAATACTTAGTTACTTACAGTCGAAGAGTGATCGTGAGTTTGCGACCAAGTTGGGTCTCAATCGATAACCCGTGATCAAATCTCCCAAAAATCTCTACCTGTTCTAATGTTAACAAAAATATATAGTTATTAAAATGTAAGTATTTAAAATTATAACGTTCTATTTATAAAATTTAAATTTGACAGTTCACAAAATTATTTTTTGACTACGGAATTCTGTTTTACCTACCTACTTTAACGGTTTTTGTTTTGGGTTTTAAATTAAAGAGTGCTTAGCCGGTTTTACAGGCGAGTCGTGTGTTTAAAGTTTAAAAAATAAGAGTTTTGAGAAATAATAAATAAAGTGTGTAAAACATTTGAACGTTTATTGAACTTTGAATTAAAACAGTTCTATTTAATTTCCTACTTTTTGAATAATAATGGCGGCCTTAGGGGACCTTTCGCAACAAAGTTTTGCAAGCTATTAAAAGTTTAGTTAGTCATATTTAAGGTACGGAAGCTGTATTTAACCAAAATCGTCTAGCAACACTACGAAAGTCAGCGTGTAAAGGTAGGGGTTCCTAGACGCGTGTTCGACGTTCATAATAATACGTGTATACGATGCGCAGTGCGTTTGTGCTATATTTATATATGAATCAATTGCCCAGTGCGTTTTATACCCTACGTTTATGCGCGGTGACAACACACCGACTAATGTAAAGCTAAAGTTCGGTCCATGAACGGAAACAACTGCTACAGATAAATTTGTGCAGACGACACCACTATGCCGGCTTGAGGAGACGAATGTGCACCATCCAGATTAACACTCCTCTCGTTATACCTGGCTACTTCCAAACTAACTTCCAAACTGCGTCATTTCGCGGGTGTTACATTCGAAAGTGGTGGTAGGTACTACCCCAGGACGGCAGACTGGACTAATAACCATTATCAGATTGTCTACCACTCTTTGCTGTTTGGATGGGTCAAAGGATGGGCCCACAATTTTTTTCTCGAGTTTTAGTTAATTAGTAGGATAATAAATCTACATTTCTTATTACCAATCAGTTCTATTTTTTTCACCTGGGTTATTGAGTAATTAGATGTTTTCTGATGCAATATTTGAGGTTATTATTATTTTAAATGCTTTAATATAATTGAAGATGTCTGTTTTTTACGTAATTAAACATTGTCTATTGATTGGTAAATGATGTGTTGATATAATTAAAATTAATTAATAAAAATAAGGTATTATTTTAGAATATTGTTTTGTTACCAAATTATTAGGTGTCAAGTGGGCCCAAAAATAGGCTTACTCCTTTATTGTTCTTTTATTCCAGATGTTCACGTTAATATTATTTGTTATACTAAGTGTAATATTAGGTAGATACCTATATAAATATATGATATGGATAATGCGTGCGAGGTCGCTGACATCAAACATACCTGGGTTACCAGAATTGCCTATTATAGGAAATGCACATCAGCTCTATGGATTGGATGCGGGTATGTTCATATATTTAAAAGAAATAAACGTTTCACAGTATGCTGAGCTGTATCACGCCTTGATAAGCCGACCTTAGTTAACTTAAAGTAGGGAGCAGTCGCCTCAACTATGCCGGCAAGAGAACACGAATGTGTATTAACCGTTAAAATGTTTCACTTTTCTTCTCTTCTTCTAAGCCCGGCTTCGTTCAAGCTAATCTCAAATACGAGTAGGTCACTTGAAACTTGAAAGTGGTGGTACCATCCCCAGAACGGCAATTAATAACTACCATCAGCGTAATTAAACCCCTTGTAATTGTATTTTAATCTGCCTTCTTACTTTTACAGAACAATTATTCGAATTCTCAGACAAAATATCTGAATTGATGGACAAGGAAGGGGGGCGTTTCAAATTATGGCTTGGTCCTGGTTTATTTATGTGTGAGTTTTATTATTAAAGGTAGGGGTTTCTTGACGCGTACGAACGCAGTGCTCACTCGACGTACATAGATCTACACGATGCGGAGTACGTTTGTGCTTTAATACAATTCGTTTATATGCGTCAAAGAGCCCCCAGCTTTATACAAACATTGGCGGCACCGACGGCCACTCGCAAAAGAGTTTAACAAGTTAACAATCTGGCTATTAAGGCTGGGATATACATATGTGAACTGCGATGGAACTGAAGGGGATTAAAACCTTTTTTCTCCATAACCCGTAACGAAATTATCTTCAAAAATATATGTTAATCTACACTATACAAAACATGTCCTCTTCATTTAAAAAAAATAGTATTAAATAATATTCATATTCATGCAAAGTTTTAGAAATATAAAACCATTTTTCTTCTAAACTATTAATAGGTATTTTTATTTTCATCATGATATTAAACAATACAATACCTAGGGAATCTTCGGTTTACTTTTTTCAAATAACTTTTCAAATTAGTTTTATAATTATTTTTTTATATAAATCGACACACAATCGCGTGTGCAACCCTTCTGTCACCCAAAAAATCAGTACGGGACGAGCAAAGTCAACGGCGTATATCCAGCTCTTAAGCCGAGCTAAAAAAAACTTATTTAATTGTTCTCGAAATAAAAGAGGCGTCTGAAAAGAAAAATAAATAATAAAAAGGAGGAGGTAACCGGATATGATAGAGGCAACGTGAAAATAAACGACGAATAGAGAGAGAGATAGTGGCTCACGGTGACGGTGGCGTTTCTTCTCGGTTTACACCCCAGCTGCTGGCTATCACTCTAACACACAAATTCTATTTTACATCTATGTTTCCAGTTACATCTCGTCCAGATGATATAAAGTTGATCAATAATACGTTTCTGGAGAAAACACCCATTTATAAATTTGCCAACTTGTGGGTTGAAAATGGATTAGTCAATGCTTCAGGTAAACCGTTTGAAAGATGTGGAGACAGGAATTGAGAAGGAGAAAGGGGGGTTTGGAACCGATTCCATAATAAACTACTTTATAAATAAAAGAAATATAAATATGATATATTTGTTTCGAGGATGAGTGCTCCATACATTTATCCGTGTCTTGATTTCCAGAAGAACATAATTCAATTGGTGGCGTATAAAAAAATGGGGTACAGAAGGCGCGCCGGGGTTTAATAAATCGTGTTGTATATACTTTTATTCTCTCTGCCTCTATAAAATAAGTTTACAAAAACAACAATACACTTTCAGCTGAAATATGGAAGAAGAATGTAAAAAGAGTACATAACACATTTACGCCGAACGTTGTGGATAGTTTTCAGTCTATTTTCAATAAACAATCAAGAAAAATATCTGATAAACTATCTTTGGAAGTGGGAAAAGGTCCTTTTGACGCTTACAGAAAATATTTGGGATTTGTCACTTTTGAAACTTTATGCGGTTAGTATATGTATTTTTAGACGCTTGGAAAGATAGATAAGTCTACCCTGTCAACCTGAACGGTGATAAACGTCTCATCTAGCCGGTATAGCGGAGACGACTGCTGTCTGCAAATAAATAATTAATAAAAACTTTATTAGTTTCTACACAATTTCGGTTGAGCCCTGAAGGCCCTGAATCTTATAATTGTGTTGACAGATGTCAGTGCTTCCCTATTTTGATACATTTACCTTGATTAGCTATATCTTAATTATTACATTTGTACATTAGTTTGTGTGTGTGTTCTTCTGTGTTCCCATCGATCGTAATCTAGCATAAAATCCAACTAAACACGCAAAATTTCTAAAAACCGCGCCAAATAATTTTCTTTTTTTTTTCTCAGAGACAATGTTAGGTGTAACAAGTCTAGATAACAATTTATTAACGAAGGATTACTACGCTGCATTCGATCAAATAACAAAATTATTAATGTTAAGAGTAAGAAACGTGTTCCATCATTCAGAATTCATTTATCGTCTATCATCAAGTTTTCAGGAATTCAAGAAATGCGTCAAAACATTACACGGTGTTACTAAAGTTGTAAGTATGCTTTTATATTTTATTGCCTTTTATAGAAATAGTGTGTTCTTATGAAAGCTGGGCTGCCCAGTGCCCATAACCGTCGGCTTTGTATGAAGGCTTGTAAGGGAAGCGAGAGAGTTGTGTCAGGATCGTGGTAAACAAAACAGCCACAATAAAAGCAACTGTGTTTTGTACATTTGTCGTAATTATTTATAAAAAAAAAACATGTAAATACAATAGAGTGAACATGACAAAAAAACAATAATTCGAATACCTAGAAGAAAATACCTATGTGTATGTAGATTGTAGACACAAGATACAAAGTTCATCAATTATAAGAAACAAACATTGTTCCATTACTAGTATTTATTTAAATTAAAAAACTATAAACATATTAACGTTTTGCGAATCTAAAACATTCCAAGGACATAAACAATATGATTAGTAGATAAATATTATTTCATTAAAGAAACAAGTCCTAGTTGTGTGCATATATCATTAGTAGAATTTATCATAGAACATTATTTACTTATTTTCTTACTTAACTCATTCCCTGGCCCAACACGGTAGGCAGACAGCTAGCGTCTCCTCTGTAAGCTAATGTAACCACTTTCGCTTCGACCACATCCATTACTATCCTCATGCATGCACACTGGTTAGGGGTGCTCCTCGTCTGACTCTTTTTTTTTGAGCCGAGCAGTTGACTAATCTTTCACGCAATATCCATCTTTCCAAATGACCAAAACATCTCAACATACCGTTAAAACATTGTTTCTCATGGTAAAATAAGAAAAAACAATATTCGGTATTCATTTTTTATCCAAAGGCAGAGTGTGGTCATATACGCCTGGCCTCGCACCATAGGGGGCCTTGCAAAAAAGTTTAACAATTAATTAAAGTTGAAGTAGGCGGGATGCGAACTTAAAAAAAAGCTTACGTCTCGCACATACCGAGCTTAAAAAGGCTCTTTTTAATTTAACTGGAAAATGCAAAAGGCCTCGCAAAGCTGATGTCACCGACACGAGTGACGTCCAGATTTAGTCCTGCGTCGCCACTGCGTGATTACCATAAAAAAATATTAGAAGAGCCATCGATCGGTCGATGCCATATACTCGTATAGATATTTATTTAATACAAAACTATTTTTTAAATTACTAATTAAATGAGAAGGTACATCCCCCAAAGCCCTTGGTACAAACGTACAAAACGACATCGAAATTTTAGTAAAGCTATGCAATATTTTTATTGTATATTATTTAACTATTTAACTAAGAGTTTATACGCCTAGATTTAGTTAGTATGTATTAAAAATTTCCTCTAGCCTCGACCTGCGTCGCTGGGGGAATCCTCTACTAGCTGGTGAAAGTTGGCTCTTCAACTACTTACACAGTGCACATAAATATACGCATTTTATGCGTCGATTTTATATCAACTTTAATAACATCTCTATGGAATTTATTATTTATTGTATAATTACATTTAAAAAAATTGTTTCACAATTTAGTTATTTAAAAGCTTTATTTAATACTTTTTCTAATTTAGTTTTATTATAATGTTCCCACCTCTGACTATTGTAATATGTAATATACGAGGAAATTTTATGTGTTCAATTTTCATAATATTTTAAACGCGACCAATCCAATCGATCGCGAATCAGAAAACTATGATTTATGTAACTTTATGAAATGAGAATAACGTAAACTGAAGAAATTATTATTTTCCGACGTCCATTCGGATTAAGTGAACCCTTCCCTACTGTATCTATTATCTACTAACTATCCATAAAAATTAAACTTGAAACTTACATTTTTTTTAAATGATAGGTTATTGCAAAGAAACAAGAAGAAATACTCGCGAGATTAAAACTTGAGGAACCGAGAAAAGTCGATGATGGTAAAGTATAAATATTTTTCTTTTCAAAGTACATAATTATGTACTTTTGTTACATTGATATTACCGTTTATGACCCGGACCAAGAGATGTCGATGTCCCGTGTTCATTCTCGCTAAATTATAGTCAATGTAACTATGTTATAGATTTATACCTTGGTCGCTCAGTGCATGTGGTATAGGGATTAAAAAAAAAATCATAATTTCAGATGGTCCCAAAAAATACCGTTCTCTTCTTGACAACTTGATAGAGTTAAAAGAAACAGATCCTACATTAAGTGACCAGCAAATACAAGCTATAACGGACAACTTCATTGGAGCTGGACAAGAAACCACTGCGCTTGCAACAACATTAATGCTGGTATTACTTGGAACCCACCCCGATATACAGGATAAACTACTGAACGAGTAAGTTTTTTTTATTGTAGGCATATGATAACAATCTGAGTGTAAAGCTAGAGTGCGGTCCATGAACGGAAACAACTGCTACTTGTAACAGATAAATGCAGTCGCCTCCGCTAAGCCGGCCCGAGGAGACGAGTATGCACCATTTAGATTGACAATGCACACTCCTCTCGTATTTTAACATATGTTTAGTAGGCATAACAGAGGCGACTTTTATTTTGATTCGCCTGCTGTTAAGCTAAAGACGCTCCACGGGTGTTACATTCGAAAGTGGTGGTACTACTCCAGGACGGCAGACTGGGCCAATAACCATCATCAGTCTGCCTACCACTCTTCAACCAAAGTACATACAACATAGTTACATTGGTCAGAATTTAGCGAGGTTCGAACACGGGGCTCGTCGACCATGCGTTGACGTAGACCATTGCTATCTGCTCTTGTGGTAGCAATTGTCTCATGAAATGGAAACTTAAAACATAAGACTGTAGTCATATCCTGTCTTACTCTATTTTATTATATAAATAATTCTAGAATGAAACACATATTTGGTGATAGCAATAGAGATGTAGAAAAAGAAGATTTGGAGCAAATGCACTATACAGAAGCTATTGTATTGGAGACGTTAAGATTGTATCCTATAGTGCCTTTTACGACGAGGCAGGCTGATAGTGACTTGGAACTTGGTAAGAACACTTCACTTCTCATTTTTTGTAATATAAAGCTAGAGTGCGGTCCATGAATGGAAACAACTGCTACTACAGAAAGAAACTATCCGGAAAATCGGAAAACCAGAAAAATCCACTATGCCGGCTTAAGGAGAGAGCATGTACCATCTAGATGGACAGTGCACACTCCTCTCGTTATACCTGGTTACTTTCAAACTATTCCCGAAATACGTTAAGATTGTAGCTTGGAACTTTTCTGAGATGGAAAGAGGGGCGTGTTTTTTAATGGAAGCTGAGTTAAGAGCGGCCGTGATCTAGCGGTCGGACACGTGAACTCCCGATCGAAAAGATCCGTGTTCGAACCTCACCAAATTCTAACCGGTATCAATATAATTTTGTACATATACTCGTATGTACTTTGGTCGCTCACTATGGGCACTACTAAAAAGTGGCAGGCAGGCGGTGGCACAATGGAGGTGACTGCTGCCTGACACTTTTCATGAGCGGCATGAATCGTACCATAGAATGAGAATTAGAGTGAGAATTAAAATTTGGTGAGTGAAATCTCATTTTGATGGTTCCAGATGGATGCACCATACCAAGTGGCACAGGGGTGGTAGTCTTCGCATGGGCAGTTTGCCGTAATAAGAGAATATGGGGTGAAGACAGCAAGGAGTTCAAACCAGAACGATGGATGAATTTGGATGAACCTAATTCAGCTGGCTTTTGTGCTTTTAGCTATGGCAAGAGAAGTTGTTTGGGTAATTTCTTTTTAATCCTGTCGTTGCATTCAGCATTGCCCTCTCACACTCGCAGTGTCAGTTGAAAACCAGCGCTCCGACATCAGCCAGGGCATATGCTGAGCTGATTTCCCTTTTGTCACTTCATACTATACAAATCTAAGAACATCTGTAATCGTGACAAATAAAATAATTCTATTCTATTCTATTTTGTTAAAATTCAACACTTTTCTTTGGTTTCCATCCCAGAATTTGATCGTTATTAGCTTCACTAGTTTTATCACCTTTTCAGGTCGCAAATTCGCACTGGCCTTCCTGAAAACAGTTCTTGCGCATACAATAAGAAAACTGGTGATAAAGGCAGATGCGAGTAAACTGAAATTTCAGTTAAACATTGCTATACATCCCGTAAGTGGCCATCATATAGAAGTCGAACATAGGAGACCAACTGAAGCCTTAATCAAATAGTATTAAGGAGTCCATTACCCTAAGAGGAATGGACCTATACTTTTCTCTCAAGTTTATCGATAATGTTTAGTTTATTTTGTAGAATAATAATAATATAATCTTTATTTTTATAAATCATAGTTAGCACTACATAGTGGGGCCCCTGGCTTTCAGATATAATAAATCTACATTCCTTATCCACCATTCAGTTTTAATTTTTTACCCGATTTTTTCAATAATTAGACTTTTTCTGATACAATATAGGTTATTATTATATCAAATGCTTAATATATAATTAATTAATAAAATCATTGTCAAATTATGTAATAATGTTTGCAACTATTGTATTTAGAGGATATTAAAAGCTTTACAAACAAAAAAATTGTTTAATTAGTGTAATTTCTCCGCCAAATAGGTCTGCGTGCCGCACGTCTGTTGCATTATAGGTAAAGTCCACCACAATATGGACTCCAAATTGCAAAAGATGTCGCGGCAGAACTTGATGGCGCGCGGAGACTTACCTTCAATAAAAAATAAGTAGAGAGAACTCGCGAAAAACTCAGACCTTCCCAATCACGTCTTTCCCCCTTCCTATAACATGGGATCCTTCAAGCGCAGTGTGAATTAAGCCGGCATAGCGGGCACGACTGCTGTCTGCAGATCCCCTCTCTGGCAGCAGTCGCCTCCGTTCATGGATCGCACTCTGGCTTAACACCAGGCGGAGTGCGGTCATATGACGAGCGTAATTTGGGAGACCAAATTACATGTAAATAACATAGAAGAACCGGTCAGAATATAGCGAGGGTTTAACAGCGGTCTCATCAATCGTGAGTTCACGCCTTCTGACATTGAACCACGGCGCAAGTAAATGTATTTTTTATTGTAACTCGACGTATGCCAACACTTCTGCTATGCCGGCTTAAGGAGACGAATGAGCACTATCAGGTTGACAGTGCACAGTCCTCTCGTTATACCTGGTTACTTCCAAACGCGACAAGGTCACTCTTTCACGTGTTTAAGTAGAAACGCGCATGTTTTTTTATTGTGGCTCGGCATGTGACAACACTCCGCCTGATGTAAAGCTAGAGTGCGGTCCATGAATGGAAACAACTATTACTACAGAACCTGTGCGGGCAGCAGTCGCCTCCACAATGCCGGCTGAAGGAGACGAGCATGTACCATCTCAGATTGACAGTGCACACCCCTCTCTCGTTATACCTGGCTACTTTGAAACTATTCCCGAAACAAGGTCACTTCACGAGTGTTACATTCGAAAGTGTAGTACATTGGTACCGGTCAGAATTAGCGAAGTTCGAACGCGGGTCTCATCGATCGTGAGTTAACGCGTCTTACCGCTCGACCATGGCCGCATGTCCTCCCGAATCCCCTTGCAATCCGCTACTTCGCTAAAACTAGTCTAAGCTTGTGTAATGATCATCGAAAAAGTTATTTACGAGTGCTATGACACTATGTCTGCAGGCAGTAGGGGACCACGTTTTTGCAGCTATTTCCAGTCTGCCGTCCTGGGGCAGTACCACCACTTTCGAATGTAACATCTGCGAAGTGACCTTGTCGTGTTTCGGGAGCAGTTTGAAAGTGGTGGTACTACATAACACTCTTTATTCTGCCTACTATTGTTTTTAAATACATATATTATCAAACACAATCCACAAGATCATACAGGATACATAAAATGTAGGTACTCGTACGAGCCAGAACCAGACAAAGAACAAGTTATTCTTGTTTCCGCACGCACTCGCAAACGAAATAAACAACTTTTTTCGCATTTGTTTAGGATATTTGCCCCATCATAACTTGAAGAAATAAACATTTGAAGCGGCCGTGCTCTAGCGGTAAGACGCGTGAACTCACGATCAATGAGACCCGTGTTCGAACCTCGCTAAAGACCGGTACCAATGTAACTTTGTTGTATGTACTTTGGTCGCTCAGTGCCTAATGGCACTATTAAAGAGCGGTAGGCAGACTGATGATGGTTATTTGTCCAGTCTGTCGTCCTGGGGCAGTACCACCACTTTCGAATGTAACACCCGTGAAGCGACCTTGTCGCGTTTCGGGAATAGTTTGAAAGTAGCCAGGTGTAAGAGAGGAGTGTGCACTCCTCAAGCCGGCATAGTGGAGGCGACTGCAGCCCGTAGAGATTTCTCTGTGGTAGCAGTTGTTTCCATTCATGGACCGCCCTCTAGCTTTACATCAGGCGACGTGTTGTCACATGCCGAACTACAAGAAAAAAAAATAATACGACCACAAACGACATTATTGTAAATTTTAATCTAAATTAAAATGTAATTGTTATTTTACTATTATCATCATTGAGATATATAGGTATATATCTCAATGATTATCATTATTATTTGTATGACATAATAAATATTTGCACGCCGGGCAAACGGGCAGTTAACCATAACTGAAACTTCACCAGAAACTAACATAGATATAAGACCTTACTAACCCATAACAGGTAAAAAGAGAAATACATAAATAAAAAAGCTCGTAAATCAAACAGTTTCTTTAATAACTTGAGGAGACGACTGTACCCCATCCAGATTGGCAGCGCGTACTCCTCCATATATCTTCTCACTCTCTTTCCAAACTGACCCCGAAGCGCGACACTACCCTAGGACGACAATTTTTTATTTATTTATTAATATACGCTGTGATTTTTTTATAATTTTTAATAACAAATTTATGTAATTAATACAAATTAATGGAGCTTTTCTTTCACGTCTATTAAAATAATAAGTAAAACAATAAATGTTAAAGGTTGAAATCGATACTGTTAAGTTTCTTAAATATTTTAATATTTTGTGCAACGGCAATGAACTTGTCTTACGGGTTTACTAGATAGAATTCACAACGCTTTACTACCTAGTCTGTCGGCGCTTTTTGTTCTCCTGGGAAACACTGCTTACAAGCTTTAATAAAAAAAAGACAAAACAAAAATAGTGCAATAAATATTTAAGGTAAGCATTATTCTTCCATATGTGTAAATTTAAAAAAAAACAAAATAAATAATTCATCTTCTTAAAAATTAGCAATTTCAATATTTTCGTAAAATAACTAAAAATTAATAATTATATTTAATTCAAACTGTAATACATTATTTTTCAAAAAAAAATCTAATTAGTGCATAATGGTATAAAAAAGAAAATAATGAATGGAAAAAGTAGATGAAAAAAACTAAAATTAAGTAATTTTGTTCGCAGATGTTAACATTAATTTTATCAACGATTTTATTTTGTGTTTTACTGCGCTATTTAATACAACACATACGATGGGTACACAGAGCCAATTCTTTGACATCTAATATTGGTTGTTGGCCCACTGTGCCATTCTTGGGACATGCATATAAGTTTTTTGGAAATACTGAAGGTAGGTTATCGTATTAACTATTATTAATAATAATAAATTGTTTATTTAACAAAAACATTCAAAAAATTATTACACTTATTAATTTATAAAAAATTAGGTACTCCTAAAAGAAAGTAAAATATAAAATAATTATATCATTTTAATATTTGAGCCAACATCTCCTTCAGCTGCTGAATTGGGTAAATAATTTATTTTTATCTTAATATGGCATTATAACAAAGTAAATATTTGCAACAAGTTAATGTAATATATTGTGCATCACGGGTCATTCATTCATCACATTAAATAGTCAGGTCGAGAATCAGTCAAGTCACAAATAGCTCCTGTAAAGTGGTAAAATCTTTACTGAAATTTCCTACGTAATTTTCACGAGGCACGCATTTGTTTCTGATCTGGGCGTCGTTCTGGTCCTGATATTAATAATCGTGGTTTGGGTTTTATTCACTATTTTATACTATTTACAGTACTTTTCAAGCGTCTTCAAGATTTGACAGATATGTCAGAAAAATATGGCGGAAGATTTAAAGTATGGATGGGTCCTACATTACTTATATGTAAGTAACTACATCTTAATTACAATATTACAGAGTATGTGTTCGTTTCTCAAATATAGATTTTTCTTACTAACGAAAATTACATAATTTGTAAAAGTTATTTAGAGCGAACTCACGATCGATGAGACCCGTGTTCAAACCTCACCGGACTATAGCTTACCATCAGGTCCAGTGTTGCCATATTATACCGAGCTACTGCACTGCTCTAACCGAAAACCCCTAAATTCCCTACAATTACTGGGAAATTCCTCTAAAAATACTTAATTCTTATTAAAATAAATAATTAATTAATATTAAATAAATTATATAATCAATTATAAGTATAATTATATTTAAGAATATAAATAATCAAATTTATAATAAATTAAAAATAATCACACATAAACACAGTGGCGGACTAAGGACTTTTAAAGAGTGGTAGGCAGACTGATAATGTTATTAGTCCAGTCTGCCGTTCTGGCGTAGTACCACCACTTTCGAATGTAACACCGTGAGGTGACTTTGTCGTTTTCGGGAATAGTTTGAAAGTAGCCAGATATAACGAGAGGAGTGTGCACTGTCAATCAAGATCGAGGCATAGTGGAGGCGACTCTAGGTTGCCTTGGCATTAGTCCGCCCATGCATAAACACTATAGTGACATTGGCGTTTTATTCAACTCTGCTCTTTTAGTAACAAGCAGCGGTACTACTCGTAGATGTCACTACTACCGCTATGTCAATACCGTGATTGACTGGATTTGGTTATTTCCGAGCCTATAACAACACAATTTATATTTTTAAGTTAAAAAAAATGAATATTCAAAGTTAAAAAAACCCTGAAAATAACCCTAAAAACATAACACCCCTAAAAATCCCATTTGACTCTTTTAACCCCTGGAGACAGGGCAAAGTGGTTTATGAACCAATAAAGATATGGTGATTATTTTTGTAAAGTACATATAAACACGATATTTTTTTATTATGACATCATCAAAATATGACCCGGCAGTTATTAGTCATCTACTTTCCGAGATATAGCAGTTCATTTAAAAAATATAAATAAATAAATAATAAAAAATAATAGTTCTCGTCATACTGGACAAAATCATCTTTTACACGAACGCGCTAACTCTTCTAGTTACCGAGATATAACAACACCAAAAAACACTTGTACCTGCTTACCCCTAAACAAGGGCGTGATAACTATAAAACAATCTACATATATCGGAGGCCCCTACTATTGTACATGATATTTTTTTTCCGCCACAATCGCTTATATTTTCATTGCGTGCTCTGAGCGGGCGGTACATAGTCAGCGCGAGCCTAGACGAGCAACGGTGAGAGAATTGTCTAACTCGACGTTCGCTCCGTCTTGTTAATGCGTACGCGGCATAAGAAAGATATGTGTATTTTAAATGATTTTTTCTCAAATCTCCCGGGTCGGATTTTGATGCCCCTTTACAGAATGGTGTAATTGAAGTCGCTCTATACGAATATCGCGACCGCACCTTTATTGATTTATAGACCACTCTCCTTTAGGGGCAAAACCCCTAAGTTGGCAATACAGACACAAAGCCAGCCACGTCATTATACAAAACAAAATATAACATGTAGGAGGCTTACAACTACATCCTCCGGCGCATAATATATTTTACGTCTTTGCCTACACAAAGTCAACAAAACAAACATTCATTAGTCATCAACCGCAACTAACAGAAAGTACCACCAGCGCAGTTGATGCTACAAAAATACTTTATGTAGATGTAAACTACATAGAAGTGTAAGGAAAAAAATCTCCACTATGGTGAAGCGCTCCATTATTCAATGCTATACGAGTATATGACACCGCCAAACCTTTAGACGTTCTTAAACAACACTACCGCCATCTATTGGTGTTCATTATCTTGTTGAAATACATATAGCCCGTTGAAGTTACTTTGACTGTTATATTTTACGGTGACTTTAACAGTTACGTTTACATTTAAACCAAACGCGTCGCACCGCCGCGCCTCTTACTTGACGCTTACTTTAACGCTAACCGTAACCAGCGAATTTTGGCTGGTAAAAATTAAAGTAATCGTTAAACCAATGTCACTAACGTCAAATGTATGAAAAAAATGTTTTTTTATTATTTTTTCGGGCATGTACTCCTCATTGCATCAGCCACCCTTTTAACGATAACGATATGAATTTACACGATGGTGCAGCAAGTGTAGAGTAAATGTAAAAGTAACCGTTAAAAAAGTCACGGTAAAATATAACAGTCAAAGTAACTTTAACGGGCCTTTCGGTGCTACAGGGCTACTGTAGAGTAATTTTCTGCTAGAATATGTGAATCGAAACTAATGGTAATAATGATTATTAAATATGTATACACTATATTTACAATCGTATTTTATTATTCAAAATAAATATAAAAAAAAACCAAAGTACTGACAATAACAAAACACTTTATACAAAATAAAATTCATTAGCATAGTCCTGCAAAAGTTTATTCACCTCGTCACTATAAAGGCGTTAACAGACTATCAACTTTGGTTTGCCCGCACCAACAGTTTTGGTTCGCTGGGGCATACCATATGCGAACATGAGGTCAGCGGTGGCGGTTGTGCACTGATATTATTGCTAACCAAAACCGGTGGTATAGCCGCAGCCGGGTCAAGTTCTTAACTTATTGATAAAATTCAAATTCCATAACTTTAGATGAGGATAAAACTTTTAAAACATGTCAATAAAACACGATTTATGCGATTTTAAATCAATATGTAATATGTCATTGCATATATTTCAAAGTAAACAAAACATAGAATTAGTTCAAGGTTGGTGGCCTCTATTCGGAGTGGCTAGGAAACGCGGTAACAGTAAACACGTCGATCATATCGACCTCTATGGCTTATTAGTTGTGGTGCAAGTCTGTGTTCCTGATTCGATTCCTGGTTCATTCATTATAAATAGCCATGTGTATTTGTTATATGTTTGTGTTATCTTTGTTCTGGATTTCCAGTGCAATTAAGATAAGGTCAGTCAAGTACCCAAGTTTATTTCTGCACTTAACTGTACTTAGCCCTATTGATTACGACACAAACGGAATGACAGCTAAGTTCGGAAAAAGTGTTGTTGTCATTCACAGTCATTTACTGATATACCACAAACTATATAGAGATATAGACGTAGATCTCTATATAATCTGTGGACGGTGGCCATGTTGAAATGTCGTTCACTTGTTTGCATTTGTTTACGGTCAGGCTCGTTCGATGTTTTATTATTTTTTTATTTATATTTTTTAATATTTTTTTTAATTTTAAACGTTAAATATATCAAAAACTATATAACGTGATGGCCTTGAATATTAATCCAATCGTCAGATGTCACTTGATCGAATCGAAAACAAAATATATGGGAATATTATATTATATATTATTTTTATATATTAAGAGTGGTAGGCAACCTGATGATGGTTATTAGCCCAGTCTGTCATCCTGGGGCAGTACCACCACTTTCGAATGTAACACTGCAGCCCGTAGAGATTTCTCTGTGGTAGCAGTTGTTTCCATTCATGGACCGCACTTTACATCAGGCGGAGTGTTGACACATGTCGAGCTACAATAGGCTTGAAAGGAGTCTCGATGCCGATTTTGATGAAAACTAAAACTGCATTATTAGATTTTTGATAAATCTTTTTTCCCGGCCAGGAATCGAACCTGTTGATTTTGAAAGACTCCTTTCAGCATTTTTCGATATCTCTTATAGTTTAGGATTTGGCCATGAAAGCCCACTTGAAAAATTCACCTGTATATATTGTTTTTGATTCGATCAAGTGACAACTGTCGATTGGCTTTTGACTTTAACACCAGAAGATGCTTCCAGAAGTCGTATACCTGGCAAGGAGATCAAAGAAAATTTTATTCTGATGTAAAAAAAAATGTAAAAGTAAAAAGATTTAAAATTAGTTTTGTTTAATTTTATGCTATAATATATGATTTATAATAAAATTCGAAATAAATAAAACGAAGGATTTTTATTTTGGCATCAGGCCTACATGGCTATCTATACACTAAAAAAAAATTCGACGCTAGCGTAATGGCGTATGTCGACCGTTTGAACTTTGAAGTAAAGATCAAAACTCAAAGCTGACCTATCTGTATTACTAGCATGTATCTGTGAACAGGATAGCTTTTTTACAACGTGATTCACATTTATCTTACTAACACTAATATAAGTTCATCTATACTAACCTGTGTGTGTAACTTTAAATAGACAAATAAAGATTATTATTATTATTATCTCCTCAAACTGATATGATGAAGACGACCGCTGCCTGCAGGTTGCTATAAAAAAAAACTATTTATTTAAAAAATAATAATTTAATTTTCAGTCACAACAGTACCAGACGATATAAAAATAATAAATAATACGTTTATTAATAAACCTTTCATTTATAAATTCGCTGATCTTTGGGTCAAGAACGGTATCGCTTCTGCACCTGGTAAGTTTCTTTTTCATCGTAGCTCGCTCATATGACCTCACTCCGTCTGATGTTAAGCTAGAGTGCGGTCCATGAACGAAAACAACTACTACTACAGATAAATTTCTACAGGCAGCAGTCGCCTCTGTTATGCCGGCTTGATGTGAAGAATTTTCACCATCCAGACTGACAGGCAATAATTGCATTAAGTACTTAATGTCCCGTTTTGCCAAAAAAAGAAATGGTCACGTTAGGTGTGAGTGACTTAAGCCAATATGCTTAAAAAAAACTAATAAAATTTATCCGAACCAAATTTTCCTTAAGACATATGTGAACACAGCAACCGGTATTTCTCTAAGTCCTCTTGAACGATTTTGAAGCAAATAATACATTATTTATTTTTCCTTTTAGCGACTATTTTTTGTATGTCATGAAATTCCAATCATAAAACATAATATAAACGTGCAAAGAAACGATTTTCCTTAATTCTCTTTTTATGCTTATTTCACAGACCAATAAAGCTCCTAATTTATGTTTTTCCTGCTAAGTCGAAACCGGTTAAAAATACGCATAATAATGGTTTTTCGATATACCTCATGGGCAAGGGAACTGTAGTAGGAAGGCCCACTTCAGCGACGGCAAAAAATAGAGTAGAACACGTACTTAGTACTCTAAGTACGTACTTAGAGACATAAAAATGACGTGTTTTATCAAGTAAAATATTTTCAAAAAATAGGCTAGAATTCCACAGAACCTAGTAGAAGTCTGGTAGTAGATATTTTTTAATTGTACCGCGGCATATGACAACATTCCGCTGATGAACGGAAGCAACTGCTATCACAAAAACAAATTTTGCACAGCACAGTCGCCTCCGCCATACCAACTTAAGCGATGGGGAATGTGCATCATCAGATCGACAGTGCACACGCCCCTCGTTATACCTGGCTACGAATCGCGACAAGATCACTTCACGGACTTTTTTGATTGTAACTCGGCATGTGACAACACTCCATCTGATGTAAAGCTGGAGTGCGGTCAATGAGTGGAAGCAACTGCTACTACAGAGAAATCTTTAAGGGCAGTCGCCTCCTCTATGCCGGCTTCTAGCGTAAGATCCGACATTCGACAGCATAGCGGAGACAGCAGTGCCTAAAAATGTTCATGTTTAACCAATTTTCTTATACTTTCAGCTGAAATATGGAAGAAAACAATAAAAAGAGTAAACAATGCATTTACAGCATCTGTAACGGATGGTTTTCAGGATGTCTACAATGTATATGCTCGAAGGTTAGTCGAGCAACTGAAAGAGGGGTCTGCCAAACCGGAATTCGACGTTTCGAGAACTATTTCATTCGTTATATTACAGGCTATTTGTCGTAAGTAAACGTGAATTCAAATTTTCTATCTTACAATTATGTTTTTATTCATTTTGAATACCATTATCTGTATAAAACCTATTCAATACTAAAAGCGATTGCGGATAGACGCAGGATGGCATCAAAAGACACGTTTTTATCTTTTAAATTGTTTGTCACGCACTTTCACGAACACTTAATTGTTAATAATCCACCATTTTTACACAATAACACTCGAAGAAATGCGAATTTAGAAAAATAAAAAAAAAAAAATGTGTGTTCCAATGTAATGTTCTCCAAAGACATCTCTCCAGAACTCTTAAGTTTTTATACAGGGTGTATCAGGCAACGTGTAAAAGAATTAAGGTAAATATTAAGTGAGGGATGAACACCCCTCAAAAAATAACTTGACTAAATAAAAGTTCTCGTGTATGGTATTATCACAAAAACAAAAGGTCTATAAATGGACCGACCGACGCGGACCGCCGTTGCAGGTGGGCCGGCACACGGCTTGTCGGCGCGAGATCAAAGGCGAGGCGGCAAAGGTTGTCGGCGTTGATCTAAGGCAAGGTCATTTGTTTGATGCACCGCCCGACGACACAACGATTACGCGTTCGTGTAGTAAATTATGTATGTTTCTACAAGGAAAAGGTGGACATTTGGATAAAAAAAGTATTTATTTTTTAAATTAATTTCTGCTCAGAATCACTTACTGAGTAATGTTTTGAATTTTTTTACACGTTGCCCGATACACCCTGTATAAGCTATAATTATGGATAACAGAGTAAAATAAAGATTATACAAATGAATTTGCACTTTACAGATACAGTAATGGGCGTTGAAAACATCGACGATATGGTTATAAAGGAAGATTACTATGATGCATTTAGTAACGCAGAACTCCTATTAATACAACGTGCTATAAACCCGCTCTATTATCCAAATTTTATCTATGAATTAACACCAAAATATAAAGAGTTTAAGAAGAGCGTTGACGTTATTCATAGTTTGTCTAGTTGGGTAAGCATCTCTTAGGTCAAATGTACACGGTCAATGTGCTGGCTTAAATAAATGTACCGATTATCAGGTCACACTGCTGAAACGCGACTAGACCACTTTTCTTTCCAAAAAATGTAGCGGCCGTCTAGCGGTAAGACGCGTGACCTCACGATCGATGAGACCCGTGTTCGAATCTCGCTAATTCTGACCGGTACCAATGTAACTTTGTTATATGTACTTTGGTCGCTCAGTGCCTATAGGCACAATTAAAGAGTGGTAGGCAGACTGATGATGGTTATTTGTCCAGTCTGCCGTCCTGGGGTAGTACCACCACCAAGGTGGTACACATAAAAGCCAAGAACCGTAGTAACTTATTTCCCTGTAGTATTTTTAACGCACATGTATTTTTGTAGTTTGTATTTAAAAACAAGATTTTTTTATTTTATCACGTCATATGACCGCACTCCGCCTGATGTTAAGCTAGAGTGCGATCCATGAACGGAGGCGACTGCTGTGAGAAAAGGAGAACCGCAGACAGCAGTCGCGTCCGCAATGCTGCCTTGGTAAGATGCCTCTTCACACTACGCTTGAAGGATCCCATGTTATAGGAAGGAGGAAAGACGTGGCCGTTGTTAATCATTTAATAGTCATGAAAAATATTATTTTTTAATTTTCAGATTGTTAACAAGAAACGAAAGGAAGCTATTGAGATGAGAAAAAATGGTATAACAGAGCGAATAGGTAAATATTTTATAATACTGGATACCGGCATGGTTTACAGCGGCCGTGGTCTGGCGATAGAATGCTTAACGCGAACGATGAAACCCGTGTTTTATACTTTACAAGTACAAAATACTCAGTGACTACGTGTTACATTCGAAAGTAGTGGTATTACCTCAGGACTGCAGACTGGGCTAATAACAATTCATATTACAGATAAAGATACCGGAAGACCAGAATTCAAGTCCCTGCTTGACAATTTACTTGACGCAACATTCACCGATCCCACGTTGACCAATGAACAGTTACAAAGTGATGCTGACAATTTCATAGCAGCCGGTTACGAGACAACATCGGTGACTGTACTTTTCATTCTGCTCATGATTGGAAGTCATCCTGAAGTCCAGGAGAAATTATATGCCGAGTAAGTAGCTTCTGGAAATGCATGTAGACAACAAGGAACAGTTGGACTGTAGATCAGAACTGGGTGGGTTTCCGGTTCAACATGTGACTTCTCCACCTGATGAAGAGTTCTGCAAAGAAATACATTATATACAGGGTAATTTTTTTAACTGGGACAGTATGGGGAAATCCTAAACCACAGGAGATACAGGGAAACTGTCTTAGGAACCATAGGAACCATCGTTTTCATAAAAAAAGAGCAAATTTAGGATTTCCCCATACTGCCCCGTTAAAAATATTACTTGACTAAATTTGACTAACTTCTGCTGCTCCGATTTTTTTCTTCCGATACAATGAAATGATCCTTACATGAAACTGAGTCGAACCGCATCAAAAAATGTTTTCATCAAAGTGACTCATTTCCATGGACAACTCAAGCTTGACCAGAAAAAATACTATGCCAAATTCGTTTTCATAAAAAAGAGCAAATGGTTCCTAAGACAGTTTTCCCGTACCTCCTGTGGTTTAGGATTTCCCCTTACTGTCCCAGTTAAAAAAATTACCCTGTATACAACAGCAGTTGCCTCTGCTATGTTAGGCTTGATAAGATTAGTTTGAAGCCTTGAAAGTGGTAAAACTAGTATTTTCAGTTTTATTATACTGATGGTGGTTTTTAACCCAGTTTGCCATTTCGGGATAGTACACCCGTAAAATGCACTAGTCTTATTTATCTGGACTTATGATTTTCCCAAAGATGGGAAAATATTCGGTCAATAATTTATATTCCTTCCTACACTGAATAGGTTTTGCATTTTAGATATCATGCATGTGATAGATTGAATAAAAAAGCTAGTTGCGACAGCTTTACCCTTACAACGTCTTCAGTACGGCATATCCAATTTTCAGGGTAAAAGAAATCTTCGGTGATAGCAAACGAGATGTAACTAAAAATGATTTAGAACGTCTGAAATATACAGAGGCTGTTATCAATGAGACATTGAGGATGTTACCCGTTGTACCAGTTGTAATGAGACACGCTGATTATGATCTTAAATTAGGTATGTAACCTGGTATTAAAACCATCCGTTTTCTAGTATATAAACACAAAGTACGGCAGGACGCACCAGGGACCCCCATAGTGGGTCTGCGTGCGGAAACCAGCCCGGAAAATCATGAATCAAGAATCATGTATATAAACACACTAAATAAAAATAATAATAATAAAAAAAAGGTACATAAATCTCAGAAAATACCAATTTTTAAAAATTTATAAAATTATTTTTTGCGTTTGATTTTTGCGTTTATTGAGGAAGCCTTTAGCCATTAAGTTCGCCTTATCCCTATATAGTTTGATTGATTGATTGATATAGAAGGTTTCGGACAACAGTTACTATTTAAACGTAAACTATTTTAAAAATAATATTATGGTAGATTTGTTTGAATTTGTCCGCATTCTACCTGATTTTTTTTAGTTCGTCCATGACCGAACAACTAAGAAATGCCCGCAGGCAGCAGTCGCCTTCGCTATTCATGAATCAAGTCTACATTCTGATTGTTTCCTCACATTACATCCTGCTACGTCCAATCAAATCCTGAAACAGAATTTCTTCAAGTTTATATTTGCAATCTCATTTTCAGACGGTTGGACAGTGCCTAAAGGTGCAGAAGTAGTGGTATTCCCTTGGGGAACCTGCCAGTCACGCTTAAATTGGGGTGAAGATGCGCGGGAATTCATACCTAAACGTTGGTTTAGGGATAAGCAACCAGATCCTGTTGCTTTTAATGCTTTCAGTTATGGAAGAAGAGTTTGTATTGGTAAGGGCTTTGAAAAGTATATATAGGGTTTGGTTCCCAGCTCATCTCCAGCTGTTATGTGTTGATTTTTTCTATTTAGTTTTCATCATAATTTAATAATAAACAAAAGTAGCATTTATTATTACAAAAATTAATTTAAAGATTACGATTTTTTCGGTGTAACTTCTTATGCAATGCCAAATAATCTAAAATTCTTCTTTCAGCAAAACGATCAGCGATGGTGTTTATGAAAATACTAATAGCACAATGCGTACGTGAACTGAAATTCAAAGGACAAATCGATAAATTACGCATACAAATGAATGTTACATTATATCCAATGGCCGGGGAAGGAAAAAATTTAAAAGTTACTTTAAGAGAGTAGCCAATCCCTCTCCTCGAGCCGGCATGGCGGAAGCGACTGCTATTTATAATTTAGCTGTCTATCTGTTCATTACTCTGTCAGACAAAATTTATCAATAAGCAAATTTTTTATTTTATTTTATACCGAATTCCTATAAAATATCAATTATTACACGAAATATCAATTAAGCCGTATAATTTTTGTACAAGAGTAGTAGTAATAATAATTGTAATAAATTTATATTATATACGTATTGTTTTATTCATTAGCACCGCCTTATGGATGAAAATTTAGTTTTTTTTTTTTATTGTAGCTCGGCATGTGACAACACTCCGCCTGATGTAAAGCTAGAGTCCGGTCCATGAATGGACACAACTGCTACTACAGAGAAACCTGTGCGGGTAGCAGTCGTCTGCACTATGCCGGCTTGAGGAGACGATCATGTACCATCTTAGATTGACAGTGCACACTCCTCTCGTTATACCTGGCTACTTTCAAACTATTCCCGAAACGCGACAAGATCACTTCACGGGTGTTACATTCGAAAGTGGTGGTACTACCCCAGGACGGCAGACTGGACAAATAACCATCATCAGTGCCACCACTCTTTAAACTCTCAGGCTATGTTTGCGTATCTTTTATATTCTCCTCGTTATACGCCTTTCCAAAGCAAGTGCATGCTAAGCCCACGCTCACGTTAAGAAAAATATTATCATTTCATTTCGCATGCGTCGAGTGCGCCTAATTTTAGAATCCTTTGTGTGAAACCTCACACACTTTACCCGTCGCAAAACGCGGTAAATCCAGCCGTAACTTATTCTAAAATTCGGCGAGTTCGGCGCGTGCGGTGCTCACAAATGTACAACCAGCCTAAGAGCCTTTCGTACAAAATTGTTTTACTAAAATTATTTTTAAGCGTACATTAAGGTTTTCCAATGTTCCGTCACTTAATAAAATTACACATACATGTCTACAAATCAGTACCGACGCGTGCGCATGACATGGTGTCTAATAAGCGTAGAAAATTAGTTTAAAGTAAAAAATCCTAGTTAACAACAGTAATCACTGGTAATAATAACCAGCCATTAAAAGTAAATGCATACTTATTTAGTTAATTTACAAGGTATAATTTAAACCTTTAGTACATTACAGACATACATACAGTCACACGTGCCTTTGCTTTATTTGGAAAATATCTGCCTGTCTATTGTTACGTTTTCACGATTAAAATACTGAACCAATTTTTATGAAATTTAATATAAAGATAGTTTAAACCCTGAAGAACTCGGTATCTCCTGTATAAAAACTTGGACCTAAAGCACCCGATGATGCACTCTAAATAATGAAGAGTACCCCTGATGAGGTAAGTTGTTCGTGACAAGAGGTAGTTTTGAAAAATGCAAAATCTCAAGTTCTGGAGTATCCGGTGATGCGAAAGACGTGGTTTTCTTTCCTACCTCAAACTGTGTGTGTACATTCATCATAATTCAACAGCAATAACTGGTGATAATGATGAATTTAGCAACCTCAACATCTGAACATGCTGAAAAAGTACAAGTATAATATTTATTAACAAAACTTAAATTTACAATTTTAAACTACCGGATCACAAAACCTCATTCAATTTATCGGCGAGTTTATACACAATATATTTAAGTTATACCATTTACATTATAAACTAATAACAGTACCTATAATAATTATTTTATTTTAATTTTTTTTTATTAACAAAGTACCGTTCGTAATTGACCGCCTAGTTTCAATGACATTTCGGTGTTAAAAAATTTATCACCTTGCCATATTATATACATTTTAATATTACAATTAATTACGAGCAGCCGTGGTCTAGCGGGAGGAGCAATCGTTGAGACCCGTGTTGAAGGCTCGCTAAATTGTAACCGGTACCAATGTACAATGTTATATGTACTTTAGTCGCTCTGTAGCTTACTAGCTTAGTAGCTACGGACATTTAAAAAATAATATTAATATTTAATATTAAAATTCTTAAAACTTTTGCTCATAATTGTACTTGGAAAACAATAACATAAGTGCATTTAATTCTTCGTAATTTAGTGCCATCTTCCTTACCCAGATATAATATTGTCATAAGTGTAGAATAATTCTAGATGTGAAACGAAGTAGTCTAAAGTTTAATTTTTAGTTTGAACAATATATTAAATGTAATTTTACTATTGTGTTGTTTATAATAATTCATTATTTGTGATCGTGTTTGCATTTAACATAGAAATAAAAATTAATTATGATTATATTTAAAACAATACTATAATTATAAAATACTAATTATTATAACCGTTTTAACAAAAAATATTATTACCGCTTACACGAAAAGATAACAAAATAATCAAATTCTTCTTATATATTGCATAAGTTCGTGCCATACTTTTTAATTTTTAATCTCCTTTTTCATCTCTCATATTTTATTTTATATTAACTATTTCAAATATATAAGTACTAGTACTTTAATTTTTTATAAAAATATATATTTTTGGAAATTTGGTATATCAATTAGGATAATGAAAAAAATATATTAAATTAAGTTTTGGCACGAACTTTTACAATACCCAAATTCACACAACTTTCAATAGTTTTATTAATTACAGATGTTAACATGGATTCTAAGAATATTGATATTATTAATCGGTCTACTATTGTTCAAGTATTGTTGGGACCTACGTAGACAATTCTTGCTAACATCTAGAATACCCTCCTGGACCTATCTTCCTTTAATAGGTACCGCTTACAAATTCATTGGCGATTCTGAAGGTAAGTAAATAACTCTTTTTCTATATACAGCAAAAAAAAAACATATCAACCCCGTGACGCAGAGGTTGTATACATAATAATTAATAAGTAATTCTGATGCAGTACCAATTTTTTTTTTTTTGAGATAATATTTAGTCCAATGTAAACTATATTTTAACATTATTGTACCATTATTTAAAAAAAAAATAAAAAAAAAATTATATAAAAATATTAAAAACACCCAATGGACTTAAAATAAAAAAAAAATTAAACTTTTTTTAAATATAAACTTAAATAATATATTAGTTGATCCAAATTTTTTGATTAAAAGATTAAATTACCTTAGAAATAACAGCGTTATTTTTTTAATGGACTATTGATAAACGGCGCTTGCGTTTTCGATATTACACGTCCATTACAGTTTGATAAAATAATTGTCACATCAAATTGTGATCTCCTGTCTGCGGATCTCCTTCTCTGACTTCTCCTCAGTTCATGCATCGCACTCTAGCTTAACATCAGTAGAAGTGCCGTCATATGACAGACAGAAAAAAAACTGTTGTATAAAATACTGACTAGAAGTCTCCTCCAATTCTTAGATAATATTAAGTTTACAAGATTTTAAAAAATCTATTTACAGTATTGTTCGCTAGACTAACAGAAATTACTAAAATATCCGAAGCGAATGATGGTCGATTCCGTGTGTGGATGGGGCCCAAATTTCATGTAGGTATGTAATATAAAAAATTATTATTATTAATTGTAGTAAAAAAAAAACAGTAGTTTTAGGGCTGTCGATCGAAAGATAAAGTAGAGGAATTTTGACACGATGACTTAGTGATCAGGGCATGCGTGCAAAGCGGAGAGGGTGGGTTCGACTCATCTCAACCTCTGTTACTTTCTTTAAAAGTCAAAAATTAAGAAAATAATAATACGGTATAAATAGCGGTGCTTACACATTTTTACTACAAAAACTATAATAGATATTTGAATGCATCAGTCACCTCCACTATACCGGCTTGATACATTGTTTATTTTCAGTAACAAACAATGTGGAAGATATAAAGACAATAACAAATACATTTATCGAGAAACCTTTGTATTATTCTTTTGGTAAGATTTGGCTTGGAAATGGTCTAGTTACTGCACCCGGTAAGTAATTATGTACGTCTTTCAGAATCACAGTTGCCAGAAATTAATAAAAAAAAAAAAAACAACAGTCAAATCAAGTCAAAAGTATACCCATTCTATTTTTATTTATTTTTTGCTATTCATAAACGTAATTGACAATTGTCCAATTATGTTAATGAGCATAAATGACATAAATTATTTTTACTGTAATATTAAATTGTTTTTCTTTATGTTATGTTAAAAATTATGTTTTTCTCATGCGAAGGTTATTGTGGTTCATTATAATTGACCATATCCCTTAATTATATAATTTTTAATTAGTCTTATTCATTTATATAAATTACACTATAATTTTGCACGTAAGTGTCTTACAAGAAAACGATCCAGTGTTCAAATCTCGCAATATTCTAGTTGTAATTTTATTACACTGTGTTCGTGTTAAATAATGTACATTATAACCAAATAATACATGAAGGTACGTTTTACGGCCGTGGTCTAGCGGTAAGACGCGTGAACTCACGATCGATAAGACCCGTGTTCGAACCTCGCTAATTCTGACTAGTACCAATGTAACTTTTTTATATGTACTTTGCTCGCTCTATTAAAGAGTGGTAGGCAGACTGATAATGGCTGTTATTTCAGTCTGCCGTCCTGTGGTAGTACCACCACTTTCGAATGTAACACCCGTAAAATGACATTGTCGCGTTTCGGGAGCAGTTTGAAAGTAGCCAGGTATAGCAGGAGTGTGCACTGTCAATCTAGATGGTGCATACTCGTCTCCTTGTAGAGGCGACTGCAGTAGAGATTTATATGTAGTAGCAGTTGTTTCCGTTCATGGACCGCACTCTAGCTTTATATCAGACTCTCTCTTGACTGAGTCTATTGTAGGGTTCGGTTAGCACTTGTGGACGGAAAGTGATACGTGGGACTTAATACTAACATTATTTTCAGGTGAAGTTTGGAAGAAAAATATTAAAAATCTTTCAGGAACTTTTACAGGAAGTATTGTAGATGGTTTTCTAGATATATTCAATTCTCAAGCACAGAAATTAATGAACCAATTGAAGAGTGAAGTTGGTAAACCGCCTTTTGATGCGTTATATAAATATTTAGCTTATTCTACGTTAGAGACTATATGTCGTAAGTTATATATATGTACTTATAATTTTATCGTAGGATATATCAAACTAGGCTCGCCTCATCAAGGCTTGGTAGAGGCAACTACCGCCTTCAGACACTTTCCTTCCCAAGAGCAGGTGTATCTGCCTTAATAACAATTTAGAGCAGAGTAGGCCGACCGATGATGGCTATTAGCCCAGTCTGCCGTTCTGGGGTAGTACCACAACTTTCGAATGTAACACCTGTGAAGTGACTTTGTCGCCTTTCGGGAGCAGTTTGGATGTAGTCAGGTATAACGAGAGGAGTGTGCACTGTCAGTCTAGATGGTGCATACTCGTCTCCTCAGGCTGGCATAGTAGAGCGACTGCTGCCCGTAGAGATTTATCTGTAGTAGCAGTTGTTTCCGTTCATGGACAGCACTCTAGCTTAACATCAGGCGGAGCATGTACCATCTAGATTGACAGTGCACACTCCTCTCTTATACCTGGCTACTTTCAAACTATTCCCGAA
This sequence comes from Tinea pellionella, assembly GCA_948150575.1. Lineage (NCBI taxonomy): Eukaryota > Metazoa > Arthropoda > Insecta > Lepidoptera > Tineidae > Tinea > Tinea pellionella. The sequence continues at coordinate 7,985,097 of OX411260.1, forward strand.
ACGCGACAAGGTCACCAGCCCAGCCTGTTAATGTTTATTCAATACGATCTGATAAAACTTCACAATTTTCCCTATTTCTGTTTCAGAAACGGCCCTCGGCGTATCAAATATAAGTGGCAGTATCGTAACTGCGGAATTTTACAAAGCGTTTAATGAATCATTATATTTATTAACTCGCAGAGGTTTTAATATATTACACTATCCAGAAATTATATATAAATTAACACCGGAATATAGAAAGTTGAAGAAAAATATTGACATTTTACATAAGGTTTCTAATTTGGTAAGCTTATTATTTGGTTTTTTTATAAATGGATGGTGAAATTTCTATTATCCAGCTTTTACTCCCTCAGAGATAGACAGAGACAGCTACCACTATGCTGGCTAGAGAAGATGAGTGCACCATGATGAGTCCAGTCTATACTTCTTTCGTTATACCTGTCTATTTCCAAACTAATCCTGAAATTCATCATTTTACGGATGTTACATTTAAAATAGTGGTATTACCTGGCCTAATACCATCGCCTACCACTCTTTGATTACAGAGGGGTTTCTTTTTCATCGTACCTTTACTGGTCTATACATTTGTCTGTATATTTTATAACGTTTTCAGGTAATAACAAAAAAGCGTAAAGAATGGAATGAAAAAAGAAAAAATGGCTTTCAAGACAATAAAGGTACCTAATTGATTGATTAGATTGAATTTATGATTGATTGATTGATTTTAAATCATAAGTATAATATATTATTATGAATTGTAATATGGCGATGATATTGCCTTTGTTTTTATGAGTGAAACCGTGGGCACAATTAACAGACCAAAAATTGAAAATTGCGCTGTTGATCTGGTGCAAAATTCGTCTTCACCAGCCGGCATAGTGGAGGCAACCACTGCTTGCAGAATGTTCTCAAATCTGAAAATTAACCTACAGAATTTTATTTACAGAACCAAAAACCAAATTCAAAACATTTCTAGACTTACTTTTAGCACTAAGTGAGACTGAAGCAAGTTTGACAGATGAACAGATAAGAGCTGAAGTGGATACTATTATAGTTGGAGGACAAGAGACCACTGCCACTACATTGTCATTCATTTTACTACTATTAGGATCTCATCCGAATGTACAGGAGAAATTATATCAAGAGTTCGTATATTTATTTTATACTTACGTACGTCTTCGTACTCTTTTATTGTAGTATGTAGCTAGGCGGTACTCGGCCTGATGTAAAGCTAGAATACGGTCCATGAATGGCAACAACTGCTACTACAGATAAACTACGGGCAGCCTTCGCAGATCGACAGTGCACACTCCTCTCGTTATACCTGACTACGTCTAAACTGCTTCCGAAACGCGACAAGGTGTTACATTCAAAAGTGGTGGTACTAGTCTGCCTACCACTCTTTGTAAATCGCTAGAGCATAAAGAGAGCGTACCGTCAACGTTGCACGTTTGTCTCCTTAAGCCGGCATAGCGGCGACTGCTGCCTGCAGACATTATCTGTGTAATCAGTTGTTTCTACCTTAACGTCAGGGAAGGTGATCACATGCCGAGCTAAAAAAAAATAAATCCAAAAGAAAACTGATTGGAAAGTTGCACAACAAAGATGCTAATTATTTTCGATGAAATCGGAGACATTCTGATGAAAGCTGGACAGCCTGGATAACCATCTCCATAGCTCGTATGAACCGAATTGTGGATGTGAGGGAAGCGACAAGACAAGTGACGTTCCGTTGTCTCGCCATTGGAAATCCCTATGTTAAAAAGACGTGACAATTTGCAATAATGATATTTATTTGAAAAACTATTTAATTGCAGAATAAATAATATATTTGGTAACAGTAATAGACCGGTGGAAAAAGAAGACTTATCACAAATGCAATATTGTGAGGCTGTTATTTATGAAACTTTACGACTATTTCCACCTATACCAGCAATCATGAGATATGTCGATAAAGATGTGAAAATGGGTTAGTATCATCATATTATGCAGTGCCGGATTTAGGCATAAGCAACATAGGCAGTTGCCTATAGGCCGCCACACACCACAAAACAAAAAAATACTGAGTTTTGTTTTAAATTATGTGTTAGCTAACTTATTTAGTTGCTCTCTTCTTTGCCTTGGCCTCAATAGAAACTTTCAACAGTTAACCACGAACGATTTGAGGGCCTTCACAACATGCTCTGCCTATGGGCAGCCGAAGTCTAAACCCAGCGCTGATATTATATAAAGCTCGATTACCACTCACTCATTATGGAGCCCTTGCCGGGGGGTTAGAGAGATAATTTTTTTGTACACATAGAGAGGGCCCACGTGACCCAGAAAACCTTGACATCTTCCGAAAGTCAGTTCCGTCGGGTTTTGCAACGACGGAACGGCACGAGATAGGGCCGAAGTTTCGGAACAAAAGTTGTAGAAAATATCATCTAATATCTATCTCATAAAAATGAGCGATCGTGGTCTGGCGGTAAGACGCGTGAACTCACGATCGATGAGACCCGTGTTTGAACCTCGCTAATTCTGACCAGTACCAATGTAACTTTGTTATACGTACTTTGGTCGCTCAGTGCCTATAGGCACTATTAAAGAGTGGTAGGCAGACTGATGATGGTTATTTGTCCAGTCTGCCGTCCTGGGGTAGTACCACCACTTTCGAATGTAACACCCATCAAGTGACCTTGTCGCGTTTCGGGAATAGTTTGAAAGTAGCCTAGTATAGCGAGAGGAGTGTGTACTATCAATCTAGTGAAGACGACTGCTGCCCGCACAAGTTTCTCTCCGTAGTAACAGTTGTTTCCATTTATGGACCGCAGTCTAGCTTTACATCAGGCTGAGTGTTGTCACATACCGAGCTACAATAAAATAAAATGTTTTTTTTTTTTCAAAACTGACCACAATACTATCCCTGCGCTACGATTTCGAGTAGTAAATGGTTTGGAGTGGCAATAAGGTGGATTACCGTTCAAACATTGTTTCCAGCCACAAAAGCTAAATTTTTTTAAATTTAAAATACTACGCATTACTAATTATTTTTTTAAAACAACAGTCACCTCGCTTGAGGAGACGAATCCACCATACAGATCGACAGTTCTCTCGTTATACCTGGCTACTTCCAAACTGATCGCGAAACACGACAAGGTTACTTTAAAGTTACACTTGAAAGGATGGCAGACTGGGGTAACCATCATCAGTTCACCACCTAGTCTTCTTTTTTTAAGAAGTCTGTGTTTATAGAAAACTACACATTACCTCAAGGAGCAATTGCTGTAATATCAATATGGGGTACAGGAAGATCAAAAAGGATCTGGGGTGACAATGCTGACGAGTTTTATCCTGAGAGATGGATCAACAATCAAGTGCCTACTGCAGCTGCCTTCACACCTTTCAGTTATGGACGTCGTGCATGTATAGGTGAAATATAATTAATTTCTTGTTTTTGAACCTATATTTACCAAACTAATGCTTGTATCACATGTACTGAGCGTCTAAAGTACATATAACATAGTTACATTGGTACCGGTCAGAATTTAGAGAGATTTGACCATGGGTCTTATCGTTATGAGTCCACGCCTAGTACCGCTAGACCACGACCGTTCTTTTATTAATAAGTATAGACAGAACTTGATTGATTATTGTTTTCTTTTGAAATGTTATTTTGCGTATTATTCCTTAATTTTTTGTCTTTTATGTAAATAATTTAGTACATTGTAAAATAGAGTCATTTCATTGTAGAACAATTGCCTTAATTCTTTTTTTTTTTTTTTTTGTTTAATTTAATATTGATTTTATTCAAAGCAAGACGTCCTCTGCCACACTGTGTTCTTTGCTAGGGATGTAGGCTTCGAGCACCAATATCAAATAAATAAATATCTTACACTAAAATAAGCCAATAAAATAATATTTTTTATTCATTTCAGGCAAAAGATATGCATTGGCATCAATAAAAACATTTCTGTGTTGGTTCATAAGGGAATTAGAATTTAAGTCTGATATGACGAATTTAGAATTAAAATGTGACATAACTTTGAAAGCATTTCGAGGGAATCTTCTCGAAGTTAAAATTAGGAAGAATATTTAGAAATATTGTTATGACAGGTTGTGATTGTAATTTCGAGGTGTTTTGGTGGTACTAGTTAAAATTATATTTATTAAAATAATTAATTTATTAATTTATGTTTATAATCCATATTTTTGTTTTTTAACCCTATAAAATCTTCTATCCTACTAATAAGTATCTACTCACAGACTATATAGTATGTACTACTTATACGGTATCTACTTAAATATAGCAACAAAGCATTCTGTATATTATACATGTCCACCAACCTAATAAAAAATTACGGTATAACTTTTTTTAGTTATTTCTCCCATTCTGAGAAACCCAAGAGAACCAATCTTATACATATGTGCATTATTTATTTTTTTCATTTGTAAAGTGAATTACAGGTAATTTCCAAATTAATGCTTTAAATGAGGGATTGATAGCAGCATTTTGCTCAGAAATATCTTTTTCTCGCTCCAAAAATTACCCTGCGCTATACAGTGTATTTTTTTTTTACTGGGACAGTATGGGGAAATCTGAAACCTCAGTAGATACAGGGAAACTGTCTTAGGAATACTGGCATAGTAATTTTTCTGGTCAAGCTTGAGTTGTCCATAAAAATGAGTCATTTTGGTCAAAAAAAATTTTTGATGCGCTTCGACTCAGTGTCATGTGAAGGTCATTTCATTGTATCGGAAGAAAAAAATCGGAGCAGCAAAAGTTAGTCAAAATTAATAAAATGGTTTGTAATACAACGAACCAGTACATGGCAGGTACTGAACCATATTCGATACTTGTGTTTGATTGTTGAAGAGATTCACTTTACGCCGTGAGGTTGTAAATGTTCATTTATACTCAGGCATAAAAAAAAGAAAATAACCTTGAGTCTATTGCGCATGTGTACTGTCAGCCGTTTTCATCGATTTTCGTTACCGCCGCAGAAACTTTATAATACTCATAATACTGTAAAGTGGAAACAATAATAGATTCCCGCCGAATTGCGATTTATGGTTGCGCTAGACGCAGTTCTATCCGAAATCTGCTTGGAAATTGTTTTAAAATGAGTAACCCTAATGAATTATTAGATTTACACTGGGAAGATGTTATAGTTTCGTTAATTTTGCCACATTTGTCTCTCCGCGAATGCTTCAATTTTCGTTGTGTTTCAAAAAAGTGCCGAGATATTGTGGATATACATTTGGCAAGAATTAAAGATTTAAGTCTAATCGATTTGCATATCAATCCTTCCACTTTCAGGGTAAGTTTATTTCATCAAATTAGCTCATCATGTCACTTCTCATATACCTGCTTAAATAATAATTTATAGTTTACAACGCAGTTCATGTTGTGTTTAATATTTAATAACTTTCCAGGTGCTGGCAAATTCATGCACACAGCTAACAAAAGTCAACCTATTCCGTTGTTACACAATAACAGATCAGGATCTCTTCACACTCTTCCAAAATAACCCAAAAATTGCTTTTCTGAACCTTGGAAAGTGCAAGACGATATCTTCAGTTTGTCTACAGTCACTCATACTCCATAACAAACAATTGGAAACACTTCACATTGGAGTTTGTAGTTGGTTGACTTCGGGAGCCCTAGAATCTTTGGCCCTGCACCTCGATAGGTTGCGTGAAGTCGATTTCTCCTATTGCAGCTCTATTTCTGAGAGTTCATTAATTATGTGCTTTAAAAAGTTTACTCGGCTTCGCAGCGTTTGCTTGAGAGGTAACACCCAAATCACTGATAGGAGTCTCAATACTCTGGCTAAATATAATACAGAGTTGCAATTCTTAAATGTTGATGGTTGTGATGTCACTGATGTTGGAATAAGGTGAGAAAAAGAATACTCTATTTTTACAGTAACATTATAAACAACACTCATTTAAACTCATTAAACCAGCATAGTGGGGGTGACTGCTGTCTCTTATAAATCTATTCCATTGTTCCACTCATAGACTGCAGCGGGACCATTATAAAAAGTCTGGTCAACAGCTGATTTTTTCTATTTCACTTTCAGGGCTCTAGGGAAGGGCTGTCCGAAGTTGGAATCCCTCTCAGTTGCTGGATGTGCAGGCGTGACCGAGACTGGTATCAACCTGCTGCAGCGCCGTATGCAGTCTGATCGGAGAACAATCTATGATACTTTGCTTACTAGATACCATTTTAGACGTAGAATTAGGGAATTGTAAGTGGAATAGTTACTGCATTGGAAATGCTGAAACCAAACAGCATTTAAAGTCTGGCCTGATTACGTCAGGCTTTTTATGTTGTGGTTTGCTTGTAAACACCATAATGAACATAATTTTTGAAAATACAGTGTAAACTCGATTTAACGACAAACTCCTTAAAACGTTGAAATTACCTGACTATGGTTGGTTTACATTCTTGTCCATACAATGATGCACTCTATGTAGTATCACACCAACTCTAAGTAACGACCACAATATGTCCTTATTAAACAATAAACAGTACTTTCCAGTTACCAAAATTAGTAAGAACTGCAGCTGTGTACGTTCTTTTGTTTGTTATTTTGTTGCTTTATTGTCTAGCCAGTGTTTGTCTTGACTGTCGGCATCATACGGATCGAAGATTCTGTCATTAGGTTGTTATGCATAATGTTATATGTATATACTTTATTAGTAATTAAGTATTGAGTCTTCTCTCCATTTAACGACAACTCTCTATAACGCTATAAAATGCGCAGTCCCTTCAGTGTCGCTATATAGAGTTTACACTGTAGTCAGAGGCGGCTCTAGCCCTTGTGGCGCCCGTGTGCAACCAATACCATGGCGCCCTCTAGTAGGAACGGGGGAAAATGGAATACTTACAGTTATATTTTCAAACGGAAATTCGGGTGCAAATAGTGCAATTTTAAATAATGTCGGGAAATGAGTAGTCTTTGGAGGTGTCGCATTAGTTTAGAGGGTGCTCGGCGCCCCCTTAGACCCGGCGCCGCACACCCTGCACTATAGGTAAAGCCGCCTCTGACTGTAGTATTACTTCCTTCTCCAGGGGAATCTTATGATAAAAAATTGGTCTCATTTTTATTTTATTTTATTATTTAAATATGTTTTATTTTAAATTATTTTGTTTTATAGTGGCCGCGTGATGTTAAGCTGGAATGTGGTCCGACAGCGAGCTATGCCCCGGCTACGAGAGCTGAATGTCCATCCTCTTCATTAACATCACACTATCATCAACATGTACCAAGCTGATTCTGAACACAACTAATCACTCCGTGGGTGTTGCACAAACTGATGGTATTTTTCTAGGATGGCAGACTGGGATAACAATCAGTTAACCTATTATTCTTTTGATTTTTTTTTTAGTTGTCCATAATAATGTAAAAATTCATTAAATTATCACTTAGTTGTCATTAAGTTGTTTGTATATTGATTAAATCTATCAATGTACATGCTCGTCTCCTCAAGCCGGCATAGTGGAGGCGACTGCAGCCCGTAGAGATTTCTCTGTGGTAGCAGTTGTTTCCATTCATGGACCGCACTCTAGCTTTACATCAGGCGGAGTGTTGTCACATGTCGAGCTACAATAAAAAATTTTAAAAAAAAATTACCTAATTCTGTGTATCATGATTTTTTTGTTCTATTAAATTTTCAATATTAAACTGATAAGTTTTAAACATAAGTTGTTTTTTTTTTTAATTATAAAAATTTTTTCTATTTTTTTTAGTTTTATTACTTAACTCTATTAGTGAAAATATAAGAGGTCCCTATCTATGTTATTGGAAATCCATAACTGTATGAGAAGTTGGCACTTATCCCTTTTTCATCCCCACACACACAGTATAATTTGTGTCATATGATGAGTGGACCACGTCTGACCTTTTCAACAGCGCAATGAATACATTTAATTCGATTATTTTTAGATGGTCTTGTCTGGTCTGAAGCGCCACGTTTCTGAACGTTGTTATTTTTTTTTCTTGTAGCTCGGCATGTGACAACACTCCGCCTGATGTAAAGCTAGAATGCGGTCCATGAATGGAAACAACTGCTACTATAGAAAAACCTGTGCAGGTGGCAATCGCCTCCACTATGCCGGCTTAAAGAGACGAGCATGTACCGTCTTAGATTGACAGTGCACACTCCTCTCGTTATAGGTGCCTGGCTACTTTCAAACTATTCCCGAAACGCGACAAGGTCACTTCACGGGTGTTACATTCGAAAGTGATTACATTTGTTATTACAAATGGAATTATTAGGCCTACAATATTAGTGTTTCCTACTTTATAATAGTGTGAGTGGCTCCCCCCATATACGATAACGCTCCTAGTGTGACGCGAGAGAAAAGGTGATTGTTGTCACTTTTAGGTTGTCTGTCACTTAGTATTTGACTTACACTTTTTTCATGTCCGATGTATGAGGTTTGCTCCTGTAGTATCCTGTGGTTTTATTAATCTAAAATATGTTGTATATCTACTGTAAATAACATTCGATTAAGCCGCGTAAAATCATTGTAATCCTGTAGTAATTGTTACTTGGTTCGCACGTCTACTTAAAACCTAAAACCAAAATAAATATTGTTTCATCGTTTTTGTTTCAATATTGACAAAGCATGCACACATTCGTCTGTAATGTACAAATTTACATTAATACTTAATTGTTGATACATTTCCGGAAAAATAACAAAAAATTATATTGACAGTAATTTGATAATTACGCGTTTTGTCGCCATGTTACTTTTTTTAAAATTTATACTCCTTTACAATGGTCGAAATAGTAGCCTTGGATAGAGGGTGTTAATTATGGGTCCTGTATGCTTTAAGTGCACAGCATCAGCACTGCATCATCCAATTTAATCCCAAATCAACAACGGCGCATATATAGGAGGAGGTGAAATTTCATGGCAACCGAATGATTTTTTACCAACCATTCAGAAATTCATCAGAGTTGGTTATTAATAAATAAAAGCTTTACGTTTTAATAACATTAATTTATTTAATATCTTCACAACATAGATGGCACATACTCGTCTCCTCAAGCCGGCATAGTGGAGGCGACTGCAGTCCGTAGAGATTTCTCTGTGGTAGCGGTTGTTTCCATTCATGGACCGCACTCTAGCTTTACATCAGGCGGAGTGTTGTCACATGTCGAGCTACAAATTAAGTACCTATGTATTGTAATTTGTGGTCGAGACGTATGTTCTTTTTACATAATAACTATATTATAGATATATGTATATCTAGTCTCATGTACCCCTAATTTTTTTAATTAGCATGGTCCGCCTAGCACGCAAGTCGGAGTCGGCCCCTGGGGGGTCTACACCACCTCGTTAGTAACTGAGTTGTACTCATTTTGCAGTGAACCATTGAACGCAGATACACAATTTCATGTCATTCGTCCCATGTGTTCAGACGAGCGTTAACGTCGCAAAATTTCGAAAATTGGAAAATATTAATTAGTTCCCAAAAAGTACTCTAATATTAAAATAAATTTTTATTGTTATTAGCTAATGTTAATAAGGAATCATGTTATTGTTCCTGTTAACAGCAGTATGTGTGTGTTTCATTTTTCAATATTTATATTATTACTTGATAATATTAGTGCGAGCGAGAAAGTATACGGCATCACTTCCAGGCTATTTTAACATACCATTTATTGGGAATGCTTATAAATTCCTTGGAAACACTGATGGTACGTATATGTACAGGGTGAATTTTTCAAGTGGGCTTTCATGGCCAAATCCTAAACTATAAGAGATATCGAAAAATGCTGAAAGGAGTCTCGATGCCGATTTTGATGAAAACTAAAACTGTGTTATTAGATTTTTGATAAATCCATTTTCCCGGCCAGGAATCGAACTTGTTGATTTTGAGAAAAAAAAACACTATTATTGCACCATCCGATAGTGTCCCTGATAAGGATCAAATTCTGGGAAGTAATGATATACGGAAAACCAAAGAAAAGTGTAGATTTTTAACAAATTGTCTCTTATTTATATACAGGATATAAATCGTTAAAATAAAATTAAAAAATCCTGCAACTAGATTGCAGCGCCACCTATCCAGGTACTAACTCAAACACACAAAAAAGATTCATCAAAATCAGTTCAGACGTTTATTAATTTTTTTATTGTAGCTCGGCATATGGCACTACTGCGCCTGATGTAAAACTACTACAGAGGAATTTCTACGCGCAGCAGTCGCTTCCACTATGCCGACTTTAGGGGACGAATGTGCACCATCTAGATGACAGTGAACACTCCTCTCGTTATACCTGGCTACTTTCAAACTGATCCCGAAACGCGACAAGGTCACTTCGCGGGTGTTACATTCGAAAGTGGTGGTACTACCCCAGGGCAGCAGACTAGACTAATAACCATCAGTCCGCCTACCACTCTTTTAAAGAAAATTTTAGTTTAAGAAGTACATATAAAGATTTTGTTTAATTTCAGTCTTATTGAATCGTATCAAAGAGTTTACGGCCATCACTAATCAGCACAATGGAAGAATGCGTTTGTGGTTAGGATCACAATTAATGATTTGTATGTATTGTTTAAACTTGGATTTAATTTATATATAAAGCATTAATTTTTCAAGTGACGCCTCGGGATCAGCTAAGCTAAGAGCGTTCATGGTCTAACGGTGAACTTGAATGCAAGAAAAGCCGTGTTCAAATCAAGCGAAATTCTGACCACCCTATAAAAAACACCAGTTTAATATCGGCAAAAATAATTTTAATACGATAAGCCATCTTGAAAGTAGCAGAATATGATGGATGGATTCTGTACTATTGCGCACATTCGCTTCTTCAAGCCGGCATAGCGGAGGAAACTGCTGCCTGCAAACATTGTTTATGGTAGCAGTTAACGAAGTATAACTATATGAGTCACCTTCTGTCTTTATATTTCAGTGACAGCGGTACCTGAAGATATAAAAGCAATTTGCAGTACATTCACGGAACGCCCGTACTACTTAGATTTTGCAAAACCTTGGCTTGGAAATGGACTTATAACTGCATCTAGTAAGTCAAAACACTACATTAAAATAGTATTAAACATAAACACTTTCTTTTGATTTGCCGTATATCATAACTTCCCAGAATTTAATTCTTACTAGCAACGAAACCCGCAGGGTTATTGTGTATCATTCGCAGATATTTTGCAGACAGCGACAGCTGCGCGACAGCCGCGCGAACGATTGCTAATCGCTATAAAAATTCGTATTATGTACGGCTATTGCTCTGCTGTCGTCTGCTTCTTGTCAAATGCACTTTTAGCAATGAAATCAGCGCCACTCGCGATTAATTAGCAATAGGTGGAACTAAGATGGGAATGTCAAGTGTTTTCTTTATAATGGTGCTTCGTCGGTGTTTTAAAATGATGTGACCAAATTAGTAAAAAAAAACATTCTCAAGCGGGTGTCGAACGGCATTTGAGAGCCAACTTTTCAAACTATAAAGTCTGCTTGCAACAAATAACCTAAGTAAGTATAACAAGTTACTTTTGTTTAGTAGGTTATGGCTTATAGGTTATAAAAATCTATTACAATTATTGTAATTCTTTTAGTTTACAATGGAGCATGATACATCCAACTGACATCTACAAGGACTCTTAGACTACTTGGCGATGCATCTAGCATTAGCTACGGGGTTGGTCTTGGTGGAAGATCAAAGGAAAACATAGAACGAAATCAGCCAAAAATTAAATGCCCATGTTTCTGGTGAATCTAAAAATGGACAGCAGTGGAAACAAGTGAGTGACCTTTATAGTATTATGTAAGTCTATTCACCGAATCTATCGCTTTTAAAAAACATACAAATCCTAATTAATCAATTCTAATTTTGTAGTGCCGAGCTGATTGACATAGATCCAAATTTATGGCCGCAACAAAATACTGGGATATTTGCATAAGGTTGTGGGCTTTCCGCCCAAGGAGTCGGTGACAGACCAGAAGATAGTATCATTTGAGAAGCCACCGTGCTTAGGGACACTCAACTGTACGTGCCTGTTTCTGTAAGAAAGTATGGGCCACAGTCCATACGTTGGTATTTCTAAAAACTTTGTGTTTTGACAATAAATTAGTAAAACAAAAATGGTAGTTTTCTTTATATAAATGGTATAAACCATAAATGAAAAAAATTTATTACATATACCTACATACATACACTTTGTTTTTATTTTACAATATATACATATAACTAGATATTCAATTACTGTTACACATAGATCAAGTTCAAATTTAGGTATATACACCAAAACATTTAAGGCATATGACTTCATTTAACTATATTAAAATTACACAAAACAAAAGCTTATTCATTTTATCACTCACAAAGATGATCTATTAACAACTATGCACGACAACTTTGTGTAAGTACTGGGAGCTGTGCCTGTTGACAATGTTATGCAACACAGCATACACGTTAATGGGTGTTATAATGCAGTGTACCAGCAGACATCACCGATGGCCTTTTAACATTTATATGCAACGCAGTGTTCCTTGTCAGCTGATAGTGTTTATTGAATTGATAGTGGTCACTCCATAGGTCTTGTCTGGTCTCATATACTACGCTGTAAACAACTCGCTCGCTCTGTTTCCCGCTTCAAATCTCTCCAGAATGAGCCACGCACGAGCCATAACTAAAATGATACTTAACCTAAAAAAATAACACAATCACGCTCATTAGAATGTTGACATAACTTTTAATGTAATTTATCACAATGCTACACTGTTTTAAAGCATAACTCACTTTAAATATTATCCAAAACACTATGTTCGAACACTAACAATAGGTAAGCAACAAGGGCAGAGGTTGTTGCGTTTTGACAGATCAAATTGTCTGCCGATTGCTGTCGCATTGCTACCGATCGTCTTACATAATACGAATTTTTTCGCACGCAAAGGACTTTGATGCACTTTTAGTTCCCCGATTGCTCTGTAGTGGCGCCACTATCGCTTATCGCGCTGTGGCGTTGCTGTTGCTAATATGTAATACCAAATTGATGTTTGACAGCGATTATTGTACAATTTACGCCTGTCGCATTGCTTATGCAAGATACACAATAGCCCCGCCGGCGTTGCTCGGGAACTTTCTAAATCATTTCAGAAATTTGTAGTTGATAACGTTTTGGAACTTTCTAGATCATTCTTGAAGTTTTTAGAACCTTCTAGATGAATTGTAACAGTTGCACACATTTTGAAGTTTTCTAGATTATTTCAAATAATTTTAGTACTATTCGAATGTTGTCATGAGTTAGAAAAGGACAGATATACATTTTTTGAGATTTTCGCCTCCCACAACCACCCTCTTCCACCTACCGCGTCCAAACTCCCTTACTTTCACCAGGAGACCGAGGAGTATCTACCGCCCCAAAGGGAAGTAGATTGGAGTTGGTGGTCATAGAGAAAACCCTGTCTTTACGTACTAACATTAACATTTTATATAAGTACTAGCGACGAAACCCCCGGCGTTGCTCGGGTCAATATACATCGCATGTTTATTGGTATAAAAAGTAATAAAGGATCCGTTTTTAACGTAGATATTGTAAGATTTCTATGTGTTTATAGAGTTAATCAAATCAAATTAATTAACTAATTAACGAATTGAAAATCAGGAATACTCTAGTAAATGTGTAAACAGAAATTTGTAGAACTTTCTAGAACATTCTATATCGATTTTAGCAGCTATACACATTTTTAATGTTTGTAGATAATTCTAGAAGTTTTTAGAACTTTCTAGAACATTTCATGTTGATTTTAACAGTTGCGCTCATTTTTCTAGATCATTCCAGAAATTTGTAGAGGTTTCTCGAACATTCTATATCGATTTCAACAGTTGCGCTCATTTTTGAACTTTCTAGATCATTCCTGAAATTTTTAGAACCTTCTAGAACATTCTAGATCGATTTCAACAGTTGCGCTCATTTTGAAACTTTTTAGATCACTCCTGAAATTTTTAAAACCTTCTAGAACATTCCAGATCGATTTTAGCAGTTGATAACGTTTTGGAACTTTCTAGATCATTCCTGAAATTTTTAGAACCTTTTAGAACATTCCATATCGATTTTAACAGTTGCGCTCATTTTGGAACTTTCTAGATCATTCCGGAAATTTGTAGAATTTTCTAGAACATTGTATATCGATTTTAGCAGTTAATAACGTTTTGGAACTTTCTAGATCATTCTTGAAGCTTTTAGAACCTTCTAGATAAATTGTAACAGTTGCACACATTTTGGAGTTTTCTAGATTATTTCAAAAAATTTTAAAACTATACTTAGTACTCTCTCTTTCTCTCTCTCTCTCTATACTTAGTAGTTAGAAAAGGACAGATATACATTTTTTGAGATTTTCGCCTCCCACAACCACCCTCTTCCACCCTCCGCGACCAAACTCCCTTACTTTCACCAGGAGACCAAGGGGTATCTACCACCCCAACGGGAAGTAGATTGGATTTGGTGGTCATAGAGAAAACCCTGTCTTTACGTACTAACATTAACATTTTATATAAGTACTAGCGACGAAACCCCCGGCGTTGCTCGGGTCAAAATATATCGCATGTTTAATGGTATAAAAAATATTTAAGGATCCGTTTTTAAAGTAGATATTGTAGATTTCTATTTTAGATATTGAGAGACTTATTTGACCATTAAACATACGGTTTTTATAGATTTAATCAAATCAAATTATTTAACTAATTAACGAATTGAAAATAAGAAATACTCTAGTAAATGTGGAAACAGAAATTTGTAGAACTTTCTAGAATGTATTCTCCCAATCCTTGGATCCTTCAAGCGGAGCGTGAAAAAGCACTTTCTCAGGCCGGCATAGTGGTGGCGACTGGAGCCACCGTGCGAGCGGTTCTCTAGTCGTCAATGCTCATGGACCTCCACTGCGTTTACCATCAGACCAGTCGAGGTCACTTGTCGTGCCAAAATAAAAAAAAAACATTCTATATCGATTTTAGCAGCTATACACATTTTTAATGTTTGTAGATAATTCTAGAAGTTTTTAGAACTTTCTAGAACATTTCATGTCGATTTTAACAGTTGCTCTCATTTTTCTAGATCATTCCAGAAATTTGTAGAGGTTTCTCGAACATTCTATATCGATTTCAACAGTTGCGCTCATTTTTGAACTTTCTAGATCATTCCTGAAATTTTTAGAACCTTCTAGAACATTCTAGATCGATTTCAACAGTTGCGCTCATTTTGAAACTTTCTAGATCACTCCTGAAATTTTTAAAACCTTCTAGAACATTCCAGATCGATTTTAGCAGTTGATAACGTTTTGGAACTTTCTAGATCATTCCTGAAATTTTTAGAACCTTCTAGAACATTCCATATCGATTTTAACAGTTGCGCTCATTTTGGAACTTTCTAGATCATTCCGGAAATTTGTAGAATTTTCTAGAACATTGTATATCGATTTTAGCAGTTAATAACGTTTTGGAACTTTCTAGATCATTCTTGAAGCTTTTAGAACCTTCTAGATAAATTGTAACAGTTGCACACATTTTGGAGTTTTCTAGATTATTTCAAAAAATTTTAAAACTCTATACTTAGTACTCTCTCTTTCTCTCTCTCTCTCTATACTTAGTAGTTAGAAAAGGACAGATATACATTTTTTGAGATTTTCGCCTCCCACAACCACCCTCTTCCACCCTCCGCGACCAAACTCCCTTACTTTCACCAGGAGACCAAGGGGTATCTACCACCCCAACGGGAAGTAGATTGGATTTGGTGGTCATAGAGAAAACCCTGTCTTTACGTACTAACATTAACATTTTATATAAGTACTAGCGACGAAACCCCCGGCGTTGCTCGGGTCAAAATATATCGCATGTTTAATGGTATAAAAAATATTTAAGGATCCGTTTTTAAAGTAGATATTGTAGATTTCTATTTTAGATATTGAGAGACTTATTTGACCATTAAACATACGGTTTTTATAGATTTAATCAAATCAAATTATTTAACTAATTAACGAATTGAAAATAAGAAATACTCTAGTAAATGTGGAAACAGAAATTTGTAGAACTTTCTAGAATGTATTCTCCCAATCCTTGGATCCTTCAAGCGGAGCGTGAAAAAGCACTTTCTCAGGCCGGCATAGTGGTGGCGACTGGAGCCACCGTGCGAGCGGTTCTCTAGTCGTCAATGCTCATGGACCTCCACTGCGTTTACCATCAGACCAGTCGAGGTCTCATGTCGTGCCAAAAAAAAAAACATTCTATTTGTATATCGATTTTAGCAGCTATACACATTTTTAATGTTTGTAGATAATTCTAGAAGTTTTTAGAACTTTCTAGAACATTTCATGTCGATTTTAACAGTAGCGCTCATTTTGGAACTTTCTAGATCATTCAATAAATTTGTAGAACTTTCTAGAACAGTCTATGTCGATTTTAGCAGCTATACACATTTTTGATGTTTGTAGATCATTCTAGAAGTTTTTTGATCTTTCTAGATCATTCCAGAAATTTGTAGAGCTTTCTCGAACATTCTATATCGATTTTAGCAGTTTATATAGTTTTGGAACTTTCTAGATTTTTCTGGAAATTTTTATAACATTCTAGATCGATTTTAGCAGTTGATAACGTTTTGGAACTTTCTAGATCATTCCTGAAATTTTTAGAACCTTCTAGAACATTCTAGATCATTCCAGAAATTTGTAGAACTTTCTAGAACATTCTATATCTATTTTAGCAGCTATACACATGTAGAGCTCATTTTGGAACTTTCTAGGACATGCTGTATCGATTTTAGCAGTTGATAACGTTTTGGAACTTTCTAGATCATTCTTGAAACTTTTATAAATTATTTTTTAAAAATTTAGAACTCTATACTTTGTACTCAACATCTCATAAGTTAGAAAAAGACAGACTTAGTACTCAAAATGTCATATGTTAGAAAGAGACAGATATACATTTTTTAAGATTTTCGTCTCCCACAACCACCCTCTTGCACCCACCGCGACCAAACTCCCTTACTTTCACCAGGAGACCGAGGGGTATCTACCACCCCAACGAGAAGCAGATTGGAGTTGGTGATCATGGAGAAAACCCTGTATTTACGTACTAACATTAGCATTTTATATAAGTATTTAGATTTAGATTAGATTTAGATTAGATTTAGATTTAGATTAGCGACACTATCAGATATCAAAGCCTACTTGAAAAAATGTATACGGGATACATACATGTATGGCCGTACATTGTAGGCGTTGATTCTATTCACTATTACAATTTCAGGTGACGCATGGAAAAAAAGCATTAAAATTCTCGCCGTAACATTTACAAACAGTTTCGTGGAAGGATTTTACCCCGTATTCAATACGCAAGCTGAAAAATTAATTACTAAACTGAAATGTGAGGCGGACAGTCTCCCCTTCGACATTTTGCATAAATATTTAACAAGAATGACTTTGGAGACCATTTGTCGTGAGTAACTTCATTGTAGTGGTCCATGGAGGATATTATCTTTGTAGTGGTCACAGTTGCGAAATAAAAATGTATTGATGCAATGGGCGATCGTGTACTTTGGTTGCTCAGTGTCTATGAGTGAAGTAGGCAGGTATAACGAGAGCAGTGTACACTATCAATCCGGCGGGGCTATTGTGTATCTTGCATAAGCAATGCGACAGGCGTAAATTGTACAATAATCGCTGTCAAACATCAATTTGGTATTACATATTAGCAACAGCAACGTCACAGCGCGATAAGCGATAGTGGCGCCACTACAGAGCAATCGGGGAACTAAAAGTGCATCAAAGTCCTTTGCGTGCGAAAAAATTCGTATTATGTAAGACGATCGGTAGCAATGCGACAGCAATCGGCAGACAATTTGATCTGTCAAAACGCGACAACTTCTCCCCTTGTTGCTTACCTATTGTTAATGTTCGAACATGGTGTTTTCGATAATATTTAAAGTGAGTTATGCTTTAAAACAGTGTAGTATTGTGATAAATTACATTAAAAAGTTATGTCAACATTCTAATGAGCGTGATTGTGTTATTTTTTTAGGTTAAGTAGCATTTTAGTAATGGCTCGTGCGTGGCTCATTCTGGAGAGATTTAAAGCGGGAAACAGAGCGAGCGAGTTGTTTACAGCGTAGTATATGAGACCAGACAAGACCTATGGAGTGACCACTATCAATTCAATAAACACTATCAGCTGTCAAGGAACACTGCGTTGCATATAAATGTTAAAAGGCCATCGGTGATGTCTGCTGGTACACTGCATTATAACACCCATGCAGATTATTAACGTGTATGCTGTGTTGCATAACATTGTCAACAGGCACAGCTCCCAGTACTTACACAAAGTTGTCATGCATAGTTGTTAATAGATCATCTTTGTGAGTGATAAAATGAATAAGCTTTTGTTTTGTGTAATTTTAATATAAGTAATTGAAATCATATGCCTTAAATGTTTTGGTGTATATACCTAAATTTGAACTTGATCTATGTGTAACAATAATTGAATATCAAGTTTAGTTATATGTATATAAATAAAAACAAAGTGTATGTATGTAGGTATATGTAATAAGTAAAATTTTAAAGACAAAATAACTATATCAGTCAGTCAATAAATTGTAATTAATAATATTTTTTTTTCATTTATAGTTTATACCATTTATATAAAGAAACTACCATTTTTGTTTTACTAATTTATTGTCAAAACACAAAGTTTTTAGAAATACCAACGTATGGACTGTGGCCCATACTTTCTTACAAAAACAGGCACATACAGTTGAGTGTCCCTAAGCACGGTGGCTTCTCAAATGATACTATTTTCTGGTCTGTCACCGACTCCTTGGGCGGAAAGCCCACAACCTATGCCAATATCATCCCAGTATTTTGTTGCGGCCATAAATTTGGATCTACGTCAATCAGCTCGGCACTACAAAATTAGAATTGATTAATTAGGATTTGTATGTTTTTAAAAAAGCGATACATTCGGTGAATAGACTTACATAATACTATAGAGGTCACTCATTTGTTTCCACTGCTGTCCATTTTTAGATTCACCAGAACCATGGGCATTTAATTTTTGATTTCGTTCTATGTTTTCCTTTGATCTTCCACCAAGACCAACCCCGTAGCTAATGCTAGATGCATCGCCAAGTAGTCTAAGAGTCCTTGTAGATGTCAGTTGGATGTATCATGCTCCATTGTAAACTAAAATAATTACAATAATTGTAATAGATTTTTATAACCTATAAGCCATAACCTACTAAACAAAAGTAACTTGTTATACTTACTTAGGTTATTTGTTGTAAGCAGACTTTATAGTTTGAAAAGTTGGCTCTCAAATGCCGTTCGACACCCACTTGAGAATGTTTTTTTTTACTAATTTGGTCACATCATTTTAAAACACCGACGAAGCACCATTATAAAGAAAACACTTGACATTCCCATCTTAGTTCCACCTATTGCTAATTAATCGCTAGTGGCGCTGATTTCATTGCTAAAAGTGCATTTGACAAGAAGCAGACGACAGCAGAGCAATAGCCGTACATAATACGAATTTTTATAGCGATTAGCAATCGTTCGCGCGGCTGTCGCGCAGCTGTCGCTGTCTGCAAAATATCTGCGAATGATACACAATAACCCTGGGATGTGTGTGCACGTTCGTCTTCTCAGGCCGGCAGAACGTAGGCGAATGCTATCTGTTGAAATGTGTGGTAGCAGTTGTTTCCGTTTACGTACAACGCTTTAGGCCGCCCAGTGGGTTGTTATTTATGTCGTTCTACAAAAAAAAATAGAGTAATACGAAATTTACCATTGATATATACAACTAGATGTCCAATAACGCTCCCAATGTAACGCAAGAGAAAAGATGACGGCAACATTGTCAAATCGTTTGAAGCGGCCTACGCTTTTTTCATGTCAGATGTATGAAGTTTGCTCCCTAGTATACAGGGTGTATCGGGCAACGTGTAAAAAATTTCAAGAGATGACTCAGTAAGTGTTTCTGAGCATAAATTAATTTAAAAAGTAAAAACTTTTTTTATCCAAATGTCCACCTTTTCCTTGTAGAAACACATAATTTATCACACGAACGCGTAATCGTTGTGTCGTCGGGCGGTGCATCAAACAAATGACCTTGCCTTAGATCAACGCCGACAACCTTTGCCGCCTCGCCTTTGATCTCGCGCCGACAAGCCGTGTGCCGGCCCACCTGCAACGGCGGTCCACGTCGGCCGGTTCATTTATAGACCTTTTGTTTTTGTGATAATACCATACACGAGAACTTTTATTTAATAAATCTATTTTTTTGAGGGGTGTTCATCACTTACTTAATATTTACCTTAATTTTTTTACACGTTGCCTGATACACCCTGTATATCTCTATGTAATTTACCCTCTGGATGAGTGCATATAAAACTATTCTTTGTCTGTTTCAGAAACCGCATTAGGCGTGTCAGACCTAAGTGAAAGTGTAGTAACAGAGGAATACTTTATAGCTTTCCACGAAACGCTAGACTTGATCGTGTCTAGATGTCTTAATGTATTTCATCATTTCGATTTAATATACCAATGTACTAATAATTATAGAAAATTTAAACGGAATGTTAAAATATTGCACGGACTTTCTGAAGTGGTAAGTTAACCCTTAAGCATAGAAGTTAACTCGGCACTTACGCGCAACACGTTTCCCCTTCCACGTCCCATTACTGAGTTTCAAGTATTTTTTAAGAAATGTTTACTAGGGGCCACCGGAAAAAAAAATAAACGAAAATTTTTTTAAAAAAAGTTTAACGTTCTTTACATAACTTAGAAACAATTTCAATAAATAATTATTAAATACTAAACTTTTTTAGTGAAATTCGATTTTTTGGGACCAAATTTTAATGATTGCGTGGTCAAAATAGTGGTTACAAACTTATTACTACAAAATGGCTTACTGAGTTGCCGAATTCTGGATTAATGTATCAAGGATTAATGTTTTTTTAATTTTAGGTCATAGAAAAAAAACGTAGACAATTAGATCAAAGTAAAAACTCGAACATGCCAACTGAAAATGGTAAATTCAAAGCGTTCATCGACATATTAATGGAGTTAGGCGACAACGATACAACACTATCAAATGAACAAATACGTGCCGAAGTTGACACCATTATCGCATCGGGACAAGAGACCACTGCACTTGGCCTGTCATTCGTCTTCATAATGTTATCTAAATACCCTAACGTACAGGAAAATGTTTATCGCGAGTAAGTAAACCTTTAATAAACACTAAAAAAGTAAATAAAAATAACTCTAAACAAGAATACCTACCTACAATCGCGTGAGCAACCCTTCTGTCGCCCAATAAATCGGTACGGACGAGAAAGGTCAACGGCGTATATCCAGCTCTTAAACAATTAATTTTAGCAAAATAATAGATGGCCGCAGTAGGGAATTTACCAGTAGGCTGTAAGTACGGCGGGAAATTTAAAGCATTTTTTTTATGTCTTACAGAAATTAAAAAGATTCATATTTAGATAGTTACTTAAATGTTATTAGGTTCAAACAAATCATTCAACATGTAATGGTTCACTACTTAAATATTTTTGTCTACAATTTGTATAGTCGCGTTTGGTGCGGCGCGGGACCGAGTGGTATCGCCCCGGCCGACACATCGATGCCCTAGTTCACAATGCTTACGGGACAAAGTGGTAGTCCAAGATAATATTTCAGAATATTATTTTTTTAGAATAATTGACGTGTTAGGTCCACTGGACAAACCATTAACAAGAGGAGATTTAAGCAAGATGAAATATTTGGATGCTGTTTTAAATGAAATCTTGCGACTCTACCCACCCGTCTTATTTGCTATGAGATACATTAATACTGATTTTCAATTAGGTAAGTATTTATTATGAATGGGATCTCGCATCTTGTTTGGGCCACCCCTGCCCCGATCACTTACACCACTATTGTCTTGGGTACGATTTATTACTTTTTTTTGTTTTATATGGCATTATAACAATTTGCCAGTGTCAAAGTAAATATTTTTGCATCAAGTTAAAAACATTGTGCATTACGAGTCATTCATTTATCACACCAAACAGTCAGGTCAAATCTCTGTCAAGTTTAAAATTGTTCCAGTAAAGTGGTAGAATCTTTACTGAAACTTCCTAGGGAGTTTTGGAGGGAAAATGGAAGCACAGGTTCTCTTCTTTTGAATCGTTTGCCCACACTCACGCACGTTCACGAACACTTAATGGTTAATAATCCACCATTATTACACATTAACACTCGAAGAAACACAAGTTTAGGAAAATAATTCAAAACCAACAACCTAACGTCTCAAGATGGCCGCCAAAACTTTATGATTCGATTCTTAACTAAAAATGCCTATTCGGCTCAGAGAAATGGGACCACAATTTTTTCTCGAGTTCGTCGATGAGTTTTAGTTCATTTTGTAGAATAATAACATCTCTACATTTCTTATCACCAATTAGTTTTATTTTTTTTACCTCGGTTATCGAGTAATTTGACTTTTTCTGGTGCAATGTTTGAGGTTATTACTATATTAAATGCTTTAATAATTGACTATATCTGTTTTTATGTAATTCAACATTGTCAATTGATTAGTAAACGATGTGTTAATATAATTGAAATAAATTAATAAAAAATATTGTTTTGTTAACAAACTATTTTATACCTTGTCGATCCAAAAATAGGCATCGTTCTTTTATTTGTACATTATTATTATCATTATCATATTATATAAAGCTCGATTACCACTCACTGACTGACTCACTGACATATATTATGAAGCACTTGCCGGGGGGTCAGAGAGATGATTCCTTTTGGGGCGTGTAGAGGGCGGTCCCGCGACCCCAGGAAAACCTCGACTTTGACCGGAAGTGGACTCTGGACCGGAAGCTGCACCGATATCTCGGAAACGGAACGAGATAGGGCACGAGTGCCGGAACAAAAGTCGTAGGGAATGCCCTCTAATATCGAAAACCATAATTTGTTTTTTCAAAAAAAATTTTTTTTTTCAAAACTACCCGAAAAAAAACTTTTTTAGCGCCGCGAAGCGCGCCCAAAAAACTAGTTATATTATATACAGCTCGATTACCACTGACTCACTGACTGACTCACTGACATATATTATGAAGCACTTGCCGGGGGGTTAGAGAGATGATTCTTTTTGGGGCGTGTAGGGGGCGGTCCCGTGACCCCGGGAAAACCTCGACTTTGACCGGAAGCGGACTCTGGACCGGAAGCGATGCCGATATCTCGGAAACGGAACGAGATAGGGCACAAGTGCCGGAACAAAAGTCGTAGGGAATGCCCTCTAATATCGAAATCGATAATTTGTTTTTTCAAAAAAATTTTTTTTTTCAAATTACCCGAAAAATAACTTTTTCAGCGCCGCGAAGCGCGCCCAAAAAACTAGTACTAATATATAGCTGCAATACCACTCACTCACTCACTGACATATATTATTTCGCACTTGCCGGTATAGTGGAGGGTAGCGGTTTTTTGAGTCGTATAGAGGGCGTCCCAAAACCGTCGAGAAAAATACGACTTTGACCGGAAGTCGATTCTGGACCGGAAGTGGTAGCGATATCTCGGAAACGGAAAGAGATGAGGCAAAAGTGCCGGAACAAACGTTGTAGGGAATGCCCTCTAATTTCGAAAACGATACTTTTTTTTTCAAAATTGCTCAAAAAAAATTTTTCCTCGATCGTATTTATATCCTTTTCCCGCCGGTACGCCAATATGAAACGGAGCATGGCGGTGGGCGTGGCCTAACAGCATCCGCGTCGATCGCTCGTCGGGGCTCGCGCTCTCTATGTTCCGCCCGTTCAGAGCGCGCAATGAAAATATAACGACGCATTTTCGGGACGAACGATCGAAACGGCTTTACCTCGGTCAGTCGGACGGTGAGCGCGGCCGCGTGAACATCGAATTTGCTCCGCGCGGCAGACTTTTTTAAAATATCTCAAGAAGTAGATACGTCAGAGTAACCATGTAAAGAACAATTTTGTTCAGTATGACCAGCACTATTTGTTTTTTTATTTTTTTTTCAATTTTTTTTAAATCGCCGTATCTCAAAAAGTACATACGTTAGCGTCACCGTGTAAAGACCAATATTGTTCAGTATGACCAGCACTACTTTTTTTTTTAATTTTGTTTTTTTTTTAATTTTCTAAAATCGCTATTACTCTAAAAGTACGTATGTTAGGGTAACCGTGTAAAGACCAATTTTGTTCAGTATGACCAGCAATATTTGTTTTTTTTTTTAATTTTTCTTTTTTTTGTAATTTTTTAATATCGCCATATTTCGAAAAGTAGATACGTTAGCGTCACCGTGTAAAGACCAATATTGTTCAGTATGACCAGCACTATTTGTTTTTTTTTTTTAATTTTTCTTTTTTTTTTAATTTTTAAAATCGCCATATCTCGGAAAGTAGATACGTTAGCGTCACCATGTAAAGACCAATTTTGTTCAGTGTGACCAGCACTATTAGTTTTTTCTTAATTTTTTAAAATCGCCATATCTCGAAAAGTAGATACGTTAGCGTAACCGTGTAAAGACCAATTTTGTTCAGAAACATAAACGCTTTTAGATGGCGAGCTAAATATTTTCAAAACTGCCTAAAATCTATTCGATCTAATACGTTTTACGACAAAAAGGGCCTCCGCGGGCCGCTTGCGCCCGCGGCTTTTACCCAACAGCTAGTCTTAATTGTTATAGCTAATTTATTTTATTAATGGTTGGTTTTTGCAGATGGGTTTAAAATACCAAAGGGTACAATTTGCACCTTACCACTATGGACGATCGGACGTTCTGCACATACCTTCGGCCCTGATGCTGAAGAGTTTAAACCGGAGAGATGGTTAGATGATACTTCACCTAAACCGTTAGCTAGTTCACCATTTGGTTATGGTGGACGGTCATGTATAGGTAACTTTTTTTTTAAGTAATAAACAGAGAAATACGTGCTGACGGCAGTCGCCTCCGCTATGCCCTGAGGAGACATACAAGTTCATCTAAACTGTATATTCCTTTCAGGTAAACGGTATGCTAAAGCTCTTATGAAGGTAGTTATAATACGCTGTGTAAGACAATTAGAATTCCTCTCTGGTGGTAAAGAAGAATTGGTGATGAAAGCTGATTTAACATTGAAGCCAAAATCTGGACATTTATTGACTGTCAAACTTAGAAAATAGTTAAATTAGTGTCGTTTATAGGTATACGGGATATCACATGATTACAGACCCACAAAGGCCTGAGAAAAATGGGCCCACAATTTTTTTCTCGAGTTTATCGATGATTTTTAAAATCTACTATCTTATTACCAATTAGTTTAAGGTATACGGGATATCACATGATTACAGACCCACAAAGGCCTGAGAAAAATGGGCCCACAATTTTTTTCTCGAGTTTATCGATGATTTTTAAAATCTACTATCTTATTACCAATTAGTTTTAATTTTTTCACCCGGGTTATTGAGTAATTAGATGTTTTGTGATGCAATTTTCAAGGTTATTACTATATTAAATGCTTTAATAATCGATATTTGTTTTTTTATGTAGTTACGACATTGTCTATTGATTGGTAAACGATGTGTTGATGTATTTGAAATAAATTAATAAAAAAATAAGATATAATAAGAATATCGTTTTAACTATTAGACATTAAGTGGGCCCAAAACGGACATTGGTTTTTAAAAAAAGGGCTTCGGCGAGACATGGATTATTCCCTCCTTAATTAATTAAGGTACCAATCATCAAAATTGATTAAAGTTTAAAAGTAGGAAAATGCTCCAAAAATGATTCCGACTACCATTCTCCTTTCACTTCCTGTATAGTGGATCATAACTGCACATGGCACTTTTCTCGCGAAAACTATTTTTTTTTTTTATTGTAGCTCGGCATGTGACAACACTCCGCCTGATGTAAAGCTAGAGTGCGGTCCATGAATGGAAACAACTGCTACTACAGAGAAACCTGTGCGGGTAGCAGTCGCCTCCACTATGCCGGCTTGAGGAGACGACATGTACCATCTTAGATTGACAGTGCACACTCCTCTCGTTGGCTACTTTCAAACTATTCCCGAAACGCGACAAAGTCACGTCACGGGTGTTACATTGGTACCGGTCAGAATTACCGAGGATCGACCGTGGGTATCATCGATCGTGAGTTCACGCGTCTTACCGCTAGACC
The DNA here is from genome assembly GCA_948150575.1 of Tinea pellionella. Classification (NCBI taxonomy): domain Eukaryota; kingdom Metazoa; phylum Arthropoda; class Insecta; order Lepidoptera; family Tineidae; genus Tinea; species Tinea pellionella. The sequence continues at coordinate 8,011,278 of OX411260.1, forward strand.
ACGGCCGCTCAAAAAAACAACACAATTTAATCACAAAATTATATTTTGTGTGATAACACCTGCTACAGTTATCTTATTGTTAATTTATTTACAATATATCATTATACTACACATTAGCAACAATTAATTAACATCACGACACGAACGGCACATTATACGAAACAAACAGACAAATATATAAAAATAACATATGGAAACGAGGAATCGAATCGAAAACTCGTGTCACCGCAGTCGTCTCGTATAGTGAACCGTTTGCGTCACGGAGCTTAGGGGGTAATCTTACAACGAGCAGATCTTACCAACTAACTAATTCACAGGGGGCGGTCTTCACTTCACTTCACAGCGACGGCCCATTACTTACCTTCCTACACACATCTCCTAAGGGTCGTTTGCACCAAAGGCCAGTTAAAGTAACTTTAACTATTACTTTAACCGTTACGTTTACATTATGGTGTATATTTACTCCACGCGAGTTACACCACCGTCGCGCCTGTCATTTTTGACGGTTACTTTAACCTTAACCGTAACCAGCGAATCTTGGCTGGTTAAAATAACCGTCAAACCAATGTTGCTAACGTCAAATATATGAAAAGAGGCCAAATACGTTTTTCTATTATTTTCGAGATCAGCCACCATTTTAACGATAATAATATGAATTTACACGATATTGCAACGCGTGTGGAGTAAATGTAAACGTTTAACGGTCATCGTCGCCGTAAAAGTAATAGTTACAAGTTACTTTAACCGGCCTTCTGGTGCAAACCACCCTAACAACTGACCCTGATCCATTTCCACCTACCCCCAGAGGCCTGAGTGTGCGAGATTTACAATTTCACAGCGTAAAATGAATTCACTCCAGATCTCTTCATTTAAAAATAATTTTGCAGATCTCACTTTACGCCGTGACTACGTAAATGTATACTCACGCAAACTGACATTTCATATTTTTTCCACCATGTAAAACATAGCTTTAAATTCCCTTTTAGTTTAGGGCCAGGCTGCTAGGGAGTAAATCGGAAAAAACACAATCGTCACCGTAGCGCTTCCTATCCCTCCCAATCGGCCTCTCTCACTTTCCCCACTTCACCTTGAGACAGAAATCCTTCTAGGTAACAAAAGGGATTAAGAGTCAGTCATTAATGGAGCGACAATGTGACACAAGTCCGTGACAGTATTTTAAAATTTTAATACCCATTATCATCGGTTATTGAGGCACCGAGCGACCAAAAGTGCACAATATACAAGTTACAAACAACATCCTATCACGGACAATGCATTTACGTTGTGGCAGACACGTACAAACACAAAAAGAATTAACACAGTGCCGGTCCGCGCTAGACATGAATACGCGTGTGAATTAATTCTTGCGTCTGTGCTGGTACCAGTCTGCCACGTACCGTATCTATAGAAATTTCACATTTCATAAACAAGTGAAAAAAAAAACAAATCAACAGACATTTTGAAAACATCTCCCCAAATATACACAATATAAAAAAAGTAATTCCAAATCGCAAATAAAAACAAATTATAAACTTAAAATAATAGCTAACTAAACCTAATAGAGATGATAATTATTATGCGCGTTTCGTAGCTGACTAGTGATATGACAAATCGGTCGGCTTCGGCATAAACCGAACCTGAAGCCCCGATATGTGACATCACTAGACGAGCACAAAATAAACTAACGTAATTTTGGTAAATAAATTAACTAATTAATTACTGGGCGTATATTTCATATATAAAAAAAAGCAATAAAAACTTAAATCTTATAATAAAAAAAATCGTAAAACAAAAATACTTATAATGGAAAAAAGGGTACTTGTCCATTGAAAACTATAAACGTAAGCTATAGCTGTAACTCTACGAAGATAGTCGGCGTCATTGTACGCGGCGTCTGTCTGTCTGTACACGACAATATCAGAAAGTAGTTTCACGAATAAGGCGCCAAAAGCTTAAAAACGGGCCGGGATAGCGAGAGTCACAGCATACGACTTACAAAATACATATCCGATGAACAAATACCAATAAATTTCAATCCTCTATCGGTAATGGCCTTGCTATTCCAATTTCCAGTGTCTCAGTTAACGAACGGTAAACATATCAACTTCATATAACATCGTGTATATACAAAAGTACATATAAGTGTAAATATATATAAAATGTACATAAAATCTTTTTATTACTAATATTATTACTGCAACAAGTACACTTATCCCGCGGCTGTATTCATTTTTATAAAACAACATAACACTTTCAGGTTCATATAATTTACACAAAACATATTGGCAAGCATTGAAAAAACAAAAAACATGTCTGCAGTGGTAGCCTCCGCTATATCGAAATGCACATCCAGGTTGACAGGACACACCTCTCTATACACTATATACTATATGGATGTCAGTTCATTGCGTGTTTGTCTCCACATTTAAGGATTATAATATACCATGAGATGAACGACCGTAAAAGAATGGTTTTGACATTTAAGCAGGCAGGGCTGCTTGCTACTAAAATTTTGAGCAAGGTCTGGTCTTCTCTTTTATTGACTCCATTATGTGGAGCCATTTATCCAAAAGAAGAAATGCAGAAAATGGCAAGTGAGCTCATGATAGAACCGAGTAAACTTGTGAAAGTACTTATAGAAAGCTGTTGCTCTGGTGGGCAAAATCTTGACAATTCAAATTGTGCTATAGCAGCCACTATCAGTGCTATCAAAAGAGTAACAGATAAACTATCCAGAGACCATGCCTACGTTGCCGCCATAATTACACCCCCCCCCCCCCTTCCCTATGCTTGCCATTGTTCTGTAAATAAAACCCGCGACTGTCAATAAACGAAAGACACGAATGAGGCACTTCGTACAATTACTATAAAACCTTATAATAAATCATTTATATTGCTGTACCTATATTGTTCTCGTTAAAGCCTATACGAGGAACATTGTTCGAAAAATGTTTTTAGCATGATTCCGACCACTCTTTGGAATAATTAATAATAATAATAATTTTAAAAAATATATACCAACCAATAATATACACAAATATTCAAGAAAAAAAAACAGAAAAATCGTTAAGATTTATCACAGTAACTAAAGCAAGCGCAATAAAACTGCAACTTAACAATTTCCATCGTGCATCCGAGTAAAGTGCATTCAATTTACCTAAACTCATAACTTCCGAGATAAATTAAATCAATATATTGCACTAAAAATTTATATTAAATATTTGATAATTATTATTTTTTTGTACTCTTTCCGTATAAAATACATCTATTAGAAACAACGATCGAACCGAAGCGACCATGCGAGATAATTATTCGTCAACCCGAGCAGCTTAGAGCATTTGAAAATCGCCGATAAGAGGCACCACACAATCATTATAATTTACACAAAATAAATAAAACAAAATATACATAACATCATTATAGCTGCCCCCACAATAACTATAACTATTAAGGCATTTTCTATTATTGTATAAAAAATTGGTGTTCTGAAAATAAAGATCAAATTAAATACGCCACTTTCATATTTAAAAACTAAATTAATATTTACTGTATGGTAATTGGTCACCCCTAATTTCAAAATTGTTTAAAAAAAACTGCTCAAACTATACAAATATACTAAAAATAATACTTATTTAAACCAATTACACGGTCTTAAATACTGATTGTTCATAAACATAGTTGTAATAGGAAAATATCGTATTTTATTTGATCTTAAATGTACAAAGTGAATCACAGACTGTTTCAATTTAATTTAATTATAAAGCAATGATGAAAACGTCGCTCGCACTATGGACCAAACGTTCAATAACGTGTTTACTGCGATCACAACAAAACAATAACAGTGTAATATTTTCAATTTGTTAGTCTAAAAACTAACACAATACGAACTATCTTACAAAATATATAAACATTATCAAGCACTTAACTGCATTTGTACTTAATATCTTAAAAATATAGAGTTCATTCTATTTGGTCATTCATTTTCATAATGTCGATCACATCGGGTTCGGTCATCACGGCGGATGATCGTGCGACTCACACGCTCGGGGTCCCTCTGTGATCATATAGCCGTTAGCTACCGACGCATAGTAGAGTTGAGAGGTTGCATCGCCAACGGAGGAGGCGGGTTGATGTAGCCCGCGTAGTACACGTTGGGCTGCTGGGCGCGAGGATCCGGACCCGGGTATTGGACCCCCGGCTGGACGTTCATCATCTGAACCGGTAGGTTGTTGAACTGCTGCTGAGGCGGCACGCGGTATCCGTTGATGTACGGCCCGATTATCTGAGGATTGAGGTTCGGTGACATCCTGGACGCTGGCGCCATCTGCATGTGCTGCATCGGACTCAGATTGCCTAGAAGCAGAAATCCTCCATAAGATACGAAAGAACATAGCCAATAAAAGACAAGAGCATAGTCAATACGCACTCGGCGTGTTCCTGGGGTTCCTCGGCGGAGTCGGTGCGGGCTCCAACTGGTTGGTCGCGTAATATTTTCCGTGCGCGTATCCAACAGTCCCCCCGGCGCCGCCGACCTAAAAACGACGACAACGATTAGCACACGAGCAAAAACACACGCAAACGGACGCGATCACGATGATCGTCAAAAGTCACCTGCGTGTGTTGGTTAGCCTCCGCCATTTGCTGCAGTTTGGCCAGAGAGCACGACGGCGGCCAACTCTGCGTGTATTGCTGCTGCTGCGGGAACGATAGATACCCGCCGCCGTAGCCGGCCGCGCTCGCCGCCTGCGCGTGTTGCTGCGCCGGAGGAGTGGCGCGGTGTCTCGCGGGCGGCGTGTGCGCCAATCGTAATCCAACCTTCTGCGCTTCGTTGAGGGCGCCGCCCGAACCGTTGTTAGTATTCCGACTCCTGTGGTTGATCTTCTGCTGCTTCGGCTGGTTTATAGGCGGCAGATGCGCAGTCGCATGCGGGTACTGAGGCGAGGGCGCCGGGTGCATATGCAGCATTGAACAGGGCGAAGAGAGGTCGCTGCCGATGCTGCTCGGTGACTCGAGGCCGAGCTGACTGACGTCGAGTTCGCAGGCCGGGTACTGCACAGAGTGTACCGAATTGCTCGTCGAGTCCGGCGTGTACACGCCCATCGACTGCATCGCAGGACTCTGCGCCTCGCACACATCCTCTTTGTCTTTGGGACTCTCCTCTTTCTTCTTCTTCTTGTCTACGTCCGCCTTCTCGCAAGGACCGTTCTGGTAATTCTTGCAGTTTGGCGAAGTCATGGTCTGTGGACTCTGTTGCCTGTATTCTGCACAGGCGACCGCCTCCTGTTGCTTGTTGGTCTGTCTCTGCATCATGTGTTGCTTCATCTGCGCCTCGGCCTTCTTGTCACACTGGGTCTGGCAGGCGGCGGTCGATTTCGCCTGCTTGGTCGACTTGCATTCGTTCTTCTGGTGGTAGTCAGACTTTGAGACGGGCGGTTTAGCGGCCTCCTTGAAGTGCGAGAGACCCGTCGCGGCGTAAATGCCTCCCGCAGCGGAGAGAGCGCCGTACGTTATATTGTGAAAGTCCTTCTGGTGTAACTTCTGTGGTGATTTCTGCATCTGATCCAGATGCGGCAGATTGAAACTCTGGAACTTATCCAAATAGTTCTTCTCTGTGTTCTTCATGTCCAGAAACCTGTGCTGATCCCATGTGCCCAGTTGTCTAGTGGGATCCCAATGAGTCCACTGGTATTGCGAATGCGTCGTGTGGTAGTTCGGAATCTGGTTCATCGCGTAATCTGCTTTCGCCACGAGCTCGTTATCGTATTTGAACTTTGGTAGCATTTTATTCAAGTCGGTCTGATCTACTCTCTGATGACTCGTACAATTTCTGTCGTGTTTGACAGTTGTGTTTTTATTATCGCATTTTGTCGCATTCGCTTTCTCTTTCTTTAAAAAATCTTTATTCTTAGGCGCTTCAGGTTTGGTTTCAGCTTTGCTCGTCATCGGTGCCGTATTGATCACATTAATGGGCGCCGACGACGTATCGGACTTTCTCGCCGTGGTGTTGTTCGCGTTATGCTCAGGGCCATACATTTTAGGATGTTCGGTACCATACATTTTAGGTTCAGGTGTGCTGCGTGGTGTATCGTTTTTTGTCGACTTCTTTTCGACCTTTTCTACTTTGTTATGTGCAGAATTAACTCTCACGTCTCTCAACTTACTTTTCTCTCTAGGCTTCGAGTTAGGGTCGATCCTCTCCTGCAAATTTTGCACAATATTCATGGAACCGCCTAAAGAATTCGGCAAAGAGTTAGGTGAGTAATGCGTTTCCATGTCATTTCTTTCCATGCCTAGGTTGACAGCGGCGTTGGCACTCTGACATCTCGGTAAAAAATTAATATCAGTAACATTGATATTCGGTACTTTAGGTATAACAGGATTTATAACAGGCGAAGTTATCGGGTTTGGTACTCCGAGTTTCGTAGTAGTTTTGCTGATAACTGGCGTTATGTCTGATTGATAATTGTTTATGATTCTGTTGTCGTTACTTTTCAAACTTTTATCAGTCTGAACGGCTTGGGACTCTTTAGTCGCTGGTGGTCGAAGATTGATATAAGGCACCTGATGATTCGCGTGAGGTTGTTGCATGGAAATCACATTATTTAATTGACTTTGAAAATTTTGCATCGGCTCAATTATATTCCTAACTACAGCATCGTCCTTTCTCGCGTTTAACGAATCGTGTCTAAAATTTAATTCATTTTCTTTAGTGATAGGTATTTGTGTTTGTATTATACTTTTATTAATATCTATATCTTGATACACTTCGTTTCGAAACATATCAGGCCTTTTGGGATATTGATTGTATTCCCTATGATGATTTTGCGAATCTAAGTTTTGTACGATCGTGTCACTTTTTACAGGCGATTTCTTAGTTTCGTCGATCGTCTGATGATGTATAACTGTCTCTTTACGTAATTCACTCTTGACCTTGTCGTTTAAATCGCAATTGATCTTTTCGGGAGATTTGCGCGGCGATTCGCTTATAACACTTTTTTCGAATTTCTTAGGCGATATGTTGTTCTGCGCCTGAGTTTCATTAACAGACCCACCGCCTATATGTATATTCTCCAAGTGTGGCGGTTTTGGTACGATAAGCTCCGAAGTTCGAGGTGGTTCATCATCATGACCCTTTGCATCGAGTACTATATGGGCACCTTCTGTTGACACAACTGGTATTACTTTAGATGGACTATCGTTTTCTTCAACTTCATTCGATTTTTCATCTTGTTCAGTGACTGGTGCGATCACATTTGGCTTTGGTGAAGGTAGTTGACAGTCTTGTCGATTGTCGTCAGATTCAGAGATAAGTATTGTTTCTTTTTCTACTACCTTAGAAGGTGACACAACTCCGGCACTAATCGCTTCTCTCTCCTCAGTAGGTAACTCTTGTTCTTTTAAATCGGGACTCTTTCCTCTTACGACATCATCATCAAGTAGGGTGTCCTTTTGCACCCCTGAATCGTCCTTTACGGGTTGTGATTCGTCTTTCTCTGACTTGGGTGAGTCCATATGTATACTGTCTAACTCCATATCACTAGTGTGATTGTCTGTACTGTTTTCTTCGTGTGGTCGAGGCGAAATAGGTTTACTGGTGACACTCGCTTTATCGTCGCCTTCCTCCACATCCATCTCATCATCAGCCTCTCCAGACGAATCTTCCGAACCTTGTTCAGCAACCTTATTCCCGGAAACTTCGTCAATATCAGGTGTCTTTACTTCGTTTATTCTTATTGGTTCTGGGTCTACAGAGTCATCAGTCCTATAATCATTAACTTCTTCTGCTTCATGTTTCTCAAGTTTTATCTTTTTAGCATTTACATTTTGTTTCCTAATAGTTTTCGCTCGTTTCCGACTTCGTCCTGTCATTGGTGCTCTTCTTTTGCCTTTTTTCATCGTCTGTGGTGCTACCACTAACGCAGTTTTGTCTTCCTGACTGTCCTCTGAATTATAAATTTCTTTAACACTTTGCCTCCTACTTTTTGTTTCAAGGCTAGAATTATTATTTTCCATAGGTATTCTTGCAGATTTTTTAGAGATACTTTTTCGCCTTCGCCGGTTGATAGTTTGTTCTGCAGCAGAATTATCTTTATCATCATCTGGATTTGATTCAGAAAGTTTTCGATTCAACTCTTTTCTTCGTTTTCTACTACTATCACCGGCTGTCGGTGTTGTCTGATAGGTTTTCTCACTATATTTTAAAGGTCTCGTTCTTCTCCTACCTGTAGAGGTCAGCTCAACTGGTTCTTTCTCTAATTCCGCAGGTTCCTCAGGCTTAGAATTATACAATTCAGGCTCAGTTTCTTCACTGTCCTCAAATTTAGTTTCTGTATCATCATTTTCAGTCTCCTGATCGCCAGAACCGTCCGCGTCAGGCGATCGGAAAGGATTAATAGTGGGTGCCAGTAACGGTGTCCACCTCAAGCACTCTGGATCTATTTCCAGCCTCGGTCGACTCCAAACTTTTTTCATATGATTATCTACTCTCTTCCAGTCTATACAAAGCCCTAGCTTCATTACATTATTATATGGTATATGTCTCATAAAACCTAACAATTGAAATGTAGCAGCTATATCATGCATGTGCATTCCAGTAGTGTGACCGATATCTTCAAAAGTTATCGTTTTGTGTTTATGCTCATAAAGAAATTCTAATATTACAGATTTCCAGTATGCGTGATATGACACTCGACCGAGGTCAGAAAGCGGTTTCTCTGGTGTACCAGGTTGCCCCTCCTCTTTTGACAGTAAATAACCTGAAAATATAAATAAATTATTTCCTTCCCAAATACTTATATGTGAATATATATATATACCAGTAGGTATTCAGAAAGATAAGGATCAAGATATCACCACTCACTAAAATGTATCAGGAACCTTCCGTATCCTTGTCTCTGATATTGTGGCATTGTCATAATGCAGGACACGTTATACTTCTGTTGGCAATGTTTCTCCTTTGAAAAATATCCAACTAAATGACATCCTTTATTGTCATTTTTCGTCAACACATAAAAGAGAAACGGTTCCACGTCATAGTACAATGTTTTGTGATCCAAGAACAATTTTGCCAGTAGGCACAAGTTCTGGCAATAAATTTTGTTAGCATTGCCGTCGACTTCGAACACGGATATGTCTCCGCATCTGTATATCTCCGTCGCGGGTGGATGCCTCCATAAACATTTATCTAAATGCCGCATTAAAACTGCGCGACTCTTGGCGTACTTCAAACAAAATTCGCATAGGAACAGTTTCGGTAATCTGAAACAGAATTGCACAACATAAAAAATAAACCAGACAATCATTCAGCATATGGAGAAAGTTCGACTCCACTGACCTGGCATATTCTTGTGGAAATGGACTAGAGTACCAAGTGTCGATCTCCCACTGTCCGAACTGTATGACAGATGGACATCGCGGCGTAGCCAACGCATTCTCCGTATTCACGGGAGCAGTCACTGCGGCGGCAGAACGAGACTGCGTGAACAACTCGTAGTCCGCCTCTGTCACACCCGGAGGCAGCTTCTTACTGTCTGCAACACGGAACATGGCATAAAAACGTTATCGGCGCCGGTCGACGACGTCTTGGTGATCACTGCTGTAATATAATTATTCAACTTTAATATACGTGTTATAATTATATTACATCCTGATAGCGGCCCTAGCACAGTCTGATCAATAATAAAATATCTTCTTTCACTGACTGGCGGGTATCACTGGTATGCTTACGAAAACCATGCTAGGACATCTGTGAACAGAAACACCAACACGTCTCAAAAGTAGTGATCGAGGGTCACGCTTCACATCTGTCAGAAGCGCAAGCGAAAGTGTGCCTCAACTGCCGAATCCCCAATAACAATCAGTTATCAGCGCTCGGTTACCAAACACAATTTGTTCATCTATACCATCATACGGTCATTATAATAATACTGATAGAGTCTGAGCAAAGAATTTTGAAGAAACAAAAGTGGGGAAGCGAACGGCACTCGTATCCGTCGAACGTCGCGCTCACGGTACGTAATTGAGAGAGCGCCAGCCAGCAACCGGACGGAGCGAGTAGGACGAATTTGTTCCATATCAGGCAGATTCTCAAACGACATACGACAATACAAAAGCATATCGTGCGAAACAGTATCGAAGACCACGTCAAATACAGTGCCACACTATACAGATCTAACCTACAGAGAAGCTAATGAACAACACACAAGTGAGCGAATCTGCCGGTCGCGATATAGAACAAACGGTTGGGTCGCTATCCGGCCTCTGTGACACACTTTCGCCCGCGCGCCTTTCGCCCTTACCCGCCCCTCCGCCCGCGTGGCTGACACTCTCCGGGACCACTGCGACCGCAGCGCCTGACCACTTCACGCGTTCAGCCGCACACACCGCCGCGCGACTCACCGCCGCCGCGCGCACCAAACCCGACGCGCTCCATGGAACACCCGCGCTCGTACCCATGCCCGCACTAGCGCCCGAGTCGCCCGTAACGCCAGCCCGTAATGCAGCCTGATACTGTCGATACGTGCTGCGGGTCTCCTTCAATACCTCGCGCGCCTCCACTGCGACTCGGGGTCTAGATCGAGAGCGGGCACGAGTGGCGGTCTGCACGGCATAGAATTCAGAGAGTCCATCAAAAAGGGTGGTCAGCAGTCTATCGCGAGACTTTCTTTTTACGCCGCGGGCGGTGTGAGGGATTTTTGGAACATGAACGCTTTGATTATCATATAAAATCTCAGGCACCGTGGCATTCTTCTCGGGCTCAATTGTACTTTTTCTGGGCTCAACGGCGCTCTTTTTGCGTTCAATGGTACGCCTTCTCGACTCGACTATGTTTCTTTTGGGTTCCGAGGTGTCCTTTCCTGGCTCAGCATCGCCGTGTCGGACTTCAGCGTGACCCTTTCGGAGCTCAGTACCGCTCTTCCTGGCCTCAGCTGCGAATCCCCAAGCGTCACCCGGAGCACTGAGAGATCCCAGGCGCTCAAACATACTGGATACTTGCGTGGGAGTAGCAGGAGGTGGAGGCAGACGAGGAATACTCTTCGTCGGCGCGATTCGAACGGGGGATTGCGCCGGAGATGGAGACGCAGAAGGAGTCTGAGAGAGGGACGGAGACCTGGACAGGGAAGCCGATGGAGTCGGTGACCGAGAGGATGATGATGATGTCGGGGACGATGACACCGGCTCGGAGGAGGCAGGTTCAGAAGAGGACGGGGAGATAGATGCCCTTCTGAGTCTGAGCTCTAACTGTTCATATCTGGTGACACTGAGTCTAGCGCAGGAGGTCCTCTCCCAAGATGAGGATGACTGACGTCGTCGTCGCCGTTTGAGCAAGTTGAATGCGGAAAATCTAAAGAACTTTTGTTTCTCCTTTGACATTCTGGGCTCTGGCTCAATACGTGAATACGAGTCATTACCATCAGATTTGTCGTCGGCGCTCTCCACTGTCCGCCGCGGCGTTTTCGGTTTGCGCGATTTTGGAGTCCCACCCGATGCGCCTCTGTAATTGTGGTAGTAAATATTAAATTCTCAAATAATTAAAAAAAAAACATGTCTACAACGGGAACATGTTTTACACTGTATGTATTACCTGGAGCCCCTGTTATTGCGACAAGGTTCACAGCAGAGAGGCAGAGTAGTGCAAGCTGCATGCGCATGTTTGTCACAGCCCCATACACATGCACTCAGCCAACTGCTGCCTCCCGACCCACAGACACAACACCATGCACAAGATCCGCAGGACCAACGGAGAGCCTACAAACATTACATAGCTTCAATTAGTTGTCATGTAAATACACCAAACAACCGGGAGGCTACTGTAAATACCCATGCAAAAATACTCAAATACTAATTATAGAAAATTACCCATGATCAACTAGAAGTCTGTACATGGATACAAAATAATAATTCAAATATGAAGAATTTTAGAATTTAAAAAAAACATATTTCTAAATAATCTTCTTACATGAAAGTTTATTTTTATATATTACATGATATTCATACCTTGAGAGTTGTAGCAGTGATGTGATGCAACAAATTGAAGCAAGACGGGTGCGCGTATGACTTGCATTGAGTACAACAAATGAGAGCTTCCGGCTCCCCTGAGCTGTTGCGATTCTCTGTACCCAGACACTCAGCACACACCGGCACTCCCTCTGGCTGACTCTCCTAAAAAGAAATGACAACGCAATGTGGTTTTGTTTACTCACATACTAGTCAAAAAACCAAATATCTACAGACACAATTGTTACATTACAATAAAACCTATTAAATATATTCCACCACTATTGAGGTACAATGGAATCGAATTGTGCAGTACACTCACTTTGTCATGTGTGTTTTTGGTGTGGTTGCGGTCATGAGTACGCGGCCTCGGCGTCGGTTTGTACCCATTGGCGGTGTGAGTTAACAGTCCCCTGGCCACCGCTCGTCGTGCGGCAGACCTCAACACTGCTCTCAGGTCCACGGCGCCCTCCACTTCCAGCCTGTACGCGCGCCGCAGATAGCGCTCGATGTTGCGAAGACTGGAACCGTCGCGCTCCCCGAGCTCCCTCACCGCTTTGGCCACCGCTCGGGACACGTCCGAGTCGGCGGTGATGCGTAACGTCCTGCTCTGCAGTCCTCCCGGGTCCTTGTACGAACTCTGACCCTTGTTGTACACTTTGAGCACGGCGCCGTCGCGCACTGCGCTCTCGAGTTGTTCGGACACCACGTCCTCGTGATAGTTGTGATGCTGCCGAATAGCATGACAGATGCGCTCTACGCTCGGCCTCTGCTTTTGCGCGCGAATCTTGTGTATCGCTTCCAATATCCATCGCTTCCACACTTCCTTGCCCACGTCGTCCGATTCTGTCATTTTAAACTTAGATTATTTTAACCGGCCGTCGACGGAGTAACGGTACGACATCGAACTTTGAGAAATGTCAACACCCATTGTATTTTGGCGCCTCCAGCGAAATCTCATTTTTTTAATGGAACCACGCACGTATACGGTCTTGACGACCGCCCGTCATCGAACTTTCATAGTTTTATAATTTCACAACACTTCAAAGCGGGCGCGTCGACGCCGATGACACATTACATTTTGATAGAGATTTTCGGCGGAACGAGCATCCATCGGCGGCCATCTTGTTTCGATCTAAATTTACGTCGCGGAGAAACACGCGCAACGACAAAATATAAAGCAAATAACACTTTTACGTTACACGCTTTCACCGAAAACGATGTTATTATTCATAAGCACAAAGCAATAAATGCTACCATGATGAAACAAAAAAAGTAAAACACAAACACGGAAAGTTTCTTCCGGCACTTCCGCAAATGCACAAACACAGTAACTCCAGCAACCACTAATTAAGATGTGTTCTAATTGGTTTCTCAAGAATATATAATTAATATAGATTGATAAGCTTAAAATATTTTATTAAATAGATTTTCCTTGAAAACATTCGGAAAACACTAACAAAAGGCTATTCAAAATGGCTATTGTTTACTTGCTAGATGAAAAAAAAAATTAACCATAGATTGTAACCTAGAAGACCTGTGAAACCAATACCAACTATTTATAGACAATAGAACCATTAACATATTAAATGTAACACATAATTGTGATTTAAAGTTTCAAAGTAATAAAGTAAAATAATTTATAGTTCACATTATTATCATCATCAACTATTGCAATTCCAAATTTCATAATCAGAGGGCCTAGTACGAGATTACATTTTATTAACGCGAGTGTTTCCACGACTCCGACGATGTTATCTTGACCGCCGTTAATAAAAAATCAAATCCTATTGGTGGATAAAACTCGCGTTACAATGTCACGGTGGTGTCGTACTTGGCCCTCGAAGAGTAATGATTTTAATTTACGCACTCACCGCGTAAAGCAAGACTTGAGGCCGGAGTATAAGTTTTTAATTACGAACGGCGCGGTGCAGCGGTGTAGATCTCGCATTAAGGGTGGTTTGCACCAGAGATGGCCGGTTAAAGTAACTTTGACTGTTACTTTAACTTTAACAGTTACCTTTACTTTTACTCAACGCGCGTTGCACCATCGTGTAAATTAATTCGTTATAGTTAAAAGGGTTGCTGGTGTAAATGAATTCTCTCAATACAAACAAGAGCGGCTTTTCAAAGATTTGACGTTAGCGACATTGATTTAACTATTACTTTAACTTTGACCGGCCGAAATTCGCCAGTAACGGGTTAAAGTAATCGTCAAATGTGACAGATTTTTTTTGAGGCAAACCAATTTTAACTTTAACCATTACTTTAACGTGACAGTAATAGTTAAGTCATATGGTGCAAATGGACATAAACTGTCACGGCGTAAATGTAAACTCACACTTGGCTCTCAGATGAAACCAAAGCCAGATGGTTGTCTATGGATTGCTGAGATATTTTAAGCCGTTTGCCGCGGATTTTTGGTTTCGATCTCGGTAGATTTACAAAAAGCGGATTATATACTAGTTCTAGCTTTTTAAGACTTCTCATATATTTCCTTTCTTCTCATATAGTTAGCATATATTTCAGACCATGAAGTAAGTACCTCGAGTTTAATAGTACAGCTTGCAAATGGCTAACTAATAATGATATTATTACAATCCTCGCTGCCGGCTACTCTTAAAACTCCTGCTTACTAATTTATTTTTGGGAAATAAACCACGAACTAATAATTACATTAAGCGATATGGTAGGTAACAAAACGTCAATTAAAAGCTTCCCACTTCTAATAAATTTCTACTATTGTACCTGCTATTATTGATTTTAATCGTAACTTACCCTGATTTGCAATTGCGGATTTTTAACATCAATATGTTTTACGTAGAACCTAAAAAGCAAAGCGAACTAAAACGATTCTTCACAGTAAAAACATTTTAATCAACAATATTGACAAACATAAGTACAAATGTAAAACGAAAAAGTTAAAATTAAAGTTTTATTCCTAGATTACGAAGCCAACATGAGAAGAAGACAAACTTCGACCCAAAAGTTATTGTTGCCAAAATGGATTCTAAAAAAGTAACTTCCAGTATGATAGAGAGAAGGATTGCAGATTTATTAAAATTAATAAAGGGAAACCATGTAACAAGGAGTTTATCAAAAATTATCAGGGACGGAGAGAGAATGGAAGTAAGATTGATAGAGAAATACAGATGTATGCCGTTACTTGGTGATGAGGATAGTGTACCTAATTGGGAAGTACATTTTGCACATTATATTATAATTTACACAATTAAAGATAAATAGGAAAAAAATTACTTGTAGAAGTTAAGTCATCTTCTAATTTAAGTATAATTTAATTCTTGATACCTTAAAGGATATTTTGACCGAATTTGTTACTTTTATAAATACATAGACATATGTATAGCATTAAAGTGTTAATATACATATAAAGAAGCTATAGTTATAAGTGTCCGCCTATTTGATGCAAATAAATGATTGTATTTGTTAAGATATGTTTATTAGGGGTCTAGAAATAAAAAAAAACCTCAAAGATTAGGTATTAGAAGTTGCAATGTACCTATAAATACTTGAAAGTTTAGAGTTTTATAATAAATACTAATTTTACATTATTAAAGTAAAATAAAGAAGATAAAGAAATAAAGACTAAAATACAGTGATAAACTGTTTTGGAGGCAATTTTAAAATGCAGTAGATTATTACGTATAGATATCACTTTTTATTTTTACAAATTTTTTAGTCAATAGAAAATTGTTTTCTTCAAAGAATTATTTTTGAATAACTAATAAATGTGCCTTACTGGAACAAATATATTGACCTGCATTATATCTATTGCATAACATAGTTACCTTGTATGTATTAACAGTAAACCTAGTATTTATTATAATTTAATTAGGTAGTATGTTTTAGTTAAATAATTATAGACCATCTGAAGACAGATTTTTGATTTGTAATTTTATTAATAATTTGTTAACTACTTTATACATAAGTATAAAAAATATACTCTTTTTTTTTATTTCACAAATTCTCTATTATTTATTGTAAAACTTTTACCCAAAATATTGTCCTCTATTGATTTTTTTTTAGCACGCCATATTTACTCTTACGCCAATTTTCATAAAGATGCTACATAGACCAAAAGCGGCTCAGAGGGCTATGACCATGATTTATCCTATAATTTATAAGATGATATACAAAATAATTTTGAGACATCTTCCATTTCTGTGGATCTAAAATTTAAAAAAAAAGTACAAACAATAATTAAACCTCCATTTTATATAATATATTGCACACTGGTACACATTAAAAAAACAACACAAAAAAAAGATTGATTCAGATCTAAATATAAACTAAGTTAATTTTTTTAATATTTAATAATTCCAAAAGTTCATGGCTGCGAGTAATCAGCATTTTTAAGGCCAGCAGCCCACAAAAGCATTTATTGAAAATATTTATACATCTTTCCATACATTAGATACAAAAGTATAGTTTTCTAAAAATTAATCAATATTTTCAATAACAAAATTAATTCTTAAATCTAAAAACTAAGTTCACTTGTAAAAATTTAAGCAAAAAAAAAAAATACTTTCGTCTTTTTAAATTGGAACGCGATTTTTTCCACAAAATTGTAGTCTCATTAACTCGTATTGCTTAATTGATATTGCTTTCTCACTCTTACAAAAACTTAAGATTATTAAAAAAAAAAACACTAGTACAAAATAAAAGATGAATCTACAAAATTTATAAAAATATAAATGAAACCCATAATCGATTAAGTACTAATTTTTACACAATAACTTATTAACAAAATTTATCCCAAAGTAATATTTTCAAACCTGAAACGGATCATTAAAAAACACAATATTCATAATCTAAATAAACCCACAGTTATTAACTTGGCTGGCAACTGCAACAATGCATTTTGTTTTTTTTTTTAATTCCTGTACTAAGCTATTTGAGGCAAAAGGAATCCTATACAGCTTAGTAATATTTTTATTCATTAAAAGGCTTTGCCTAACAATTTGTATTACAAAGATACTTGGTGCTTGTACAGTGCCGGATTAAGCCAGCGCGGAGCCTGTAGCATTTTCTGTCAAGGGGCCCTTGGTTTGCTTTAGGTTCTCAAGTTTAGGGTATTAAATAAGTGGAAGTGAAGCATAGCCTAAGGAGCTTCGCGTTTAAGGCATGCAAGATATTTTACGCTCCTATCTAAATTAATATTTTTTTATTACGGTCAGACAGACGTTGGAGCGCGGGGCCCCCAAATTCGCGGGGCCCGTAGCATTTGCTACCCTTGCTACGTGGCTAACCCGCCACTGTGCTTATATCAAAGTAAAAGTTTATTCGATAATCCGCACAAATAAAGAAACGATTTATAAATGGCGGCTTAGTATGGTCAGCAAAAAAGGCTCTCAAAAATAATTTAATCATTATATTCACAATATTTTATTAATTATAATTTATTTTATTTATCAACTGAAATTGTTAAGACAAAAGAACATAGAAGTGTTTATTTATAGTTAAAAAAAAATACATAATTAATTTATGTATATTTTTTTGGGAGCCTTACAGTGGTCTATACTCCCAGTATAGAGACAAAAATATAATATGAACGAGATAGCACGTGAATGGACGCCATTTATAAATCGTTTCTTCATTTGCGCGGATTATACATATGAGTACCTAAAAACATTAACTAGAAAATTGACTGTCACCACTGAAAGTACAACCAGAATGTTGAATAACATGTGTCGCAGCATAAATACCAGCTTTAACGCAGACCGTATAATCTTTTCCGAGTACTAATTGACTTAAAAAGCCTCCAGTGAACGCGTCCCCTGCACCGTTAGTATCGACAATCTGTTCCCTCGATAATTTACTCACAGGTATATGTGTTACTTTAGTGTTTTCTACAAGTATAACCGGTTCACAGCCCTGTGTTATGACTACTATACGTGGTTTCTTAGCATTTAATTTAGGTAATGAGGCAATTTTCACAGCGATCTTTGTACAATCTGTTTCGTTTATATTAAATGACTTCGCGAACGCTTCTGCTTCCTGGAATTTTATAGAAAATTTGTTAATAGAAGCCCCATTATAACTTAAAACATTAATCAAATAAGATTTTTCAAGAGTAGTCATGTCCAGGATATGGTGGCTCACGATTGAAAGACCAATCTTGCAAAATTCTGCCTGGTACCAATGTAACTTTGCTATATATAGTTCCTTGCTCAGTGTTTGTGGTATAGTATAGGCATTAATTAAAAGAAAGGCACATTGATGATGATCAACCCAGTCTGCCGTCCTAGTTGAATTGATGCAATAAACTGAATCATTTTTATATATTTTTAGCATGTCACCGGGATCTGCCTGGTTTTGAGCCTTGCCGTCTACCAATGTGTCTGTACATATTTCGTTATCAGATAATGCGCTTATAACCCACTGTATAACTGTTATGTTACCCCCGATTTTGTAAGTTCAGAGTTTTGTTCCCTAATTAATATTTACAAAATCGGTTATTAATTACTTACCGCTTCATTACCAAACAGAACATCAATGTAAGGTAATAACTTCTCCAAAGGTTCCTTAAAGAACTGTGAGACGAATGGTGCGCTCAAATTCATTATAAAAGAATGGCCTTTTGTATGCGCATGAGTTGCTAAACGCATTATTGAATCAGCACTAACTGCTACAAAGAAACCCTGAAATTAAAAAGTTTTTTTTTAAATACAGGCATGGTGAAAAAAAAGCTGGTTAAAACGGTTCGGCGCGTCCTTTTTGTGTCGCACAATTGACAAGTGGAATGCTTTGCCCTTCCATGTGTTCTCCCAGTCCTTTCACCTTGGATCCTTCATATCAAGCGGAGCGTGAAAAAGCACCTTCTTAGGCCGGCATAGTAGTGGCGACTGGAGCCACCGTGCTAGTCGTCAATGCTCATGGACCTCCATCAGACCAGTCGAGGTCACGTCGTGCCAAAATAAAAAAAAAATCTGGTTAAAGACCTCTACTCACAGACGCATAAAAGAACTTAGCAGCTTCAATGAGCCGCTTGCTCTCCTTCAGCTCGAGATGGTCCTGTGTGAACTTCTGTGCTGCAGCAAGATTAGCGCACAGTGAGCGATGTGTACCAGTGACCAGTACGGCACATGTACCAGTTGGTACATCGCTGCATACTTGATACTGGACACGAACTCCGTCTGCTCTGCGAAATATATTTTATTATATTATGGTTATCATCTATTCATCACATTTAAATTCAATACAAATCGTAAAAATTTAGAGTGCGGGGTTAAATTTCGATACAAAAAGCCTAAACGTCTTTCAACCCTCAAACCTTAATGCATTTTGATTACATATGGATTTGATTGCGATGGTTCAACATATCACCCATACCTAGGTCTGTTCGTTTTGATTTTTTAAAAAATGATTACAGAATAGAAAATATCGCTACCTAAGTTCAAGGAGAATGCCCATTTTAGGGCCCACTTGATACCTAATAGTTTGGTAACAAAACAATATTCTAAAATAATATCTTATTTTTTTATTAAATCAATATCAACACATCACTTACCAATCAATAGACAATGTTTAATTGCATAAAAAAAAAAACAAATATCATCAATTATAAGGATTTAAAATAAAAATAACCTCAAATATTGCATCACTAAAAGTCTAATTACTCAATAAATCAGGTGAAAAAATTAAAACTGATTGTTAATAAGGAACGTAGATTTATTTTTGTACAAAATTAACTAAAAATCATCGACAAACTCGAGAAAAAAATTGTGGGCCCATTTCTCTTAGGCGAATGGGCATTCTCCTTTTTATGAATACAAATTATTCTTATCTTTAAATAATTTCCTTTAAATATCTAAACATCAAATTAAAAATAGGCTTCGGTCAGACAGATTAATCTCTCCTTAATTAAATGAGGTGCTTATTCTCAAAATTGATGAATATTTACAATATACGCCTTTATATATTGTCACGCCTTTTTCCCACAGGCATAGACAGATACAACGGAACGCCACTTATCACGATCCTGACACAACACCCTCGTTTCCCTCACATCCACAATTCTATTCATACACGCCTGACGGTTATGAGCACTAGGCAGCCCAGCTTTCATGAGGATGTCTCCTATTTGGTCGGAAAACACCCTTCTGGGTCTACCTTGTTTAACGCATCCATTCACATCATCATATATTCCTTTCTCAATCCTCGTCACTACATAATCTTTCAAAGCACATCTATCGCGCACAACACTATTCCTCATTCTATCCGCTATCGTGACTCCACATACACTCCTTAATGACCGCATTTCTACTGCATTAATCCTACTCTCTTGCTCCTTCTGCCATACCCAACATTCACTTCCATACATTAATGTAGATGTAATTAATATTTAGGGGTCGGGAAAAGTTAAGAGCCGAAGTTCGAAATCGCGGTTAATTATCGTTATAAATTAATTTTAACTGTACTATTCTCTTTCGTTTTTTGTGGATCGAGTCTGAAAGTATTCTCAAAAACGACGTTCCTCTTAAGTTTGGACCCTTTAAGGAAGGCACCTTTGTAGTGGAGTATAGTTGCCACGTAAGCTACGCGAGTTCCAGAGTCTGATTCCCAATCCAAAAAAATTTTTTGAAATATAGAATTATCTAATTTTCTTTTACAAATCATGTTATTTAATTTAATTACGTATGGTTTGACAAAACGAGGCTTGAGATTGTTATTAAAATTTAAAAGTGATGCCTTTTGTAACAAAATAATAAATTACCAGCTAATGTTTAAATAACAGAAAAATACACTAACTGTAATATCCGATATCTCGACATAAGTATATATTTTTATCTAAACATTATTTAATATTGGATAAAGTTTATCTATTGCTGTATTTCTTTTATGAAGTAACATGTTATTTTCCGATTTTTTTTTTATCGTGAAATCGCGAATGATGACATAGTAATGTCTCTCTTAATATTATCATTATTTTCATCTTCACAGAAGTTCTTTTTTTTTTTAATTATAAAAGTGAGCAATTTGGAACAAACTCCCTATCACTACAATAACAATATCACATGTTAAAATATTCCTAACAAAACACAGACTCCTTTGTAACCAAGAGCAAATGTTATCAAAGGCCATCGCAAATATGTGTTTATCTCTATTTACTGATTTTTCTTACATACCTACTTTTTTCTTTATAATACTTATTAAATATTACCTAAAAGGTTTCAATATATTTTCAAATTTCAACCGTGGTAGTGGTAGAGGACGGATCTCACAATTGATGAGACCACAGGAGAATGCCCATTCGCCTAAGAACAATGGGCCCACAATTTTTTTTCTCGAGTTTATCGATGATCTTTAGTTAATTTTGTAGAAAAATAAATTTACGTTCCCTATTACCAATCAATTTAATTTTTTTCACCTAGATCATTAAGTAATAAGATGTTTTCTGATGCAATATTTGAGGTTATATATTATGTTTTTTATGTAATTAAATATTTTAATTTTAGAGAAAAAATGAGATATTATTTTGTTACCAAACTATTAAGTATCAAGTGGGTCCAATAATGGGCATTCTCCTTTGACCGGTAACTATATTTAGTGTACTTTGGTCGCTCAGTGCCTGAGATACAAGTACTAGCTTAGTACAAGCGATTAAAAAATAAATATTAACAAAATCTACATATGATGATTCATTTTTACTCAACTCCAATGAATTCTTTCTCTACCTCTACTACCTTCTACTTATCCACATTTTTCTGTCATCAATTGAGAGATCTCTCCCTACCAATTGACCAATTTATGCAAGAATGTCCTCTCCAGACACTGGTGAAGCCAGAAGTGGAGAGTTCTCACTTTGTGACAGCGTAAAAAACTCATACCCGGTCCTCTGACCACAGGCGGTCACATGAACGCATGTAATCCCTTCTAGCCTATCTGTACCCTTCCAGCTAATGTTGCATATTTCTTACAAACAAAATGACATAAGCATCAGTTACTAAGTAAAGTACATAGTAACATATATATTCTAATAACAATAGCTAACAACTGTTAAATGAGAATATTAACATGTACATAATATATTTGCATGTTAATACTTTGTGTTGATATAATAATTACTAATTATACATAAAATAAATATAATATACAGGTGATTTTTTAACTAACCTAAACTTCAAAGGAGACAATTTTCTTTGTATACGAAATAGTCCCACCAAACCTAAATTGTAACATCTATATTAATAAAATATATGTCTATTTGTTCCTCATAACCTCTACATTATATTGGTAATATTAGTTTTATAATGTCTAACAGGAATAATGAGAATAAGATCAATAATCATAATAACCTAAGTCCTAAATTTTTTTTTAAATTATTTTATTTATTTAGTCCTGTATACAAAGTGCACTGCCACTGGAACTAGCCTGAGGACTGTGTCTACAATGGCAGTACTAGACTTAATAAACTTAATCTTAATTAAATTTGGATGCAGTGATGCAGCTAATGATTCCTTCTTTTTATATAATCTATCACCCATTTATTATTGGTTATTATTTTTATGTGTAGTATGATCAATGGACGTTACGGGGCACACAAGATTTCTCACTGAGCATACATAACTTTAAGGTTTATTATCAACATTTTTATTATTGTATCAAGTTAAAAAAATATATATCATCCTGCATCACAGGTATCATAGTACATTTTAAATAGTAAATTTAATTTAAAATAAAAAAAGTAAAAAAAATACATACATAGCTCTCTCCTTCAATATAGTTGCATAGTCATCATTGCCAACGCAGCCAAAGTATGTACACACATTAGCTTTCTTTATCAGCCATTGTGCTACTCGGAGTGAGTTCTGGACACTACCACCAGCTATAAATTCTGCTTTGTATCTGCAATTTTTTTTTATGTAGCTCGGCATGTGACAACACTCCGCCTGATGTAAAGCTAGAGTGCGGTCCATGAATGGAAACAACTGCTACTACAGAGAAACCTATGCGGGCAGCAGTCGCCTCCACTATGCCGGCTTGAGGAGACGACAGTGCACACTCCTCTCGCTATACCTGGCTACTTTCAAACTATTCCCGAAACGCGACATGGTCACTTCACGGGTGTTACATTCGATAATAACATTTGATCTAAAATTTGAAAATCAATAAACAATTAATTTAAATGTAACATTCGCAAATAAGTTATTTTGTATTTTTATTATTATTTCATTAATCAATTTAAATTTTTTAATGGGGTTATTAAGTAATTTGACATTTTCTGATGCCATATTTAATATATTAAATGTTTTAAAAATTAATTATATCTGCATTTTATGTAATTAATGATTTATTGATGTGTTGATGTAAAATTAAATATATTATTTAAATAAAAAAATATATTCTTTAAGAACTATAATTAGGTCAAAATTGGCATTATCCTGACTAAAAAAAGAGAAGAATCACTCAAGTCTGAAAAAATAAAAACATATTAATAGACGTACTTGCTAATAAGCTCCTGATACAGCGGCATGTGTTTGTCATCAGCCATAATAGCATCATCGGGTTTGAGTCCATATTTCTCCAATAAACCAGCATCGACATTAGCAGAGATATCCAACAGTGGATTACCGATGCCCAACAGAAGGCCTTCACTAACCCTTTGAACAATAAAATCATGTTAACTGAACTATATACATATACTATTAGCAACAAATTCTAAAAATAGTTCAAATTAAAAAGACCAAAGTTATATTGCTGAAATACCGCATGTTTATAACACATGATTAGACACAGCGTTTGTCTCAACAATTTTATAATTAAAGCAATTATTCTATAGATGAGACAGTTTAAATTAAAATATTACTTACTGGGAGTTACTCATTATGTAACAGAGGACTTTAGCACAAAACAAGTTACTTCTCAATTAGGCCACAAACGTAAGTGGAAAAGTCGGCAAGTGTCCAGAGCGGAAGATAACTATGTAAGCGATCACCGCATGATTTTTGTTGATATTCAATAAAACGTGCACTCCCCGCAACGTGAAATCAACTCGTTGACAATTGACATATTTCAAGGTTATTATAAGTTATACGAAATAATATAATATCTATTAATTTCATTTAAACGAGTACAAATTAAGGTCAATTAAATTTTGTCAAATATTAGATAAAAGTACTTTTCATAAAGTTCACATCAAATTGTAAATGTCATTTATCTGGCAAAAGGGATGTACCTTTCTTTCTTGTCAATCCATGCTCTGTGAAATAATAGATTATATAGTCTATGGTTTTGTTATTTTTTAAAAATGGATCTAATGGAACTTCCTAGAAATTGGTGTGCACAAATATAGATAATCCGACTACTTCTAAAATCCATGTTTTTCTTCACATAACATTACTGCATAATGGTATTTTCAAATTTATCATAACGACTCCTCTTGCTTTAGTGTGTGTTTTGAAACGTGGTTTCTTCAATTGAATAACCTCAACCGGCAGAAGATCACGTTTTCCGTGAGAAGCTTCGAGAAGTGTGAGATTTGTATAGTTATTTTCGTTATTTTTCATACATTTCTCAAAATGCTTCGTTTGCCTCGCGTTGTGCGCCACTCTATTTCATTGAACAAATCACATCAATTTTCAAGATTATACGCCAAAGATGTGAGGTTCGGTGCTGATGTAAGAGCCCTCATGCTCCAGGGTGTGGATGTACTCGCTGATGCCGTCGCCGTCACCATGGGTCCCAAAGGTCGCAATGTTATTCTAGAACAGTCCTGGGGGTCGCCTAAAATAACTAAAGATGGTGTAACTGTGGCAAAAGGCGTGGAACTCAAAGACAAGTTCCAGAACATCGGAGCAAAGCTCGTGCAGAACGTAGCGAACAATACGAACGAGGAAGCTGGGGATGGCACCACCACGGCCACGGTGCTCGCTAGAGCTATTGCCAAAGAAGGTTTCGAGAAAATCTCCAAGGGGGCGAATCCGATTGAAATCAGACGAGGAGTTATGATGGCAGTGGAAGCAGTGAAGGAAAAATTGAAAGGTATGTCAAAGCCGGTCACTACGCCTGAGGAGATAGCGCAGGTCGCCACAATCTCTGCTAATGGGGACACCGCCATTGGCAAGCTGATCGCCGACGCAATGAAGAAAGTCGGTAAGGACGGCGTCATCACAGTTAAGGATGGCAAGACACTCAACGACGAACTAGAAGTCATCGAAGGTATGAAATTCGATAGAGGTTATATTTCACCATATTTCATCAACTCATCTAAAGGAGCCAAAGTTGAATTTCAAGACGCATTAGTCCTGTTCTCTGAGAAGAAAATCAGTAATGTGCAAACAATCATCCCTGCTCTAGAATTGGCCAACTCACAGAGGAAGCCATTGCTCATTGTCGCTGAGGACGTAGATGGTGAGGCACTCTCCACATTGGTTGTCAACAGGCTTAAGATTGGTCTACAAGTGGCGGCTGTGAAGGCTCCTGGCTTCGGAGACAACAGGAAGGCCACCCTCAGCGATATGGCCATCGCCACTGGTGGTGTCGTGTTCGGAGACGACAGCAACCTGATCAAATTGGAGGATGTGCAATTATCTGACCTCGGACAGGTGGGAGAGCTCACCATCACTAAGGATGACACGTTGTTGCTCAAAGGAAAGGGCAAGAAGAGCGATATTGACAGAAGAGCTGAACAATTAAGAGATCAAATCCAAGAGACAACATCTGAATATGAAAAGGAAAAGTTACAGGAGAGGTTAGCTCGTCTCGCATCAGGGGTTGCTGTGTTGCATGTCGGTGGTTCTAGTGAGGTGGAAGTCAATGAGAAGAAAGATAGAGTGAACGATGCTCTGAACGCTACCCGCGCCGCTGTCGAGGAGGGTATCGTCCCCGGAGGCGGCTCCGCTCTGCTCAGGTGCATTCCTGATCTAGACAAAATTAAGACTGCCAACAGCGACCAGGCCACGGGTATCGGTATAATTAAGAAAGCTTTAAGAATGCCGTGCATGACTATCGCGAGCAATGCCGGTATCGATGGATCTGTTGTTGTAGCCAAAGTTGAAGATCTGGGTCTCGAGTTTGGTTATGACGCTTTAAATAATGAATATGTTAACATGATCGAGAAGGGTATCATTGATCCCACCAAAGTTGTGAGGACAGCGTTGTCGGACGCCAGCGGAGTAGCATCACTGTTGACCACCGCGGAGGCTGTCATCTGTGAAATTCCAAAAGAGAATGAGCCTAATCCGATGGCTGGTATGGGTGGAGGCATGGGCGGCATGGGTGGAATGGGTGGTATGATGTAAATAATCGCCTGCAGGACATTCTGAGATGCATTTACAGTGTTAAAGAACAATTTTATAGATAACCGCAATATTGTAGGATCATTATACTTATTCAACACATTTATGCAATAGTCTTTAATGTTAATACTGATACAAAATTATTATAAAATCATAATTTTTCGTATAGAATTTAATATTTTGAGGTAATGTTTGAATAAGTATAATTTTGAAGGTGAATGGATTTATGCAAGTGTGTTGTTTGATTGTAGTTTTTTTTTTATTCGAGAGTCTGATTATGTTTCAAATGTAGAGCAAATGTTGTAGATTAATTTAGTCGTAATGATTGCTTATTGTGAGCATTGTTATTTTTAATTATAATTACATTATCTTTCATATATTGGTCTTTTATTGAACCTTAATTTGTCCCCCTCTAGTTTATGGAGCCCGAGCAGGTGGGAAGCTCGGTCACGCAGCGAGATAACTCGACTTTCTTTTATGTATTGTGTCAATTATAATCTCCGGTAAAATTATTGGTTTGTTTCATAATAGCGTGATGAATACCTATTAAAAGATTGGATATTCGATGAATTAAAATTCTACTAAAGTTCGACCCGCGTTGCGCAACGGTTTATTGACCTACGCGATAACTCGCGCTGAGAAACTTCGAGAACATATATGCATGGACAATACGAAGTGTTTTAGATAGCATATCATTTAATTTTACTATAAATAGATTTATTACGGCTTTTGTTTCAGTAACAAATCTTTAGGGAATATTCGTGAGAGGGGTAGGCAGGACTGTGGATATAGTTTTGACAATGTATGGACAATAAAAAACAGTACGTAAATAATGGCATTTATTTCTATATAATCATATATAAAATTTATAAAAATATTTGATCTTCATCAGAGTCTCCAGCACCATAAATAAAATGTCTTCGTACAACTATATCACTAGATTTGCCTGCAGGTTCCATATCATTCTTACAAGGCGTGACAGGATACCTCACAGGACCGATCCATTTACGGCTCAGACCATAATTCCTCGGCAAAGCGATATTGCGCACAATTTGGCCATTCTCGTCCAAATTATTCAAAGAACTCTTTATATCCTTTAGTGAAGATTTTTTCAACACCATTTCTTCTTTAAAATAATCATCAGGTACATTCACGTCGGCGGGAAAACTCAAACTTAACGGTCGTCGCTTAGGTCGATAATTAACTTGACCTCGCCAGGTATTGAATTTATGTTTGTCATATTTTTGTGGCGAGTTCTCTTGCGATGAATAAATACTATAGTCTGATTCATCATACACTTTATTGTCAGAGAGACATTTTTCTAAATATTTTCTATTCGGCGTATTCAAGGAGCCCTTCTCTTTCATTCTGTTTATAACTTTGTCCTTTGTCAATTTGATTAACGCGTAAATAGTTTTCAAAGCTTCTTCATTGAGTAACTCGTCATCTGTTATCTCGACATCGTCAGCGCTGCAACCGCGTATTAACTTCGAACATTTCTCTCGTATCGATACACCATTGGCATCATCTGTCACATTAGAGCATTTTTGATTCGAATTCTGAAGTACAATCAATTCTACAGTGCGCGGCGCCGACTGTAACATAGTCAAAGCCTTTTCATACTTAACATTCAATAAAGTTTGTCCATTTACAGATATAATTTGATCACCAGCTAGAAGTTTTGTACACAAATCCGCCGGGCCACCTGATGTTATCGATTTAATGTAAACATTGCCATCAGATCCTTCTGCGACTTGTAGCCCTAGTGTGTTCATGTCGTCTCTCTTTAAAGTCGCAGTTACGAAGATTCGTTCTCCTTGTACACAACCCATCGTATCGAGTCTCTCGTACAGCGAGGCGTTTATGCAAGACTCTGTATTGTTTAAATTGTATGAAAATGCATCTTTATATACTTTAGGTGATTCTAATACATACGCGGTAGGACTCTGACTAGTGTTTTGATTATACTGCCTTTCTGGTAGCAATTTCATGCTATCCACTTTACAATTCTGTAACGTTTTACCGGAACTTGAGCCCAAGTCATCAGAATCACTCTGGGTTGTTGTCAAATCGCCGTCAGACCTCGTTAAACTGTTAGCGCCCGAGTACGGCGGCGATTGAGGATATCTGTTAGGTAATTTTGTTTTAATGCCATTAAAGACTCTGGTGCCCATTTTGACGCCGTGTCTTCTCGGCAGACTACAACTCTCTGACGATGATAGGCCATCATTTGAAGAGTTTCCTTTACTATTTGAGATAGGCGATTTGTTCAGGTCTTCTTCAGGCGGTGGTGATAATATCTGTCTCAACATATCTTCTGTACTGGGTCTGTTTTCCTTATTAGCCTTTCTTTCAAAGAGGTCCACCTTGAACCTCCTCTTTAAAGGCTTTCTATTCTGGTTTCTTACAGCTATATTATAACTATCCTGATAGTTGCTGACATTATTAACAGGAGTGTTTTCTAGAGGACAACTCAGCTCATCTGATAAGAAATTTATAAAATCTTCCTTAGCGTATAATTTTAAATATAATCTATGATGAAAGGAGGCGAGCCAAAATGAAAAGTAACTCTTATTATCTGTCATTCTTAACTTATATTTAACGCCCATTTTGGACAAACCGGAATGGTTGTTGGGTATTATATACAAATTCTTTTTACTATAATAAAATGTATGTATATGATGCCACGGAAGACTTTGTAGGACAATTCGATTTGGCGTATTTTCGCAGTCCTTTGGAAGAGCACTAATATTGTTTCTAGAGTATAACGTGACGCCTCTCGGACCTATCGATAACCAGACATCTCTACAGAAACCGTCGCGAGTCGCCCAAACGGCCGAATAGAAGTGTCCACCATAATCTCTGAATGTCTGAGCTAAAGTTATATAATTAATAATAGCTCTACTCTTATCTAGACCTCGTCTAGTTTCGTGAGCCCTTTTCATTTTCAATTTAATATCTGTCATGTCATTCGTGATTAGACTCTCAGGTAGGTAATGTTCTAGAAGGAAGTAATCCCCAGAACCGTGCTCTCTGAATGTGAACTCTCCAAATTCTATATGTAGAGCGTAACCAGACAACATTATTAAGTTTTGTATTGTAGACGTCAATTGTCCCTCGATAGTTGATCTTCTTAATTGTAAATAAACTCTATTCCGCCAATCACCACCTTGGATATTTCTAGCTATATTAGTAGGTAAAAAGAATTTAATTCTTAAAAATATTGTAAAATTTATATCTTCTACTACGACCTTTCTAGTTTTAATGACCCAACTTTCTGGTGCAACTTTCTTCACCTTGTACTCGTCAGGTAAGAAAATGAAATCACCTGATATTAGTACAGCTATGCCTAGCATGAAATTATGTTCATATTTTTCACATTTTATGAGTGCTTCGAACAGTTGTCCCGCTGTAACAGTGTTGGGATCGCATAATATTCTAACATTCTGCCCGTTCAATAGCACCACATTTATTATTCTTTTATCATGAGTTGTCGGAAGTGTTAAGTCAATGAATTTAGGTTCTTGCGATGTTCTGACAATGAATTCTGGACCTACGCAACCTTTTCTCTCACCCCTGACGACATCAGCTCGATATAATCTTGATGCGGCTCTCTGAACTGGTTTCCCTCTCCGAAAATTAGTTCGTTTAAAGCCTTCTGCAGTATGTAGTGCTGACATAGATATTGCATTATTAACTATTTCTTGTTCTATTCGAGTACTAGATGCTATATCAAGTGTTGATTTAGCATTAGTCAGGCCTCCTTTGCGAGGAGTATCCACTATGTTATTTAAAACAGCATTACCATTTAGTCTACAACTCGGAAAGGGGTCACGTTCACCGGGTGACTTAAGGATTCCGACGCAGCTTCGTGGTCTAATACTGACTTTTAAATCTGTGTTTGTACTGGCTTCTTTCCTTAATTTCACAGTCTCCGTTCCATCTTCAGTGTTTTTCAGTATTGGACTGACTTTGAAGGAACCAGCTGAACAGGAACTTCTTCCAGAATCCTCATCACAGTGACGTGGCATCGTACTGAAATTTAGACAAATAATTTATTGTATTAATTATTAATTAAGTTGTTTTATTATTGCAGTAATGTTATTTTACATATCAACTCAACAAAACGTACAAATATTACATAATTAAGATATAAACTACCTTCTTACGTATTTTTAACTACACAATAAAAAACAAAGACGTGAGAAAAAAGTTAAAATCCAATTAATTTACACAACTCAAAGCACACTGGTAGTAAAAGTAGATGTTTATTTACTAAAAACATATTTATGTGAAACCAATTGAACAGGTTTGTCGCCTACTTGTGCATATTGCATAAACTATATTGACTTTGATCTATTAATTACGCGGAGATAAATCTATTGGCGTGCTCTCCGCGTTCAATAGAAAGTTGTGAGAAACTTTGAATAACAAAAACAAAAAGTTATCTATTCGCGTTTTAAAGTTATAGGTTTAATCTTATAAACCAGTGTTTTCTATGCTAAAACTATACGTTTTAATTAAATTAAAACAGAAACAGAGAAAATAAACTTACACTTTAACATCACAAACAAAGCACAAAGCTTCTAAACAAAAATATTAAACCATTTTTCATACTAGGGTACAGCTTTTATATTATTATTATTTTCGATTAATTATTAGTAAAGAAAAATAAATCAGAAAAAACGCTTTTCTCGATTTTTATTGAACTCGACGGTTTTGTTTGATTTACATAAATGAATGAAAAAGATTCACTCGAATGGATGAACAAGTGTCAATGGTCAACGAACGACAGGTTGAAAGAATGGATTATTATGCGTGGGCGTAGAGCGGGTGGTTAATATTTCTCCAGTTTTATATAATTTTTAATTTATCACATTAAAACACTTATTAAGAACTATTATTAATTATAGCGTATTTTGTTGCACTTTTGAATAAATTATTTATGGCTGAAAATTTGAAACCAAGCATTAGACGACTAATACTGCCAATCTTCAGTCTGAACTACCAATCAGTAATCTGTCAATTAAAATTGTACGATGTTGGGGACGTGTAGAAAAAAGCGAAATAAACAATAAAAAAATTGCACTTTTTAATATCGTCGTGTAAATTTATATTGGTAGCTATTATGTCTAATTTAATACAATCATATGAGCAGCAATACTCGGTCCTAACGGCGGACCTTACTGCGAAAATTGGACGGTTAAAATCTTGTCCTGATGGTAAGTTTTTGTAATTAATTTTATAATTATATTTCTACTCAACATTACGTTAATATTATTGGGTTTTCAGATAACCGTGACCAATTATCAAGCGACATTCAATCTAATTTTGAGGAGGCTAACGACTTGGTAAGTTTTTAAAGTAATTTAGTCGATTATTGTGCGTTCCCTAGCTCCGTCCCTAGGTCTGTCCTCTAATAGCTAGCCCCTATTTGTTAGGACAATAAAATTTATTCTCTATAATCATCTCTTAATTCATGTTATCAATGTATTATATAAATATACTCTATGACACATTTGCACTCTGTTTATTAGTAAGATATAATGTTGCAATGTATTGAATTTTTTTTTCAGTTGGAACAACTAGAGTTGGAGTCTCGAGCTCTCGGCGGTGGCTCTCGAGTACCAGCATACAAAGCCGAGTTACAAAGAGTAAAGGAAGATTATAGGACAGTTCTTAACTCGTGTTCCAGTCACTGTTAGTTTTCTTTTATTTTATTTTGACACGACATGTGACTTCGACTGGCCTAATGGGAAGCACAGTGGAAGTCCATAAGCACTATCGACTCGAGAACTGCTCACATGGTGGCTCTAGTCGCCATTACTATGCCGGCTTGAGAAGGTGCTTTTTCATGCTCCGTTGTTTGTATTTAATTTCAAAAATTTTGGATATACAAAAATCTATTATGCTTTAAAATTAATAGAAATATATTTATCTCCGCCTGCTGTAAAGCTAGAGTGCGGTCCATGAACGGAAACAACTGCTACTACAGAGAAATAAAAAAAAGGCTTGAGGAGACGAGCATGTACCATCCAGATTGACAGTGCACACTCCTCTCGTTATACCTGGCTACTTTCAAACTATTCCCAGAATGAGAATATTCTGAATTGTCTTGAATCAACATCTAATTATACCATAGATATAAACGAAACAGAAGAATTTGATGACTGGGGTGGTCCATCTGAGCAACGACGCAAGCTACTAGACAATACTGAGAGGTTGGAGAGGGGTAGTAAAGCTTTGGCCGATGGTTACAGAGTCGCGATAGAAACAGAACAGATTGGTGCACAAGTATTACAGGATCTCAATTTACAACGTGAGACCATTAATAGGGCGAGAGATAGAGTGAGTTGATTTTAGCATTATTAATATTAAGTACGCAAGTAAGTTCTCGCTGTTTACTGATGAAAATGCAACTGTTTACAAATTAATTATTCAAAATATTGCCCATCGCTAGCGACAACTTTTTCCTGTCTTTCTGGCAGAGCTCGAATACGGTCATGGTAGAAGTGTTCGTCTTTTGAGGCTATCCACGAATCAAACCATGGGTAGGACTTCCCACTTGAGCGTTTCTAAGTAGGTTTGGCAACGTGAGGCTGAGTGTTGTCATTCTGTAGAATCACTTTTTCGTGCCTCTGCTTGTATTGTAGCAGTGCTTACTTCAATCACTTATTTTAAATTATTCCTATAATAAAGATTATGTGATGTTAATGTGCTTCCACCATAAAAATGAACTAGTTATATATAGTTTGATTTATTAGTTAATTAGTGATGAAATGTCAGGTTTTGAATCAAATATATATTTTTTAAATTGTAGCTTGGCATATGACAACACTCCACCTGACATTAAACTAGAGTGCGGTCCATGAACGGAAACAACTCTTACTACAAATTAATTTCTACAGGCAGCTGTCTCTTTCACCATGTCGGCTTGAGAGAAATGTGCACCATCCAGATTGACAGTGCACATTCCTGGATACTTCCAAACTGATCCTGAAACGCGACAAGATCATTTCACAGGTGTTACAGTCGAAAGTGGTGGTACTACTCTAGAACAGTAGAATGAGTTGATACCATCATCGGTCTGCCTACCACTTCTTTATTTTTACTTAATATTTATTTACTTTTTCAGCTCCATGACACAGATGAAACTTTGAACAGATCATCGCGTCTTGTTAATACAATACTGATGAGATTAATACAAGATAGGTTTATATTATTTGGTGTATTCATTGTTGGTATACTAGTTTGCGGAAGTGTATATTATTATATTGGTTAATTAATCTATAGCTATAGATATAGACACATTACAGCTTATTTCTTTATTAAAAACAGCTGTAAGTTTAGGCTTGAGACATCAGGTTATCTGTCTTGAATTATTTTTCTAAACTTGTGTTTCTTCGAGTGTTAATGTGTAATAATGGTGGATTATTAACCATTAAGTGTTTGTGAACGTGTGTGAGTGTGGTAAAACACTTCGTGAATTCAAAAGAAGGGAACATGTGTTTCCATTTTCCCTCCAAAACTTCGTAGGAAGTTTCAGTAAAGATTCTACCACTTTACTGGAGAAATTTTGGACTCGACTGAGACTTGACCTGACTGTTTAGTGTGATGAATGAATAACTCGAGATGCACAATATTATTAACTTGATGCAAAATGTTTACTTTGACACTGGCAAATTGTTATAATGCCATATAAAATTTTAAAAAAAGAGCGTCCAACGATACAAGGCGTGGACTCGCGATTGTTGAGCCCCGTGTTCAAATCTCGCTAAATCCTGACCAATGTGTTTATATTATATGTACTTTGGTTACTCAGTGCGTATGATAAAAGCACTAACTTAGTAACACATAAAAAGGGCCTAATTTTAGTTAATTATAGATATTACATTCCTTTTATCCATTAGGGTTTTTAAAATGTATTATTCACCAGAGGACCAAGTATGAGTATGCATTTATACTGTCATGCCGTAAAGTGAGAGCTTACCTCCAATCAAACAATATTATTTTGACCACAGAGATCCTCACTTTACGCCGTGACATCGTAAATGCAAACTCATACTCGGTCCTCAGTAGCGGATTAAATGTCAACATCGCCCTAGGCAATAAAAAAAGTTATTTTTGATCAGTAGCATCTTTTTTACAATTTTTGTTCAAAAAAATTCCAGCACAAACACAATTTCTTTTCGCTACTGTCACTTTAAGCTCCACGTTGATGTTTTAAAAGATATAATTTAGATTAAAAGTTTTTTTGTAAATAATTGAATAAGTAAAATGTTTAGTTTTATGTATTTAAAACAATTATATTTATTTAACCAATAACAAATAATTTTATTTCAAACAAATACAACAGAAACTTAAAATAATAATATTTTGCTTTACATAATAATTACTAAGCAGATTATGGTAGAAAAAATTCAAATGTATTATAATTAGCATATTTTTTTAATTTAAAACACAAAAAATATATAATCCAAGCTTAAAGCATCTTAAAAAAAAACTATATAAAATATATTATTTTCTCTGCAAACAAATTCATTAACACAAAGACAAATGTTTATAATTTATTACACTACTCGGTCAAACAAAGAACGGCAGCGCACTCGCAGTTGTACACCACAGCCAGCAAATTAAACAAAAGATTTTTTTAATGAATATTATAAAGGAACGTGCAATGCTTTTTTTTTTTGCTGTCTATACTGGCAAAGGTACACAGGAGAATGCCCATCTACCTAAGAGAAATAATCCCACAATTTTTTTCTCGAGTTTGTTGATGATTTTACTTAATTTTGTACAAAAATAAATCTACGTCCCTTATTACTAATCGGTTTGATTTTTTTCACCCAGATTATTATGTAATTAGATGTTTTCTGATGCAATATTTGAGGTTATTATTATTTTAAATGCTTTAATAATTGATGATATATGTTTTTATGTAATTAAACATTGTCTGTTGATTGGTAAATGATGTGTAGATATAATTAAAATGAATTAATCAAAAAAATATATATTTTAGATTATTATTTGTATTAGATATCAAGTGGGACCAAAAATGGACATTCTCCTTTAGACAAGAGAGGGAGGCCCTGACTACCGGCAGATTAGTAAAAAAAACTATGTCCAATAAATCACACCTTAATAATCTAATTATAATTGTTATTTATATTATGTAAACAAATATTGTACATTGAACAGAAAATACTGTTTTTGTAGTGATTTTCAATTGTTTTAAGCTCAGATCAGTAAAATAAGGATATGTGATCAGCACAGAATTTTGATGAATTGAATTCTGTTGCAAAATATACTAACTTTTACTTTCGTAACTTTACTTCATTTCTGGTATGAAATCTTAAGGAGGATTCATCGTGTGGAGCTCAGATTACAAGATCCTAGAATGAATTTTAAAAAAGCGTTCCATGATCTTGAAACATTAGCGACTGAACGGAAATTAGAGACAAGCTCTGTGAAGAGGCAATAGAAAAAGCGAAGTCTGTGAAAAATGTGATATTGATACAACAATACGTGTAAGAAGACGCCGCAAAATGCCCGGAGAATTGGCTAGATATGTTGGTCTTTCCGCAGAAAGTGAAATTTCTCGCGTTATGAAAAGCGTTCTTGATCGTCTCCAACAAGAAATATGTACACGATTTACACGATTAAGTGACCTTAATTGTCGCGGTATGACTAGTGGGCGGGACACATATACAGCGTGAATTTTTCAAGTGGGCTTTCATGGCCAAATCCTAAACGATAAGAGATATCGAAAAATGCTGAAAGGAGTCTACACAAAGGAAATACACAAGACGCACTACAGGGATGGAGTGGTCATGTCCTTGTGGCCTTCGCACCACAAATAGGATGGTGCAGGAGGTTAGAATGACCACCTGCGTATCTGCCGAGCGCGGTGACCCGTACGGAAGGATGAAGGGATCCTGGTGATTGAGCAGTCAGAGCCTGTCTGCAACACATCACTTTGGCCCGGATTTCGGCTAAACGGGAGGTCGGAGGATAGCATACCACGATCAGAGGACGGAGTTGGGCGACTGTGGACAACAAGCCCATAGTCGCACAACGTCGTTCACATCGGCTTTTGCGAGGGCCCTGGGTTGATGGGGTCGGCTGGCTGCAGTGCTCGTCCTGGTTTACTTGCCCTGTTAGTCTCGTCGGCAACCCAACCTGGGGACCTATATCCGTCCTGTATCCCTGGTGCCGGGCAGCATCCCCAACTGAGGGCTCCATGGAGGGTGGGGAGCAGGATGGATGAAGTATACAGGTCTTCTTATGGAAACTGAACAGAAAAAAACCAACGCGACTACGTCGCACCAAAACGTATCCAGGCCCTCGGGTCTGGAATCAAGCATTGCTAAGCGGACAGAGGAGGGCGCGCGCAAGCAAGCCCTATCGTCCACGTCTAAGGCTATGACTGTAGGTTCTGCCAGCGGTCCTGGCGTAACAGCGGTCAAGTGACTGGCAGGGGCAACCACGGTGCCCGCGGTGACGCCGGGCCAAATCCGAGTGGGAAACCCCGCTCGGGGGAGGCACACGGATCCCGCGCGGCGCCGGCGCCAGAACCCGCAGGTGGTCGACCTCGTTATAAGCCACGAAAGAAGGGGAAACACGCACGGACGTCTCCTGACCCTGGACCAAAAGTTCAGGCGTTTTAGGCGCCAGCCAACACGGGTACGAGGAAGAGACAGAAACTTAATGACTCCTCCTCACCCCGTGTACCCCCGAAGAAACATGCGAACGCGAAGGCAAGGGGGTCCTACGCTGAAGCCCTGAAAAAACGATCAGAAGGGACAAAGGTAGCGATCATCCTGGACCCATACATCGTGATGACGGAGGACCAGCTGAAGCTCATCATGGCAGGCATCGAGGAGGCGGCGTTCCTGGAGGTGGACAAACACCTCACCAGTGGCACCGAGAAGGAAATTCCTGAGGACAGCGTCAACACTCCCTGAGGCGTGCCGGAACGTCGATGGCGTACTGGCCCGCATGCAGGAGATAGGATGGCTTGTATAATACGGCAGGACGCACCAGGGACCCCCATAGACGGTCTGCGTGCGGAAACCAGCCCGGAAAATCAAGAATCAAGAAGCTATTTTAAGTCATGGCCTCAACATCTGGATGAAATTTTTGCAAAAAAAGACCTCATTTCCATCAACGTCCAATAAGGGAATTAAAAATTAACGAAATAAACAAAAAAAATCATTCCGGACTACATATAATGGTATATGGGAGGTATCTTCCATAGCAGGGAGAAATAAGAGGGTAACAAGAGTCCAAAACAATCAGTTTATATTGCCTGGTCCCCGCTATAAAGAAAATTTGCCTATAACTATTGAAAAGTACAGAGATCTGCAGGATCTGAAAAAGTTCTGCTCTGCCGAGGCTCAAAATTACTTCACAAAGTTGAAGCATAATTAATTAATGTAAATAACAATATTTTCTTAAGAAAAATAAACTTTATAGTTAACCATACTGTTGTTCATTTTCTAACATACAATCACACTTAGAAAAGGGGGAAAAAGGGAATCATTGCAACAATCAACCCCTTTTTGCTTTTTACATTTTGGACTTGCTTGAGAATAAACAATTATTAAAATTAAATGGGGATAGAGAAACCTGTGCGGGTAGCAGTCGCCTCCACTATGCCGGCTTGAGGAGACGAGCATGTACCATCTTAGATTGACAGTGCACACTCCTCTCGTTATACCTGGCTACTTTCAAACTGCTCCCGAAACGCAACAAAGTCACTTCACGGGTGTTACATTCGAAGAAATCTACAATTCCGGAACTTTTACTGATCAGCTGAGGTTTCAAGTGTTATTAATTCTAGTAGATAAATGTGTTTCAGTTTACTATTTGTTTACATAATAATACAACTTAGTAAAAGCTTAAACTATGCCAGATAGTATAGTAGTGTTGTAGTTCACGCCAAAGTCCCAGGTTCGACGCTCACTTCGTCATCAACAACTTGACCAAGAGACAATAGTCTCATTTTATATTCGGATAGTTTTAAATCCTGAAAGCAAAAGTATTATTAAAAAAAAAAAAAACAACTAAACATTTAGTTCCGATTCGTCACCCTATTGTCCAGTTTTGGTAATCAGCGGCCGTGGTGTAGCGGTAAGACGTATGAACTCGCGATCGATGGGACCCGTGTTCGAACCTCGCTAATTCTGACCGGTACCAATGTAACTTTGTTATATGTACTTTGGTCACTGATTAACGAGTGGTAGGCAGATGGTTATTAGCCTAGTTTCTGTCGTCCTGGGGTAGTACCACCACTTTCGAATGTAATACCCGTGAAGTGACCTCGTTGCGTTTCGGGAATAGTTAGAAAGTAGCCAGGTATAGCGAGAGGAGTGTGCACTGTCAATCTAGATGGTGCATGCTCGTCTCCTCAAGCCGGCATAGTGGAGGCGACTGCTGCCCGCACAGGTTTCTCTGTAGTAGCAGTTGTTTCCATTCATGGACCGCACTCTAGCTTTACATCAGGCGGAGTGTTGTCACATGCCGAACTACAATAAAAAATGTCTTACATGATCAGCAAGCAATACAAGTAAATCATCTTGATCCTTCTGCAATGATGCTAATTCTTCAACCTGTTGTTTGTTGGTTCGCTCCTGTGTTTGCAGTTTCTCTTTCAATATTGTCACTTCTGATGTTATTTCCTCAATTCTGTAATTCAAAATGAGGAAGAGATGCAATTATTGTATCTTGAATGGGAAAGGTGACAAAAATTTAAGCTATGTTAATCGAAAATCATTTCGAGATATCTTCCATTTGGAAAAACTTTAAAAAGAAGATATTTCCAAAACAGTTGACACGCGAAAGGCCTTATTTGTACGTACCATTAATGTAGAAAGGTGGTAGTGTATAACCAAATAATTTTGTAGATTACTTTATTGTCTATGGTTTTACCTCACAAGTTTGACAAATCTTTTTTTTTTATTGCCTTACAATAACACGTGTTTGGCGCACTTTTGCCCGAGAAGGATGAGGTGTTTTTATCCCTTTCCTTAATTAGTTTAGTGGTTATTATTGTGTAAAATTGGTGTTATTTTGCATAATTTTATGCTGCGCTTGTGAGTGATTGTGGAAAAATTAAAATTCACACTATATGAGGCAACGGAAGCGGTTTTTTTTTGTGGTTATCCTACTCCGTGAAAACGCTCATATTGTGACGTGAATTGGTGGAACCGGGTGAATTGCTGCCAAATACTCTACGAAAGCGTCAAATTGTAAAACACTATTGCAATTTGATGCAAAAACATTAAGAAATTACTACTTGAGATTGGCAGAATTGTTGTTGTTATACCATCCGAGGGCATTTAACAAAAGAAGAAGTAGGTATAATAACAGTGTTTTAACCCTTAAATGCATATTGTTGCCAATTGTCTACATTCATAAAATTATTTAAAAACCTGAGTGTCTTGCGTTTGCACAGGACTGCATCAAATGCAAGGTTACTTTGTGTGTCATAACAAAAATCGGAATTGCTTTGCAATTGATGCATTTAAGGGTTAAACAAGGAACTATTACACTACATAACATAACAAGCACAGAAATCAAAACGGAAGTATTTTCACACATCATTCCCTTAACTAACCTTAATTCTAATTGTTTTGTTTTTTCATTATCAGGTTGTGGTATTACACCATTACTGGTCGATGCAGACACTTGCGCTTTCAATAATGTGTTCTCATCACGGAGCCTTTCGTTAGTTGCCAATGCTTCGTTTAGAGAGCCCTGTCAATTTATAACTCTTTTTTTATAGCTCGGCGTGTGACAACACTCCGCCTGATGTAATGCTAGAGTGCGGTCCATGAATGGAAACAATTGCTACTACAGAGAAACCTGTGCAGGCAGCAGTCGCTTCCACTACTCCGGCTTGAGGAGACGTGTATGTACCATCTAGATTGACAGTGCACACTCCTCTCGTTATAACTGGCACTTTCAAACTATTCCCGAAACGCGACAAGTTCACTTCACGGGTGTTACATTCGAAAGTGATGGTACTGTCCCAGTACGACAGACTGGGCTAATAACCATCATCAGTCTGCCTACCACTCTTTAATAGTGCCTATAGGCACTGAGCGACCAAAGTACTTATGGGAGGAACTAGCGAGGTTCGAACACGGGTCTCATCGATCGTGAGTTGACGCATCTTACCGCTAGACTGCATTATACTACGGCATCTACTGTGGGTAGATAGATGCAGCCACCCGATATCTCCCAGAAAGGCGAAGAGGCTCTTCACGTTCTTGTACACCTCCAGGAGTGTCCATGCCAGGCAC
This sequence comes from Tinea pellionella, assembly GCA_948150575.1. NCBI lineage: Eukaryota > Metazoa > Arthropoda > Insecta > Lepidoptera > Tineidae > Tinea > Tinea pellionella. The sequence goes on from OX411260.1 coordinate 8,051,842, forward strand.
TCTTACTGCGTGTATCAAGACACAATTGAAAACTGAGATTTTTTTTTAAGCCAGCCTGATAACACAAATCTGCACCATCCAGATTGACAGTGCACACTCCTCACGTTAACTGGCTACTTGCAAACTGTTTCCAAAACGCGGCAAGGTCACTTCACGGGTTTTACATTCGAAAGCACTACCCCAGGATGGCAGACTGGACCAATAACCATCATCAGTCTGTTTACCACTAACACATGTACTGGTCAGGTTTTATCCAGGTTCGAACACGGTTCTTTGTGAAATAACTTTTTACCTGTAACTCTTGATTTCTCAACACGAGCGTATCAATTTGTTGTAACATTTCCTGTAATCTTGAATCCTGTTGTCTTATAAGACATTTGTATTGTTCCAACGCGGCCGCCTCTACCTGCTCCGTGTCGCCGTTCTGAGCACCAATCACACTTTCAGTCACTACGCCTAGGAATAGAAGATAAATTAATAATCCTTCTTCTTTTATTGTGGTAGTACTACAGTGACCGCACTCTGCCTGTTGTGACCGTTTAGAGTGCAGTCGGTGAGTGGCAAGCACGAAGAAGTGCCAGTCACCTCCACTATGCTGGCCTGATGAGTGTGTACGAAGTTTGTAAGAATATATAAATAAATAACAATTGTTTATTTTTTAATATATTTTCTATTTTAATTTATGCTTTTGAGTTAGCTAGCCCGAAATGCGACAATGTCACTTTACGGGTGTTACATTCGAAAGTGGTGGTACTACCCAAGGACGGCAGACTGGGCTAATAACCATCATCAGTCTGCCTACAACTCAAAGCTGTGCAGGCAGCAGTCGCCTCCACTATGGCGGCTTGAGGAGACGCGCATGTACCATCTAGATTGTCAGTGCACGCACACTCCTCTCGTTATACAAGGCTAATTTCAAACTATTCCCGAAACCATACTCACTTTCAAAAGATTTAAACAATTTACAGAACTCGTAGTCGATGAGCACATCTGCAGCGCTCTTTGCTGTTATTTGCGGATGTTTTGACGCACGGTTATATGCCTCGTGCTTCGACACTTCGTTCAGTTTAGATGTAAACGTTTCAATGCCAATACGTTTTATTATTAATTGTCTGTAAGAAGCAAAATCTAAATACTTATATAAAATGCTAATGTTAGTACGTAAATACAGGGTTTTCTCTATGACCACCAACTCCAATCGACTTCCCGTTGTGGTGGTAGATACCCCTTGATCTCCTGGTGAAAGTAAGGGAGTTTGGTAGCGGTGGGTGGAAGAGGGTGGTTGTGGGAGGCGAAAATCTCAAAAAATGTATATCTGTCTCTTTCTAACTTATGACATTTTGAGTACTAAGTCTGTCTTTTTCTAACTTATGACATGTTGAGTACTAAGTATAGAGTTCTAAATTTTTTTAAAATAATCTAGAAAAGTTTCAAGAACAATCTAGAAAGTTCCAAAACGTTATCAACTGCTAAAATCGATACAGAATGTCCTAGAAAGTTCCAAAATGAGCTCTACCGTTAAAATCGATATGAAATGTTATATATATAGAATGATATAGAATGTTGTAGAAAGTTCTAGAAATTTCCGGAAAGATCTAGAAAGTTCCAAAATGAGCGCAATTGTTTGAAATCGATATAGAATGTTCTAGAAAGTTCTACAAATTTCTGGAATGATCTAGTGAGTTCCAAAATGAGCGCAACTGTTGAAATCAATATGGAATGCTCTAGAAAGTTCTACAGATTTCCAAAATGAGCGGAACTGTTAAAGTCGATCTAGAATGTTCTAAAAATTTCAGGAATGATCTAGAAAAATTCCAAAACGTTATCGACTGCTAAAATCGATATAGAATGTTCTAGAAAGTTCTACAAATTTCTGTTTACACATTTACTAGAGTATTTCTTATTTTCAATTCGTTAATTAGTTAATTAATTTTATTTGATTAACTCTATAAACACCGTATGTTTAATGGTCAAATAAGTTTCTTAATATCTAAAATAGAAATCTACAATATCTACTTTAAAAACGGATCCTTAAATATTTTTTATACCATTAAACATGCGATGTATTTTAACCCGAGCAACGTCGGGGTTTCGTCGCTAGTCTATTATATAAATTGTGCTAATACAAGAAGCAGTCGACTCAACTTGTCTAATTAAATTATTAGACAAGTTGAATATAGTACCAATAATTACACAGGCAAAGTAATACGCAAATGACTAATTGTAATGGCTAGCGTCCACTAGCCTCGTCCAATTGAATCATATAAATTAGTTTACCTAGATTTGGAGTTGAGCTGAGATAAATCGCATCATATCACAATTTGTATACGGAATACCCATTACAACCCTGGCAGGACAGAAGCGGGTGCAGTTTGCAGGTCTCAAACAGGACAACGATTATACTGCCATACTGCATTGCTTTGCCAGACACCATGCTATTTATTATCTGATATCTTTCGGCAACCTGACAGGCTTTATTTAGTCTAAAGTTGTAAAAAGTAACCATTGTCAGACTCTAGCATGGCTTCAGAAAGGTGTATGGCAAGAAGACTCATCAATTATAGCCTAAATTTTTTTTATTGTAGCTCAATATATGACAAAACTCTGCCTGATGTAAAGCCAGAGTACGGTCCACGAGTGGAAACAACTGCTACTATAGAGAAATCTCTACAGGCAGCAGTCGCCTCCGCTATGCCGGCCTAAGGAGACGAGAGTGCACTATCTAGAGCAGGGATGCACAGACCGCGGCCCGCGGGCCGCATGCGGCCCGCCGGTCGAATACTGGTGGCCCGCCGACAGCAAAAATAATACTCTCGTACATTTGAAAAATATTGAATTCTATTCCAAAATAAAACAAAAAAAAAATGTTAGAAATTATCGACATTCAAAACGACCAAGATTTACGCAACAAATTCAACGAAGGAGACTTGCTGATCTTTTGCCGCTACATTGATAAAAATATGTACAAAGAGTTGCGCATAAACGCTCTGAAAAGTGCCAGCTTATTTGGTTCTACCTATATGTGTGAACAAACCTTTTCAATACTAAATAATAATAAAACAAAAAATCGGAACCGCCTTGCAAATGAAAGTTTGGAAGCAGTTTTACGTGTTGCTACAAGTAAATTTGAGTCAAATATAAAAAAGATTGTAAGCACTATGCAGTGCCACGCTTCAAATTAATAGATTCTTTTTCAATTTTAATACATTATTATCAATACTTTATTGTCTTTAATTACCTATACTTCTGGCGGCCCGCCATCAGTTCATGATTTGCCCGAGTGGCCCCTAGTCTTAATAAGTCTGTGCATCCCTGATCTAGAGTGACAGTCAGCCCCGGATCTAGGGGGGGGCAAGCCGGGCCCATGCCCCGGGCAGCAAATTCAAACTAATACTCAACTCATCGTTAAAGCAACTTTGACCACAGAAACGTCTAGTATTTGAATAAATTATTTTTTGCGGGGTGCATAAGCATAGGGCGGGGGCGGCATTGTTCAATTTTTGCCCCGCCTCGAATAAAATCAAGATCCGGGGCTGGTGACAGTGCACACCTGGCTACTTTCAAACTGCTCCCGAAATGCGACAATGTCACTTCACGGGTGTTACATTCGAAGGTGGTGGTACCGCCCCAGGACGGTAGACTGTGCTAATAACCATCAACAGTCTGGCTACCACTCTTAAATTCAGTAAAGAAAGAGTATTAGTATTAAATAAGGTTTATAAACATACCTGAGTGATTCCTTAGTATAATTGGGTACAGTATCATCATTATAATGCAGACATAGTGCTAATAAAAATGCAGCTAATCCTTGCAGTAATGTCTCCCTATCGTCATGATCGTTGCATGCACTTTGCGTTAGTAAATAACTTGGAACACCTTCGGCACTTAACAATGCACTCGTTGCTGCATTACTACCCGATACCCACGTAGATAGTAACATAAGAAGAGATACCTGTGAGGGGAAGTTTATTTTCTTTGTAAGTTGGATCATAAAAGGCAAAAGTGTGTAAGGTTTTAAAGAATAGTAGGCAGACTGATGATGGTTATTAGCCCAGTCTGCCATTCTGGGGTAGTACCGCTACTTTCGAATGTAACACCCGTGAAGTGAGTAACTCACGTTTTGGGAACAGTTTGGAAGTACCCAGGTATAACGAGAGGAATGACCTCAAGCCTGCATGGCGGAAGCGACTGCTGCCTGTAATTTATCTGTAGTAGCAGTTGTTTCTGTTCATGGGCCGCAATCTAGCTCTGTGGCATCCATTGCAATATTAAACCTGACCTCAGGTCCAGATTTAGTTTCTGACCGTAGTGCCTTTTGTGTCTTCAGTTTAACTGCACTTATTGAATGTTATTATTATATGATATAATATGAATGAAAAGTAGATCAAATCACACACAATTTTTTAGTTTCTCTTTTCCTAAATATTCTCATGACACTTACCTTAAATTGTAGTTTGGTAGTCTTCTGTAGTAACAGAGCACATTGATGTATGAGGGAGACAGCAGTACTTCCTACATTAGTAGCTAATAACACACGCAATAATTGTTGTTTCTGTGTTGGATTGTCTATTAGACCATGCATTAGCGCCACTGATGAAAACCTGACAGAGTTTATTATAAAATAATTAGACGAATGATTAGAATACCTTATGCTTATCAGTCTGCCGTCCTGGGGTAGTACCACCACTTTCAAATGTAACACCCGTGAAGTGACCATGTCGCGTTTCGAAAATAGTTTGAAAGTAGCCAGGTATAACGAGAGGAGTGTGCATTGTCAATCTTGATAATACATGCTCGTTTCCTCGAGCCGGCATAGCGGAGGCGACTGCTGCCTGTAGAGATTTCTCTGTAGTAGCAGTTGTTTCCGTTCATGGACCTTACTCCAGCTTTACATCAGGCGGAGTGTTGTTACATGCCACGCTACAATAAAAACATGCTTGAATAATGTATGATAGGATAATGGAATGATGATTACCCAATCCCTTCAGAATGGTAGGCAGACTGATGGTGGTTATCACCCCAGTCTACGGTCCTGGGGTAGTACCACCACTTTCAAGTGTAACACTCGTAAAGTGATCTTGTCACTATTCAGAATCGGTTTGGTAGTAACCAGTTATAACGAGATGAATGTACAGCCAACCTAGATGGTGCACATTCGTCTCCTCAAGCCAGCATAGTGGAGGCGACAAGTACCCGCAGAATTTTGTCTGTTAGATGGAGTGTTATCGCTGACCTACAATAAGGATCTTACCAATTAGACAGCATATCATTGCTAAACAGTCCACCAGCAAGCAATTGTCCACTTGTAAGAGTAGGGGCTGCTGACGATGAAGGCAACAGTGTTTGTATCAGTTCGGCTTGACCATTCTCATTGTGATACAGATAACATTGAAAACAATACAGGATTGCACATCTGTTTGAAAATATATACATATTATTTATAATTTTTTTTATACATTTTTAAAATATTAAAATGCCGGACTTGTATAAATTATAATAAACCATTTTTATTTTATTTTCCGAGCTGAGGAGAGTTTAAGTTTTACACACAAGAAACAACCAAAATAAAGTAGTTCTAATCTATAAACAAAACTGGGGTTGGCAGATTGATGTTCAGTCTGTCATTCTAGGCAGTACCACAACTAGCTTGGAAGTAGTAGAGTATGCAGTCAACCTGAATTGTAACTTGCAAACTGTTAGGCTGGTAGGCAGACTGATGATGGTTATTAGCCTAGTCTACCGTCCTGTGGTAGTACCACCACTTTTGAATGTTATGTGAGTGAAGCGTTTCGGGAATAGTTCCAAAGTAGCCAGGTATAACGAGAGGAGTATACACTGTCAATCTAGATGGTACGTGCTCGTCTCCTCAAGTCGGCATGGTGGAGGCGACTGTTGCCCGTAAAGATTTCTCTGTAGTAGCAGTTGTTTCCATTCATGGACCACACTGAAGCTTTACATCAGGCTGAGTGCTGAGCTACAATAAAATAAAAAAAACATCTGTGGAAGCAATTGTTTCTGCTCATTGACCACACTCTAAACATCAGAGAGTGTGGTACTATAAAAAAAGTTTAGATAAATAAATTAGATTCATTAAGAAATTACCTCAAGCTGAATGGCTGTTTCTCATTAACCATAGACATTAATAAGACAACAATAGCAGGTCTAGGCGGATTAGATGGAGCCATGACACCCCCCAAATACTGCTGATTATTACTCTCGCCCCTAACGGCTTCCCCGACAGTGCTTATTGTTTCAGTCAATATATCGGGAGGCACACCACTGGCCATCAAAATATTACATAAACTACTTAACAAACCAACATTCATGATAATCCTCTGACAATTAGAGATTAATAAAGCACTGTTAGTCGGGGATACCAGCGTACGGACAATTTGTAACATGAAGTGTACATTTGATACTTTTTGGGGTGACCAGCCTGCGTCCTCAGACTCTGGTGTATTAAACATAGGTACAATTTTCTGTATATAACTACCCTCTTTAAAGAAATTAATATTACTAGTGTTATTTTTTAATAAATTATGCATTAGCAATAGACAATCTTCTACAATGATTCCTCCATCTGAATATCCTTCAGTAGATATTATTTCAAAGAGTCTATCAAACGCGTTTTCGAATGCCACAATTTTCTGTATGTTAGCATTTCCTTTAGTTAATTTTATCAATAAGAGTAATGTTTCATTTCTAATTACTTCACGACTGTCTGCTAATAAATCCATCATTTTGGACACTCCCATCGGTTTAACTAATATAATTTCTTGTATGTCTCGTGGTCTATTAGTAAGCAAAGATGTTAACAATTGTACAGCCGCTAAACGGACTCGGAAATCGTATTCATCGAGTAAATCTAGTATTATTTGAATATTATTATGGTCTTTTATGTATATTTCTGTGAATTGTTCTCCAATGTTCATTGGGATTTGTGGATTATCTTCTTCTTCCTCGAATTGTTCCGGTGACATTACATTGTTGAGAGTGTCCAGTGCATAGTTGATGGTTTCATTGTCACCTCTATCCAGTTCTAATACCTACAATAATAATATATATATATTATCTTGTCTCTTAACAAATAAGTATAGAAGTGTTATTTTTAGTGACCTGTTTAAGAGTTTCAGTGGCCAGAGCTCCGACTTCCACTCTGAACTTTCTTGACATAGCTTTAAGTGCACGACAGGCGTCACGTCTATCTTCCAGTAATGTAGAGTTGTTTACACGATCAACTAGTATCGTCACCTGCAAATAAATTAAACAATTTAGGCATTAGAACTGTAAGAATAATTTTCAAATTAAGGTTATAAGCATATTTCATCTTTATTTAAACATATCTTATTAAAATTATTATGAGACTAGGTAAAATACTAAAATTTTAAGAAAAACATACCGTTTCCGAACCAGAAGGCTGCTGCCCCGGCTCGGGAGCTCCTAACACGGTCTTCAAACCGCTTCTTAGATATTCCATGGTGAAAGTGCACTTAAACTATGTTAAACTGAAGTTATTATTTAAACTATTGGAAATAACATGTTTTTATTAATAACCACTTATAAATAAATAAAAACTACTCTCGTGATAAAAATACAAGACACGTCAAATCATACGACAATAAATTATATTCTGACATTTCAAGAAAGAAGCGTTTTGTTATTCCTGTATTATAGAATTCAATATATATTTTTCTACGAAAAACGTTTTGCTTTTGCAAAGTTAACGTCAGATGGTAAATAAATAACAAAGTAGCTCCCGTGCAACTCCCGTGGTAGCTCCTGTCAAATAAAGTTGGGGAGTGCTGCATTTTTAAATTGTGTTAATAATTTTATCCATGGCTACTGATTTGGATTCTGCTTTTGACGAGCAATACATGAACATAAACACAAAGTTGAAAAAGTAAGTTGTTTATAATAATTTGTGCAAAGTTCGCCTGTAATACAAAGGTACTTCTTTTTTTCTTGTTTCTAGGCGATTTATGCGTAAACCTAACACCTCGGAGGCTTCAAACGAGTTCAATGCATTAGCCCATCAATGTGAGTTAGCAGAACAGCCAATATTTGCTGGGCATTGCCTCATTGGAGCTGCGAAATGCGAGGCTGCTGTAGGAAATGCCGCAGGAGAAGCAGAGTGTTTCTTGTCTGCAGCGAGACAATTTATGAAAGCTGAAATGAAATCTAGTTCATTAAAATGTTACAATCCTTCTAGAGAAAGTTTAGAGGTACACAATTTGTAATTAAGTTTTTGCAAAGCGATTGCTGGCATCTTCTTAATCGTGAAAGATAACCTGCGTCGCAAAGACGCCTGCAATAAACCGAAAACAGAAAAAATATTGCATCTCTACAAGTCACTTGTATCTCGTAATATTAGTGTTATATATATATTTCAGGCATCAATAGGATGTTATCTCCAAGCACTAAGCAAATATCCAGATCAATGGACTCTTCGTACATCAATATTAATGCAATTGGCACACAATCTCTCCCTTCTTGGACACAAACATGAGGCGATCGCATACTATGAACAAGCTATTGACAATATCAAAGAACCAAATGCATTAAAAGCTAAATGTCTTATGCGTTTATTGGAATTAAATATACAAGCTGGTATGTGTATGCTAGTAGATGTAGATTGTAGATTCCCGCAGGCTCGTTTTCCGCAATTGAGTGGCCATGGCCGCTCGTTTTGCGTGTGGTGGTCCGCTTCACCGCAGCCACCCGATATCCTCCAGGAAGGACAGGAGACTCTTCACGTTCCTGCACACCTCCGGAAGTGTCCTTGCCGTGCCGAGGAACTTTTGTCGTGGTTCGTCTACGCTACTGCACTCTAGGAGCACGTGCGTGACTGTTTCTTCGGCCCCCATGCAGAGGAGCACAGGGGGCTGTCTGTAACATTAATGTTATGTAAGTGTTTGTTGAGCCCACAGTGTCCCGTTATGATGCCAATGGCAATGCGGAGCTGGGCTCGGTTTAGGCCAAGCAGGTCTCTGGTGAGCCGCTTGTTAGTTTTTGGCACTGCCTCCCGTGTTTGTCGGCAGTCCGTTGTCTGGTGGGTCCAAATAAGTTCATGTGTGTATGCTAGTGTATGTAGAACTTTATTTATATGGTATTAGAGATCATTTTGCAATATTATTTTCAGATAGGCTGGACGTTGCACTTAGTACAGCAAACAATATTTGTGATTCCAATATTGATTTACCTGATAATGCACTTGATGAGTAAGTATTAGTCCATTTCTTTTTATGGTTGCCTGGTATATGACGACACTCCGACTGATGCTAAGCTAGAGTGTGGTCCAGGAACTCTGTTGATGAGATGAGTGTGCACCATCCATGTGTGCAAATCCTGACGCATCAAGGACTTGAAAGCGTCGTCCAAGATATACAATGGTCTATGTCAATATTGTGCATATAAAACTACTGTATGGATGACCAAATCGTAAAAACAAATCATCATGGCTAAACAGAACATATTTAAATTGTAAATAAGGGTATGTACCCATACTACGTAACCCCCAACCCTCTCATAAAGTTTTTACGTAGTATGATTTTTAATCATTATGCAGGCAGAAAGTGTAACAAATGAACATAATTTGACTCATATTTGTTTTTATTAATTTTGCGTTTTTATTAAGAAGCACTAAACACTGCGCGCCATATTCGAATATAGGTCAAAAAAGCGCAAAATTTCTCTCGGCGAAATCAACTACGTAGCAGAAATCTAAACCACCCCCCGCTCCCGTGACTGAGCGTAGTATTTTGAAGACCCCCCCCCCCTAAAAGGGTCACATAGTATGGGTACATACCCTAATCAAAAAGAACACTCGTAATGCTACTTGGTCACCCGGCATTGCTGTTCATTTTGATTCAGTCAGTGGTGTGGTGATGGTTCCCTCAAGACAGTAAATTGTACAGGATCAGGGTGTTGTATTTATGTTTAATGTTTCCAGCGTTCAAATAACCCGTGTACTGCTCAGCTTATTAGTAGAAACATGTTTTGAGGAGCAACCAGATTCATTGAAAACACTCTTGAAGAATATCACTGGTGATGGTCTCAGTAAAGGTATGTTATAAAAACATCCATCCGTGTTTATCTAAAGAGGCCCCATTTACAATCCTCCATGGAAGTCCACTAAAAGATATTAGATTTATTTATTTAAATGTTTATTTAATTTAGAGCTTGGGCCCACTCGGGGGCTGACGTCTTATTGAAGTCTAAACAATTATCATGTCAAAAATTAACACATAAATGTATAAAAACTAAAAATAAATCATTAATTTAAAAAAACCGTGTAGGGACCTTGTCGCGTTTCAAAAACAGTTTGAAAGTAGCCAGGTATAACGAGAGGTGTGTGCACTGTCAATCTAGATTGTACATGCTCATCTCCTCAAGCCAGCATAGTGGAGGCGACTGCGAGAATACCTATCTTTAAAAAAAAGGAAAAAACCGCGGCTAGAGACTCGGGCTGGGACAACACACTATTGTATGTGCCCATATCCCATTTATTTATACAAAACTTATCATGTAGCGACTGTCTATTGCCTTCACTCCTGACACCCTCAACATGTGTTCCACATCCTCGTCTTTGTAAAGATATTAGATAATTAATGAGTTTGCAGGCCTGCATAGTGTCTTGCAAAGCAATGCGGGATGGTAGGATGCTTGCAAAATGTTTGCAAATAGGGGAGGGAACTGTATTTTAAACAACCAACATTAATTATTAAAATTGAATAAAAAAATATATAATAATTTCAGATCTCCCATTCAGTATAGAAACAAGTCTAAAACTACAATCAATAATGCTGACTTATCAACGAAATGACGTAGAGTCGCTCATAAACGTGTCCGCAGATACCAACAAACTGTTTACACTGTTGCAACAAGATCTACTTATTAAGCTGATAAGGAAGATGGAGAAAAATATATGAAGGGATAAACTACACTGCTTTTTTTTGTTAGCATTCAGATGACTGTAGGCAGCAGCCGCTAAAAGTCGTCAGAAACAAAAGTGTACTATGTCATTTCACAGATGTTACCAAGGGCGTCGCTAATGCAGCTGCCCCTAGAGATTCTAAAAAAGTTGTCAAATGTAAATCTATTTATTGTACAGTCAAGAGCTCGTGTAGCTTAACACGTTGGACTCTGTATTGTTATTACAATCGCCGTAGATGTAAGGCTCGTACTACAAGCGAAAAGCTTCATGTGCTTTACCTACAATTCATACTTTTCTCATCCTCCATATCAACTTGTCCTCCCACTCTAGTCCATCGGCTGGCGACGTGTGGAGTACTCCCAGAATAGTAGACTTACCTGGATTTTGCGGTATTCGAACTCTACGGCTTTTAACCGTGAGTTCAGGCTTGAAACGACTATTTTTTGTATGGATATTGGTTTTGACCAAAGTTTAAACGTCATGTCGATTTGAATGGTCACTTTGGAAGGTGACCAAGAAAATTGTATATACAGTCAAGTCCAAAAATATGTATAAGTCATGAAATGTATATATATCAGAGTCAAATATTCTGTATGTATTTAAACATTTTGTCACACTAATAAATAAGCAAAATTTAATAAAAACATATAATTATTAAAACATTTAAAATAGTAGTGTATGGTACACTTTTTTTTTTGCATAATTTTCTCCCTATTGCCTACTCATTTTCATCCAAAACTATATTCATATGATAAGTGATTGCCACGCAAAAAATGTCTACCATGATAAAAACTCTTTTAAAATAACGTATTAGATGTGATAATCGCTTATCATGCAAATGTAGCCTACACATGCATAAAACCAAATCCCGACATATTTTTAAAAAATTACGATTTCTTATCATCTTTAAACTTATTTGGATCATCATCATCATCAGAAGACGATGATGAATCAATTAATTTCTTCTCCTTAAGAGATCGTTCCCACATATCCTCAAATCCATCCTCGTCTCTTCCAGCCGCAGCTTTGACCTGATAAAAAAAATTACAATGTCAAATGCTTGTATTTTTTTCCTGAGTGCCGATTACGAACCGAGCTCCTGGGTACCAGACTTCCTTCGAGCTCGCTTTGTAATCGGCACTCTGACCATATTTAAACAGTACATATTATAATAAGTAAATCAGATGTGAAATTACAAAATAGAAAAAGGTGGTTTATATTTGAATTCCACATCCCTATAAACAATATAAGTACTGTCATTAGAAAATGAGTACAATATTTTCCTCACTTCATTAGTTTTATCCCAGCAATAATCAAACGGATATGCAGTGTTTCTTTCGTCATCATGGTCAATCTCAAAACGACAAGATAGAGTATTATAATGTGATCTGACTCCTTCCAGCAGGTTGACGTCAATATCACTGAAGCCTGTTATGTATTTGAATAAGTCCTCAGACGATTTGACGTTTGGTACACCCTTTTTCTTGAAAAACTGTAACAAAATAATTATATTTGTATAAACGCAGCAAATGGCATTACAGAGGTATTCTATGAGTTTCTGTCTACATCTTAGATGTTTTATGAGTCTAAGGTGTTTTTATTATTATTTTTAACTTTACAATGTTTGTGCATAAACATGATTCATGTTTCTTGTTTCATCAAAGTTATATAAAACTAAACAATCTGTAAACATCTGAAATAAATGCAGAAATTGTCCCATACTTTCAGAATTTTCCTAGTAAAATAGTCGCCCACATAGAAACAAGTAAACTTGCAATCTATAAACTTAAAAAATTAATATTCTTACATGACTGATATTCCCGCAGTCCCTCAAAAGAAATTCAAGCCCATTAGGATGATCCGGCTGTACAGATTGTGATACATCAATGACATAACATTTCCTATCGTGCCACAAGATGTTGTACTCTGAGAAATCAGCGTGTATCATGTGACCAATGTTAAACATTTTGTACATGATGTCCACAACCTCATTGTACACACTCTCCCATTCAGAGTCCTTTAGTATTATATCTTTTAGTTTCGGTGCCGCTTTGTTATCTCGACCGATGAAAGACATGACCAAGATATGTTTTTTTAATAATATCATATCGGGACAGTTGATCCCTAACTTCTGTAACCTCATCATGTTGTGCATCTCCTTCTCCGCCCACATACGGACAATTTTCCTCGGATTCTGTTTAGAGAAGCGAGTCCTGAAGCGATAATCGTCTACTATGTATTTGTCTCGTGTCTTGAACTCGTTTAGTGTTGTCTTGAATACTTTGATAGCACACTCTCGGGGTAATATCATCTTGTCAAATGACGAGTCAGATGATGCATGCAGAACGACTGATTCTTTACCCGTTGCGATAACACCATCGATGTCTTCTAACATGTTGGTTGTGTTCACCAATTTGAACAATATGAGTCTTGTCTTCTCATCTAGACCCTTCTCGACAGTCGCCTGAACGTCCTTCCTGTCGAGCTTCTTATGCCTACGTGTCTGGTCTGAGGAGTGAGCCTTGAGTTGATTGAACACAGAATTTGGCAGCTTCATGTCGAACCCTGCTCCGTCACCCGTACAGAACTCCGGAGGGAAGGCCATCACTCTGCTAGCATTCCTTCTACCATTTATAGTACTGTCATGTTTAGTGACCATGGTTCCATCCTTCATTATGTATCCACGCTTAGGAAGACTTGCGAACTCTTTGTCGTTAGTCTCGAAACGATCCCAATCCTTTTTATCGCTGACGGTCACGTCTTCCTCTTCACAGTCAGAATCAAACAATAAATCACTCGGTACATGCCTGTAGTTCTCGTAAGAGACCCATACGTTCGAATGCCCCTTACGTTTCTTCTCGATTCTCTGAATCTCCTCGTCATGTTCCTTGTCATATTGACATTGCAACACTTTTGCAATTACGGCGTCCGAGTCACAAAACTCCGTCAAGTTACCATTTTCCATCTCCAACATCACCATAGGTGAAATGTTAGCTTCAGTAATATTATTCCCCTCGTTGGTCATCATCTCCGCAAACTTGGAATTCTCCTTTATTTGGAGGCCTCTTGCTACTTCTTCCGACATAATGTCAGCAAGATCCGGTGCTGCATCACATTTCGCTAATACTTTCCAGGGACTCGACATTTTGTAATTATTATAAAAAAAATATTATATCACAAGTATACAAGCAAATAATTCGGTTTATCTTAAAACTAAAAATATTTCACAACTTTGCAAAATCTTCCCGAGGCTCACTGACAGTAGTTTTTTTAAATTACAATACATAATGGATTTTGAAAGGCACGGAAATGCTTCGGAGCCAAGTATGAGTTATATTTATGCTGTAGTGGCGTAAAGTGTGATCTCTTCAGCAATATTATTTTGACCTTGAGATAAATTCAAATGAAGAGATCCTATTGGTGAACAGATCACACTTTACGTCGTGACGTAGTAAATGTAAATTTATATTTGGAGGCCTAAGTACAATGAAGCAGACCCTAAATGAAAAATATATGACAATTGGCTAGAAAACAGAAACACATACCCCAGCGCAGTAGCTAGAGCCTAAGAAATTCGACAAAAGTGTAGGCAGCTGACAGCCCCTAAGGATGGGGGTCTCGATATATTATACTATAGTGGATACAATATTTAAAATATTGAACTCTATACATCATTTAAGAGGAACTTACAATAATAAAAAAACAAGAGTGGTTTTTATTATTTTATTTTAATGATAGTTCATTTCGCTTGTTTCTTTCCAGCTTTTCCACCACTGGCTTGTTGCGCAATGAGATCCTTCACAATCTTTTGTTCTTCAATAAGGAACGCTCTAACAATGCGCTGTTTTACACACTTATGGCAAAGTACACCACCATATGCTCGTTTTACTGTCTTCTTACGATAGCATAGTCTGGAACGTTCAGCAGGGCGGGCCGGTTGAATACCACGCAGTTTGCTTTTGCACTGACCACATCTGGGGATCTTTTTCGCCTTCTTTACATACTGGTATACGAGGCGACCGCCAGGTGTCCGTACTCTGAAATTGAATACAAAATGATTGTTGATAAACTTAAATAACATTAAAAAATCAATGAAAAACAGTTGTGAAAAACAATAACAATGTGTTTGTTGTTCTTCAAGGTAACTGTAATATGATGCACTAAATCTGCTACTTTATGCCATGTTTCATGTATATACGCGGGACTCTATCAACAAATAAAGCTTCAAGTATATTCTAGGTTACTTTATACAAAAACAAGTTCCATTATTGAAGTTATCTTCTTATATTTAATATGTATCAGTATATAAGCAGTTATGTGATACATTTCATGTAAGCTAATACTTGGCTAAGCAGTTTTTAAGATTGTATTACTTACATTCTCCTTTGATTGGATTTGGTATTGTACGATAATCGTCGCCTGAAAGTAAGTCGCTGTACCATTTTGCAGCTGAAATATGTAATAAGTTACAAATTAATGATATTCAATGTCACAACTGACTCTTAATTCGTTGCTTTTATTCACAATTCATACGCGATTTATTCAGATTTATATTATTTTCCAACAAACACACAAAATTCCAACCTTTTTGACAGCTGTTGACAGGAAAAGAACCGGAGGCGAAAACAACCATTGCCGTATTTATTCCTGGCAACGATTTTTCAGAGATTCATATAATTGCAATTCAATTCGTTTTCATTTACCCAGTATACAGGGTGTCCCGTAAGTAGTGGTGTCAACGGTATTTTACAGATAGAGGGGTTCAATATCTACAATATAATTTGGTGATTTTTTTTTATACCTTCTGGTTTAAAAGTTATGACATTTTTAAAGAATTATCATTTTTTCCCCCGTTTTATCACAAAACAATGTTTTAAAAATGTGTTTACAATTATTTTCACTGGTTTTTTTTATTTAAGTGGGTTAAGAAAATACAGGCCTTTCTAATTAAAATGTTATTTATAACCAATTGATAACCATGATTAAATAAAAAATTAAAATCTAAACAAGATTTAATTTATCAAATTTTAAGCAAAATATTTAAACGAAGCTGGTGTAAAAAAATTGTATGTAAGGTTACGGGACCATTATTTTAAAAATATCTACAATTCACACGAATTCCAAAAACGTATAATAATGTTCACTATCATTTAATTGCAATGTTTTTTCGACATAAATACAACAAGTGGGCGTCGATTTTTAATAATGCAATCCAATAATAGGACGGATTTTAAGAATTCTTACAGTCGGAAATTTGCACTTTTTCACGTCTTAACCTACTGTAAGATACTAACTGCTTGTAGTTCCAACCTTATTTTCATTTCGGTTCATTAATTTGACTTTAGGGATGTTCAAAGAGGAGTAGGCAGACTGACGCCTGTTTCCACTGATACTTCATTCAGAGATTACGTACCTTAAGTACATTAGGCAGAGTGTAATCACATGCCGGACTACTATTAAAACAAAGATTATTAAGTAAATTATGGTGTTATTTTATTGTAGCTCAGCATGTGACAACACTCCGCCTGATGTAAAGCTAGAGTGCGGTCCATGAATAGAAACAACTGCTACTACAGAGAAACCTGTGCGGGTAGCAGTCGCCTCCACTATGCTGGCTTGAGGAGACGAGCATGTACCATCTTAGATTGACAGCGCACACTCCTCTCGTTATACCTGGCTGACTTTTAAACTATTCCCGAAACGCGACAAAGTCACTTCACGGGTGTTACATTCGAAAGTGGTGGTACTACCCCAGGACGGCAGACTGGACAAATAACCATCATCAGTCTGCTGTTGTTAACTTTAAAGAAGCTGTTTATGAGACATGTAATAATAATTAATATGAACTACGCCAAAAATTGAATATCGTGTCCGAAAGAATTAAAAATAATCAAAGAGCCCTAGGAAATATCAGGAGAATCTTTATTAGAAGATGTCGGTTATGCATTAGAGTTAGAGGGAGACATTTTGAGCATTTACTTTAATAAATTATTTTCTTATCCCTATCTATTTACATTGGTTTTATTGGAATTCGCATAAGGTAATCATGAAATTTCTTCGACAAATAGTACTTTGTTGCTTGTTTAACTTTGAAAAATTACTTTAATTAAAATGACAGTGAACATTATTATACGTTTTTAGAGTCCGTGTGGATTGTAGATATTTTTAAAATAATGGTCCCGTAACCTTACATACAATTTTTTTACACCAGCTTCGTTTTAATATTTTGCTTAAAATTTGATAAATTAAATCTTGTTTAGATTTTAATTTTTTATTTAATCATGGTTATTAATTGGTTACAAATAATATTTTAATTAGAAAGCCCTGTGTTTTCTCAACCCACTTAAATAAAAATATCAGTGAAAATAGTTGTAAACAAATTTTTATAACATTAATTTATGATAAAACGGGGGAAAAAATGATAATTCTTTAAAAGTGTCATAACTTTTAAACCAGAAGGTATAAAAGAAAATCACCAAATTATATTATAGATATTGAACCCCTCTATCTGTAAAATACCGTTGACACCACTACTTACGGGACACCCTGTATATTAAAAATAAAATCTCGTTTTCATCATTTAACTCTCATGTTTATAAATTATGATATAATTAGCATAAATTGACATTTATAATGGCATATTTTTAATTTTTGTGGCAACATTTCTCAGTGCGATTGAAAATGGCTTCTGTTTTTGTGGTCTTTGTGGTTTCGTGATATTTTCTCGAATTAGTTCAATGTATACATTCTGAAATTATTAAATATGAGGCATATAGGTAAGTGCAAATTTTAATTATTCACTATATATGTTTAAATTTTTATATGTTTCATTAATCTATAAGAATTGACCCCAAAATTTTACTAAGGTATACTGTTTGTTTTATGTTTTTGATTTAGTTTCTTTTAAAATGTTTTTTGATAAGTTTACACGACTAACCAACACTAAGTTGGCTGCTCGTTAATGTAGGTAAATTAATTTCAACAGGAAAGTTATTTTGGTATCACCTCTTTCAAGTTATAAAGTTTTATTTATTACTTGTAAAATCATCTTCTTTTTTGAAAATCATGTTTATAAAGTTTATAAGTAGAGAATAACTGTAAATATATGAGTATCGCATGGTATTAAAAGTGTTTATAAAATTAGTTTTAAGTGTCTAAGAACCTTTAGTACCGCGTTTGAACTCTAACTGGGACTGATTTAACTCAATAATTATCCACTGGAAGTATCTCAAAGTTTAAGGTCTGTCCTTTAATAGCTAGCCAAGCATTATTCAGAGGCTATTAGGCTACACTTCCACATCTGAGCCATGATAATAAGTAAAACTTTTTTATTAACTAGTATGCAATCTGTAATATACATATAATTTATAACATCAAATCTCATAGACTATATACAAAATAACAATACAAATCCATGATACAAAATAGAAATACAATAAACTTGATTTAACACCAAACTCCATAAGCAACCTTTGGCGAGTTTGAAAGATATTGAGGTCCTGGAGGTAGCCCCTCCTTGCCAGTTCATCTATTGCTGATATAATCTATGAATAAAGTATATGATATGTCATTTCTATATCATTACCAATCCATATAATGTGTGATTATAAAACATATAAATATAAAAAGGCCCTAATTTCAAACTAGAACCTGTACTATGGCAGTATGTGAGATGCGCACTAGACGTTTTGTAGATCTATTTGGCGGTATGGTGTGAGGTACGACAGGCACAAATAACTCTTTCCTTGTCACTCATTAGCTATAGTTCTCTTAATACCTAATATCCTAATTATAAAAAAATATTTCCAATATTTGTTTCTTGTGGGACTGGAACACGGTACTTCTGTGTAACAGATTGCTACGCTAACCTCTGTGCCATAGAGGCGTATCTTATATGGTTTATTATTTTACTAACATAACATTTTTATCTTTTGATATACAGTATGTTTTTAATTTACAATATTTTACCGTATTAAATAAAACATCAATAAAATACATTTATTGGGGAAGAAGAAGACATAAATTTTCAACACACACAATGCCCTGTAATAAATTTTGTAATTTTATTCATAAAGATCAATTTATACCAACTTTGAGAACCATGCATTATTGAGTTTAGTTTTTTGGTTATAATTTAACATTGAAATTTTTTTTTAACGTTATAAAGAAACAAAAAACAAGTGTAGTGTTTTCTTAGGTCAGTCTTTCTGTGATGGTGGTTGCAAAGCTTTCCAAAACGTCGCGTCTAATCAAATTAAACGCAATAGTAAGCCACATATATTTCTTTTAATTTAAATAAAAATAAACACAAATATTCTTCTATACTTATTAAACTTATTTGAGCGAAGAGAAGCAGGTTTTTAAACAAATATAAATTAAACCACAGGACAGGCTTTGCCTAGTGTGGGTCCACTAATCCCCATGTTTTTTTAAACTAAAAATTGTAAAATAAAACAAATAAATAAACTAAAGTCTGGACATATATAAATACATACAAATATTCAAACATATATACAAATACTATTCATAAATACAAAATATAACTACATATAATATATTAATAAATTAAAATAAATAAAATAACATATAGATAGTCTGGAGAGGTTAAGAGACATTTAGTAAAAATTTAAATAACAGTCTTTTAAAAGCTACCTTAGGAGCCTCCTGTATGTCCTCAGGAAGATCATTCTACAGTCTCGAGGACTGGCAGTGACTGCGAAAAAATTAGAGAAAGATGTGTGATGAAAAGGAATTGCAAATGTCAGGTTATTAGTTTTTTATATTGTAATATGAGTTTAAATTTTAAATGAAGCTCCAAGGTATGGACTACGATAGTTTTTTTTGTCGATTTTGAGTATAATAATATTCGTGGTTAGTGATTGGTCACGGTCCGCCATGTTTCATCTGAGGTGTCAGAAATAATCCTTTATAAAACGCTACACATAAACTTAACCACGAGATCTCGCTTCTCGGAACCTGTGGACATTGAGATGGGTTGTGATAACAATGAATACCTAGGGTTGGCCCTTTAAATTCTATTAAAATTTTAAAATAGTCCCGTAATACGTATATTATACCAATCTTAGAGGGGAGTGGTCGCAATATTTTGATTTAAAATCAATTGTGTCTTTAACTATAGGTAGGTATATAAAATATTTAAGTATTTTTAATTAAAAACTCAATTACGTAATTTATCATATTAGAATTGTTAATAAACGACTAATGTCAGTAATGAGTCAGTATTTGGCGTAATTTTAAATTTGTTTCTAAAAAATAAGTAGTCTTTATGCGTCCTACTTTGAAAGCTTTGCAAGTATCGCGGTCGCTTTGAGACAACCCTGAGCTTAAAATTCCTTTTTTCTTCTTATTCTTCTGGGCTTGAACCCGACACGTGCGACAATGGTCCCTAACAACCGAGACTGCATTGTATCGAAACTGGTCCAATACAATAGTCGTATTATGAACTAAACCTAACCATATGTAGGTGTAGGAATATTTGTTCAATTCATTTGTTAATTGTATGCTTATCGGGTTCTCTTGGTCTCTCAGTCACAAACCTGATACTGGATTTTTATTATAATCGTAAGCATTACATGTAATCCACGAGTTAGCCACCGTACGTGGCAGACGTGCACTAGACAAACAAAAAATGATACTACGTTATTGTGTCATCCGTGTTTCCAAAAAAGTCCACGGTCTCACTGTCCAGAGTCTGTATATAATAAAATTACAAAGTTCGTGTTAATGCACCAATCACGATTGCCTGTAAGAATTAAAGATCTTTCAATGAAATATCTATTTGATCGATTCACTTATCGTAGAATCGAGCAGAGCTTTTAAGATTACCGATATCAGAATCCGTCGTTTCTTTAACTGAACCAGATTGATGTGTCAGATTTACATCTCACAATGGAATCGAGAAAACGACCAATTGTTGTTCAGATGATTGAAAGTAGAAAAGAGCGTACGTTTGTTCTCAATGTCAGAGTTATTTCTGTACGGTCAAAGTGGACAGACTAAATTTGTAATACATTTTGAATCATGAAAGGCGATAGTGACTGCTGTAATAAATTTTTGTTGTTTTAACTATTGTTATGTATTTCGTCCGATGCCACTTTCAAGAACAATGGGCAAGGTCTTCAAAATATAACCCGTGTTAAATCGAAAAGCATTTAAACCATTAATTTTTTTATTGAAACCGTCTGAAAAAACTTTAAAATCGCGGAGATATTTGAAAAACTGTAATGACACGCGATCGACTTTTTTCGGATGGACCATAGACATTGGTATAGAAAAAGAGATGGTGTATAGCCTAACAATTTTATAGATGTTTTTATTGTTTATGGTTGTTACCTAATTTTACCAATATCTTTCCTTATGATAACAATATTTAGTACAAATAACCGCTGCAGTGTAATGAACAAAATAGTATACTATAAACACCATGTTTTAATTAAAATCTTTTAAAATTGAAGGTTTGGACGGATAATTTGACAAGGATTTAGTTGTTATGTTTCCTGGCAGTGGTTTAGTTCCGTCCGTTTCGTTTCCAGAAACACGTGTCGACTAAATTAATCTATATTATGCAAAAAATACAGCTGTCACCAGATTTACCTTGCCAATTCAGTCATGTATAGTTTCCTAACCACACATAATTTACTAAGAACTAAAGGGGATATAGGAAACGGTTTACAATGTAGGTCGTTACCCCATAGTATTATTAGTATTAAACACTTGCCATTTGTTTAACAATACGCTCCGTTTGTATTTACAAAGTAACCAACATTCCACGGACTTTATAAATCTGTTAACAATGTTATGAAGTTCACTAACTTCAGTTAATACTTTGAACTCGAGTTTCGGTTGACTAGTTATATCTAGTTAATCATGTTATTCATCATAACCATCCATCCACTCGTGTGCCATCCACCATGTGGCCAAATTATTTTTAGAGTCCAAATTCTTCACCATGTTCATAACATAAAGGATATTTTAATGTTGAGATTGTGTGATAATCCTCTAATTTATTTGTGAGCGTAAACCTAATTAAAGTTGGTATTAACTAGTGACAGGACGTATTTGGAAGTATTAAATATTCAACGTGTTTGAGATCAGAATTCCTTAACCGAAAGCAACGTTCAATGGTTTTTTAATACCCGTTTCCGTTTAAGATGATATGTTTAAGAGGATTAAGTTCTGTATGCTTAGAGGGTTACAAAAATTATTACTCCCTTTTGTCAATTTATATATTTAAAAATGTGGACGCCATATTTCTGTCTTGATGCAATTTTCAAACCGATCGATCGATTTGTGGTTCTTTAGTTATCTACCTCTGATATTACATGAACCAAGTGCAAGGGCACGTAGCTTCAATAATTCCCAACCCAGTACGTTATATTTCTGCATCGGTCTCGGCGGCTCCTCGTAATTGAGGCGCAATCATGGCTCGAGTGTGGTCAGGGCGTCACTGGAAATTGCACCGAGTGTATTATAATTCCAAAACGTGTGGTTTGCGGTAACGCAACCGGTGAGCGACGTGATGACCTTTAAGTATAGTCTTTAACTTGTCCATCTTTGATTCTAGATTGAATAATTGATGTGACGCTGTTATTAAAACTAGTGTTTTCCTGTAATTAAAACGCATTCGCTTCCATTAATGTTAGCTTACCGTTGTTAGTCGATTTCCACAGTGAGTTATCTTGAACGAGTTCATCGACCGATGCCATATTCCCTCGCAATTTATTCAGACGTGAGAAGTGGGATTGGTTCTCCTAATTGTAGCCTCGTGGTGCACAAAATGCCTCATTTATTTCACATTATGCGTCGAATGGTTTCGGATGTCGGCGATTGGTAGCTTTCGTGTCGCTTTTCGTGAATCGTTTACAAAGCTTTACATGATATTATCGATCTCGCAAACTGGATGGAGTTTTGTTCCTCTTTTTACAAGCAATAGTATTGCGATGCTCTTAAAAAGGCATCGAATGGGAAAGAATTTGCGATTCACGCGAATACCCCGCATTGACTTTCAATAGAATCTCAGAATTCATGTTCATATCTTTTTTTTTCTCGGTTCTATATCGTTGCAAACGAAATTACGAGTCGTACGGCGCCGCGAGTCGACCGTACTCGTCTTTTTGTATCGCTGCGAGACTGAACTTTATTATTTTTATTTAACACCTGCGCCTGTAATCTGTAGTCGACGATCTGCCCGGACGGTTAACTCTTTTTGGATGCTCAAATTTTTTTGTGTCGGCGGTGTCCGATTTATTACGCTAGATGTTTTGTTCATGAAAAAGTGTCGTTTAATTTTCGGTGTTGCGGCGAGGACAATCGATTATGTCCGCCCTTGATTAAATCCAAAAGCGATGTTTTATATTACTTACAACTAATTCATTAAAACACAAAATGATTATTCAGCTTTTTGTTTATTTCATCTTAATACGCTCGCTATTAAGAGAAGACGATATCAAAACGTAATTAAAATCGTAATAACAATAATAAACATAATAGCTAAAAGGGCTACTGACTATTACGGTGCAGCGATGGCCCGGAGGCTGCTCTGGCGCCGTCTTCCGACCCTATTATTAGGTTATCTAAAACTCTTTACACTACATTTATAGATCGTTTCTGCTGATTCATCGTAATCCAACTCATTGTAATTTACACTACGGTTTCTAATAAAGTAATTATATTTTTTTAAATTATTTATAAACGCGTCGTTTATATTTTTATAACGTATGCCCATTATTTATTTTTTATAAATAAAACGATTATACTTCTTTAAATATAATACTTTATCTAATTACGTACTTAGAAATGTAGGGTTATCATTTAGTAAACAAAAATTCAATTTTTAAACCTCGTTTTTATCATACTGATTAGAATTTTTAATTAAAATTCATTTTAAAATATTAATTAGGTATAACTCAAATTAATAACGGTTATACGGTTGAGATAAAACTATAGCTACTGGTGATAATGATATAGGAGGTAATCTTAAAGGTATATTGACGATTTGACGTTTTGAACATGCATTTATATTGGTACCTTCTACCTGCGGATTATGTCAAAAGATGATGGTATATAGTATATGTAAATTTTAAGATTATCTTAATATTATGTGTATAATAATTTATGATAAAATAAATGAACACCCACAGACAATAATTTATATTTAATTTTCACGATAAAACCACGAATAAAATATAATAATACCAATAAATAATCTTAATTTATTATTTATTTATTAACCAATGAAAACACCTTTCGTGTTTCATTCACAATAATTTTTTTTTTTCAAACACCCCTTTATAACTAAATAATATCTATGATTTTTAAATTTTAGTGTACGAAAATATATATGGAACGTTTTTTAAATTCTGCATGTTTTGTTTTGAACAATTTAAAAATATTTTATCTGTATCGTTTCGTACATATCCATAGCTTTCCGACCTCGACTCATAAAATTGTACAAAAAAAGCTTGATCCCGTGGCGCCTGCGCCGACCTTCTCGAGAACATATAAATCATATTCGCTATGCTCTCACAAGTTTTTTACATTAGAATCCTCTCATTAACAAAACGCATAAATATACGATTCTAGTTTTGCGGTTGTCTGTTGATTAAAAGCCGTTGGGTTTTTGTTGTTTATAGTTATTTTGAAATATTGAGATTTCGTGTTTCTGGGAAATAAGTTTAATCGAAGCGGTCCTATTGGTTGAGAGTACTCACTCTACGGCCCCTGAGTGTGTAAATTAAAAAACACTACTCAGCCCTCAAAAAATAATGAATGCGCACATTAATTGGAGGTGCCTGCTGAATTGGAGGTGAGGTTGAGGTCAGGAGTCATCATAATTTGATAATAATAATTTTGCCAATTAACAACGAACTCAATAACAAAGTTGAACAGAGTTGCCGTAGGAAATACAGAACGGAAAAATTTTGACGTGGGGTCATGTCGGCTTAACGTTTCACAGCCACCTAGGTGATAATAAAACGTCCCATCTCCCAATATTCCCATGCTTCCCATCAATCCCATATATTTTGTTTTCGATTCGATCAAGTGACAACTGTTATTGGCTTTCGACTTTAGCCCTAGAGGACGTGTGGATTCGATTCCCATTTTAGTTTAGGCTGTTATGTGCGCTTTCATTTTTTTGTTTATTCAATTTTCATCTTATTTAATAATGTTTATCTTATTAACTTGATTGTGACTGTGTACCTACCCCCACTAACCCACGTGTTTGAAAAATAATTTTCATTATGGATTTCCGCAGAGTAACGCCTAATACTATTAAAGATATTAACTTGGTTATGTTTTAAGATGTCAACGCAATCTCGTAAGTGTTGGTGATTGTTTCCCAATATCGTTGTCAAAACGCGTGGAATGGGGCCGGTTGTATAATATTAAAAGGAATGCCAACGTCAGTTAATTGTAACCTTTCCAAAACACGATATTAAATAGAATTTATTACGCATTAATGCTGAGAGGGTCCTTTAACAGTTTACGACTAATAAAACCTACTTTCCTATACTTTATTGCTTGTTATAAATTTATTTTATTTTGGGAATAATAATAATTGTGCTAGTGTTGCTAGACGCAAAAACATTTAATAAAATATTCTAATAGACTTTGATTGACGGCAGGCGCCATGTTTATGCACCTTTAAGAAAAAGCTTATGCTTTTATGTAACCTTAGGGCTTGTCTACATTATTTACTTATTTGAATGTTTTACTAATTTCTGTACCAGCTATTCTGAGATACCCACCACACGTTTAAAATCTTCATATGAATGTGTCAAAAAATTATAATTAAAATATTTTTATTACTTGTTCACATTCTTCTATGTTATCTGGCGTAGAATAACAATAGAAGTTTGAATACTGGCCTCTTTGATCGTTAGTTCACGCGTCCTACTGCTGGACCACGGCGGAATGCCAATAAATTGATTTTATTATAATCTCTCATATTTTTAAACTAAATATTCCAGTGATATAATTCATAGTTTATAACATACCTTAGAAACCCCGGAGTGCTGTAGGTGTGAGCGCAGGTAGGCGTCCGCGCAGGCTAATCGTTCTTCAATCGCTATCAAATTATATACGCGTTTCTTTACAACGTTTAACTTATATTATAAAGATTTAAAATACAAAAGAAACTTTAATGGACGCAGTTTCATCGTCAGTGTATTTACGTACAAAACGTAACGGCTCCAAATAAACAAGTTATTGCTATTTGCAATCGAGTGCCTCCAAAGTTTGTTAAAATTAAACAAGTTGGAGATGGCTCGCTTAATATTGTCATAGTCTTGGTTGTATGTCGCCGAGTAATATTGCCGAAAATTACCAAGCCAATTTTGGACTTTGCTAGAGCTTTGTTTTCTTACTGTAAATATAAGTATGTTATTTATTACGATTCGATTCGATTATGTTTGAAGTAAGATTCAGTCTGAGCGAATACGTGGTAAAGGAAATCTCTTAACCCTTTCGTTAGTGGTCCATTGTGAGACGTGACCGCGATGAATCGATATAAATTACCACTCCCATTTTACATTGTACGTAGATCTATAATTTCGAGTTGAAAGAGTTGATACTCGAGAGGTCAGCTGAGGTTGCAAAGCTATTAATATTAAAATGGTTCCTACAAGAATAGGCTTTTGTTAACGCATTGACATTTGCATCCTACATTTTTGTGGCTCTATATGGGCTCGTTGCATTTGGCAGTCAGAACAAATACTCATTAGCCTCGATGTAGGCTTTATTCATTGTGCATTATTATCAATTGTCAGAACAATTGCGTCGGTGGTGGTGGTGATCTCATTCTATGGATGCTCGCAATTTTAATATTTCATATCAGGCTCGGTCTACGGCATAAATTTTGATTTATTGCCAGTACTTCTGAATTATAGCACCTAATAGTAGAACATTGAGGTAAAGGATATAATTTTATAATATTTTTTAATTAATTTATAAATAAAAACATAAACATATCGTTAACCAAACAATAGACAATGTTTAATTGCATGAAAAACAGATGTCACCAATTATTAAAATATTTGATATAATAATAAGCTCAAATATTGCATCTGAACAAGTAGTATTAGGGTAAAAAAATATATGTAGATTTATTTTTCTACAAAATTAACGACAACGACAAACGGAAAAAATCCTTTATGTTTTATTTATTTGTCTAATAACCCCAGCGTTTAAATCGGAAAAAGTAACTCAACATTTCTAAAATTTACGTCGTAACTCTATTGAATTATATTCTAGATCAATAATAAATTTTGTCAGAATCGTGACTGTCGGTTTACTTCAAAGCGCGCGGCCTTATCTTACGGTGACAGCTTACAAAATCCTTTTAATTAAACCTGCGAGTGTGACCAAAAAGAAACGAGAGGGTCTTAACATTGACGGCTGCCCACACCTTCCCACGTGGCTGTCGTCTTATGGCAAAACGATTCACAAATTGAATTCACAATGCCTTCCAAGAGAAAATCTATTGTAATTTTCACGAGTCGTTATCAAATACACTAGTAGTTGAACCGCGACGTGTATGCGAAAACACAAATTTTGTTTAACGCCTCGATTTTTGTCGACAATCATAAGTAATAGTTCGTTCATCATGTTCATCATGAATCTTACCCAAACCGTCTTCGTAAAATGATGAAAGATGAATGATGAAAATTTTTCTGAGATCAGTATGTACAGACAGATTAACACGGCCGGCGACATTGTTTTTACTTCCAGTATTTTCTCCTAATATTTTCATCTCCTCAATTACTTCTTCCTTCTAAATACAAATATCTTATAAGTATTTTATTATTTTATATACAGGGTGTCCCGTAAGTAGTGGTGTCAACGGTATTTTACAGATAGAGGGGTTCAATATCTAGAATATAATTTGGTGATTTTTTTTTATACCTTCTGGTTTAAAAGTTATGACATTTTTAAAGAATTATCATTTTTTCCCCCGTTTTATCACAAAATAATGTTATAAAAATTTGTTTACAATTATTTTCAATGATATTTTTATTTAAGTGGGTTGAGAAAACACAGGTCTTTCTAATTAAAATATTATTTGTAACCAATTAATAACCATGATTAAATAAAAAATTAAAATTTAAACAAGATTTAATTTATCAAATTTTAAGCAAAATATTTAAACGAAGCTGGTGTAAAAAAATTGTATGTAAGGTTACAGGACCATTATTTTAAAAATATCTACAATTCATACGGACTCTAAAAACGTATAATAATATTCACTGTCATTTTAATTAAAGTAATTTTTCAAAGTTAAACAAGCTACAAAGTACTATTTGTCGAAGAAATTTCATTATTACCTTATGCGAATTCCAATAAAACCAATGTAAATAGATACGGATAAGAAAACAATTTATTAAAGTAAATGCTCAAAATGTCTCCCTCTAACTCTAATGCATAACCGTCATCTTCTAATAAAGATTCTCCTGATATTTCCTAGGGCTCTTTGATTATTTTTAATTCGTTCGGACACGATTTGTGGCGTAGTTCATATTCATTATTATTACATGTCTCATAAACAGCTTGTTTAAAGTTAAGAACAGCAGACTGATGATGGTTATTTGTCCAGTCTGCCATCCTGGGGTAGTACCACCACTTTCGAATGTAACACCCGTGAAGAGACTTTGTCGCGTTTCGGGAATAGTTTAAAAGTAGCCAGGTATAACGAGAGGAGTATGCGCTGTCAATCTAAGATGGTACATGCTCGTCTCCTCAAGCCGGCATAGTGGAGGCGACTGCTACCGCGCAGGTTTCTCTGTAGTAGCAGTTGTTTCCATTCATGGACCGCACTCTAGCTTTATATCAGGCGGAGTGTTGTCACATGCCGAGCTACAATAAAAAAAACACCATAATTTACTTAATAATCTTTGTTTTAATAGTAATCCGGCATGTGATTACACTCTGCCTAATGTACTTTAGGTACGTAATCTCTGAATGAAGTTTGTGTGGCAACAGGCGTCAGTCTGCCTACCCCTCTTTGAACATCACTAAAGTCAAATTAAGGAACCGAAATGAAAATAAGGTTGGAACTACAAGCTGTTAGTATCTTACAGTAGGTTAAGACGTGAAAAAGTGCAAATTTCCGACTATAAGAATTCTTAAAATCCGTCCTGTTATGGGAATACATTATTAAAAATCGACGCCCATTTGTTGTATTTATGTCGAAAAAACATTGTAATTAAAATGATAGTGATCATTATTATACGTTTTTAGAATCCGTATGAATTGTAGATATTTTTAAAATAATGGTCCCGTAACCTTACATACAATTTTTTTACACCAGCTTCGTTTAAATATTTTGCTTAAAATTTGATAAATTAAATCTTGTTTAGATTTTAATTTTTTATTTAATCATGGTTATTAATTGGTTACAAATAACATTTTAATTAGAAAGCCCTGTATTTTCTCAACCCACTTAAATAAAAATATCAGTGAAAATAATTGTAAACAAATTTTTATAACATTATTTTGTGATAAAACGGGGGAAAAAATGATAATTCTTTAAAAATGTCATAACTTTTAAACCAGAGGGTATAAAAAAAAATCACCAAACTATATTCTAGATATTGAACCCCTCTATCTGTAAAATACCGTTGACACCACTACTTACGGGACACCCTGTATACTCTATTTATTTATTTATTTTCTATTGTGCACCACACTTTCTCTTATACTATTCTCCATCCTCTATAGGTTGCCTGGAAGAAATTGCTGCTCAGTAATAAGGCCGCCTATTGTGTTATCTAATTTTCCATAAATGTATATTCTGTTTTTTGTTTGCACAATAAAAAGTTTTTTTTTTTTTTTTTTTCACAGTGTGTCCATAATTGAAATGGACATATTTCTAGAGTAGAGTATTGCTTTTAATGGAGTGAGGTCGTCTCGCAAATATGGTGATCAATTTTGCCATTAGTCAGTTCATAGCATCTTAATTGACGATATCTGTTCATTGAGGTGAGTTGGTGGATCGCATTCAGCGTTTATTATATTATAATTATCCTTAAAACTTTCTGCAGAATTCATCATCTCATATTCCCCATGGTCTTTGGCTAAAACCTATAGCGCACTACATTAGATAGTAGAATGTGTCTGGTGGTCCAGTTGGTATTGATAAGAGACTGACTGATGAAGTTCGTTAACCCGGCCCAGTCGCGACGTCGCGGAATCTTAGAGAGAGTATTTTGGTCCTACGACGGATGACCAGTTCTGCTCCATGTTTCCTCGCAACTAAATTCACATAACATATAAATAACTACGTTTATTTCTATTCAGTCTACCGTTCAATGTCTTTTATTACCTTTATGACATGTCGAAGTGTACGAGTACGTTCAATTATTTTAATAAATCAATTCTTATCAGGGTTTTACTGACGGCGTTAAATAAGATTTCTCTAGGCTCACTCTCAGACTCTAGGCTCAATATTTGCATGTATCTGCGTGTAAATTATATGGCAATCTATTAAGTTGTGTAGATACTTTGCAGATAATGTAGTATTCAAGTCTGCGAGTGAATGGGGAACAAATTGTACATTAACATAAATGCAAACACGCAGTTTTACGAGGTACGGGCGATAACGCTGCCATTTACCGATTGTACTGATTATGTGATGTCGGTTCAATTCGGCGATTCATTCAATAAAAGTGTAGTAATATATTTTTTAATTATATTTAAAATTGCGTATAGGTGAAAAGAGTAACTTTACACATTTTCAGCACGTTTGATAAATCCCTTGCGGCATTTTCAATGAGAAACTCGTTTAGCTATAGAAAACTTCGAAGTGTGTTGTCTAGATTCGAATCGTTCCTTTCGCTCTGATCGCTCCGAGGTCTACCCTTTTGAAAGCAATATATTACTTTTAAATGTAAATGGTTTAAATTTATTGGAATGGTCTCTAGGGCAGTATGGTGTGAAGTCCTGCCGCGTCCAATTACTCTGGCCCGCTGCGGCCGGACAGGGAGGCGCCACGCCTCGTATCGCCTCTCGGCATCGATAATAAACCGGTCCCTATTCGGTTTTAAACTGATGTTAAGATTCACCTTTTGTGCCACGAGACGCGTTTAATATTAACAACACACATTGACAATATTTCTCTGAATTTTTATTCGTACAGTTTCGTACAAATTTTTATATTGAATATTTTTTTTTATTCCCATGTCCAGTTTTAAAACAATTATATGTAATCGTAATACCAGTTCTAATTGCCGTTGACATAATTACATGTAAATGTCGACAACTATCCGTATGGAATAAAAACTTGCGTTCTTATCGTCGATTTCATAGTTGCATCGTTTGTCTTAATTAAAAATGTTCTCAACAATGTTGACTATGTTGAACATCATTCGATGATTAACTATTTATGGTATCATTGAAGCTTCTAATGCTTCGTTCATTATGTCTAGTAGTTTCTTTGTTTTTGCAATTATTACACATATCTCCCCGCCTTTGAATACTGATAGCTCATACATCTTCATTACTTTCTCCGACAGACTATGTTTAATTATATTAATTTGTTCTAGCTGTCAAATAAATAAATGTCATGATAGTTTCTAAACGTATTTGCCAAATGTAATGGACGGATTTCCTACTTCGAATGTTTGCGTTCAAAAAAAATTATCTCTCTAAATCTGTTCCTTCCTTTTTTAATGTTTCGTGTTTATCCTCGTTTGTCAAGTCTTAAGTATTGTGACATGACCTCAATAGGATCAGGCCGTGAGAGATAATCTCGACCAGTAGTGTCCGCACACGTACTGCGGACCATATTAGGAAAGCTAGTTTTTGTACTACTCACTTCTCTGTAAAGCGTTCGACTTTGCGATGGCTTATTCTTTTTTTTTTAATTCGATAATTTTGGTACTGTATAAATAATAGTAGATGAAGTGCACCTTGAAACAGATGTATTTACAGTCATCTGTATTAGTTATACATTATGTATATCCTCGTTGCCTCGAGACCGGTGTAAGAGCAAAACAATGAAGGCGCCAGCGGTCCTGAGCGGCTCAGTTAAAACTGACCACGAGTCTGTTTTCATTACGTCTCATATTGACTATTAAAATAAACATTTACGTGCGTGCTGTAAATTTAGAAAATAATTTCTGTCCTGATCTACGTTCGAGTCTCAGTTATTTTGTCAAAACATTCGTTCAAGTTTGTTTTGTTTTATTTTTAACGCAAACAACTGCTACTACAGGTAAATTTCTACAGCCTCCGCTATTCAGGCTTGAGGAGACGAGTAAGCACCATTATACCTTCCAAACTTTCAGAACACGACGAGGTTACTTCACGAGAAAAATTTTAGTGATGATAGAAGCGTTTAGTTCGTATCGGAGAACAAATAATACCTTGTAACTTGTATGCAATGATGAATTCTATATTTGTTCAATGATTTTGTGCAAGCAAGTTATCCGCAATCGATCTTGTGAAATAACATTATTTCTTCTATGAATAAGTGAAGCAACTATAACTGCTACGGCCACGGCTTAAATCTACATTTAATTACCGTTTTATAATCTGTATGAATTGTAGATATTTTTAAAATAATGGTCCACTAATCTGACATACATTTTTTTACACCAGAAGCTGGCCGGTTTAAATATTTTACTAAAAATTTGAAAAATTAAATCTTGTTTATATTTAAATTTTTTATTTAATCATGGTTATTAATTGGTTCCAAATAATATGTTAATTAGAAAGCCGTGTGTTTTCTTAACACACTTAAATAAAAACATAATTAAAAAATAATTATAAACATATTTTTAAAACATTGTTTTTGTGTAAAAACGGCGAAAATATGATAATTTCTTAAAAATGTCATAACTTTTAAACCAGAAGGTATAAAGAAAAATTACCAAATTATATTGTAGATATTGAACCCCTCTATCTGTAGAATACCGTTTACACCACTACTTACGGGACACCCTGTATAAACTATTGATTATCTTAAATTATAGTTAATTAGACACGTCTAGATTTAATGCCTCGGCATGTGATAACACTCCGCCTGATGCGGCTAAAGTGCGGTATATGTTCGGGAAACAAATGCTATCATAGACAAGTGTTAGCAGGCACCAGTCGTCTCCATTATGCTGGTTTGAGTTTTGTTTGCTTCACGGGTATTGCATTAAAAAGTTGTGGTATTATAGGTCTGCCTACAGTATTAGATATGAATAAAGGTTTTAAGAATCGTGCGCAAACTTTATTTCCAAGGCATAGTGTAGTGTTTTTCTATACTTAGAGTCCTTTTTAGGTAAACAATTTATCGTGCTATAATCCGGAAGCGATGGTTTCCCGCTGGCCGGTTCGAGATGGAAACTGGTACCTTTATGAATTATCCAAACGAATGAGCGACATGTTGGCGCCCCGACGTTATTGCGCATGAGTATGTAGACATAACAGACTTTGAAGTATACTGTAACGTTGATTTTTTTTCGAACAAAATTCGTTCAAGTCTACTAAAGACAAATAGGAGAGGAATGTGCACTGTCAATCTGGATGGTGCACATTCGTCTCCTCGAGCCGGCATAGCGGGGGCGGCTGCTGCCTGTAGAGATTGTCTGTAGTAGCAGTAGTTTCCGTCGATGGTGTGTTGTCATATGCCGAGCTACAATAAAAAAAAAGATAAAGGAAAGTTTATGTTGTAGTTAGCGTTTGACAGTGTAAATGGTCAAATTGTTTGTTGATACTGGTAATGTACTCAATATGCTGTATTTGTTAATAGGACAGCTTCATTAGTCAACATTAACATTGGGTACCGTTAATTATGTGTGCCTTTGTATTGGTTTGTTCACGATTTTAACACCTGATGTCGAATTTGCTTGAAATGCGTTACGTGTTGTTTGATGGAAGGGATGAGGATATAGGAGGACTTTTATCGGTCAGTTAGATTGGACACGGATGAGGTACAATCAGCATCAGGTCTCTGCATCCGCATTAAGTGCTTGACCAATTTAATTCTTGTATTACGAGTGCCAGTGCAATCCCGAGAAAGAAAATCTTTTTTTTTTAATTGTAGCTCGGCATGTAACAACACTCCGCCTGATGTAAACCTAGAGTGCGGTCAATGAATGGAAACAACTGCTACTACAGAAAAACCTGAGCGGGCAGCAGTCGCCTCCACTATGCCAGCTTGAAGAGACGAGCATGTACCTACATTAACAGTGCACACTTCTCTCGTTATACCTGGCTACGTTCAAACTATTCCCGAAACGCGACAAGGTCGCTTCACGGGTGTTACATTCGAAAGTGGTGATACTACCCCAGGACGGCAGACTGGACAGATAACCATCATCAGTCCGCCTACCACTCTAATGTGTATGAGTGTGTAAAATGTACGGGTGTGTTGATTGGATAAAAGTCGTGTCTTATGCTCCTCAGATGTCAGACAATTATTTCTAAAGTACTGCAGCCCCAGCATGAGAAGAGATCAGTGTAGAGAAAGAAGTCGCTGCCATTCTTTTATGCTTATTATCCAGGAGCTTTAACTCACCCCGTTGACAAGTGAAGAGTTAATCTCGAGTTCCGCTGATCAGTGTTACAAATTGCATCTGTTGAAATCAATTGGATATTATTACAATGTGTCAGACGTCTACGTTATCTTATGTGTAACGGATGTTATTCGATCGTGTCCCGTTTACACAGCACTGTTTGGATTGGCTCCCGTTTTATTAGATATTTTTTTATCTTCGTAAGAAATAAGTTATCGTTCAGCTCGTACTGATCGTCGTCCACGCCATCAATAAATGTTGTTAGACGCAATTAATTTTTTTGCACTGTACCTTCGCAATCATTGCGACAACACAAATGCAGACAACAATCGCCTCCACTATGACAACTTGAATGTGAATTAACGTGTAGCATTCATTGCATAGGGCAGTTTCCACTTGTTATATTAGGCTATTTCTAAACTGCACTCGAAATTTGACTAGGTCACTTGGAATTGGTAGTACTGCCCCAGGACGGCAGACTGAGCTAATACTCATCGTCAGTCTGCCTACCATCGTAATTTGGTAGACATACTGAATATGATGGATGTCCCCATTGCAATAGAAGTAATATTTCTAGTTTTTGACTTACGATGAGTCGTTAAGATAAAAATTAGTTTTAATTGGCGGAAGGCTGCGCCGGCGTATCGATAAAATGGCAATTAATTTTTATTGATAGTCGCTTTTTAATTAATTATTTTTATGTCTCAGTCTCGTTGGTACGACAGAAAACATGTACAATCTCATAATACTGACAGATGTTTTCCATTTATCATTTTATGTATGAGTTTTGTTGATCCATTACTATTGCACAGAATCGAAATGACAATCGTTTTTCTTTGTGTGCATGTATATCATTGCAATATGGCTTTTAATTCAGTTATCTGCATCTAATCCCAAACAACGTGATAAGGAATCGTTGTGAAGAAAATTAACTAAAAAGATTATTGCGCGAAAATGAACGGCAGTGTAGAGCAGAGTGGTCGAAGCGAAAGTGGTATGTCGAGAGAGGAGAAAGCTCCATAGTTTCTGCCTACCCCAGTTGGAAAAGGGCGTGAATTAAGGAGCAGTAGTAGTTATATAAAGTGGATAGTAAGATGAAAACAAAAGAGCCTTTGTTACAAGAACTATAC
This sequence comes from Tinea pellionella, assembly GCA_948150575.1. Taxonomy (NCBI): domain Eukaryota; kingdom Metazoa; phylum Arthropoda; class Insecta; order Lepidoptera; family Tineidae; genus Tinea; species Tinea pellionella. The sequence goes on from OX411260.1 coordinate 8,087,427, forward strand.
CGGTTTATTTAACTAGACCTTTATAAAAACATATTATCTATATTGCTGTTTACTGCATAGTACTTATATTAACGTTTAAGTAAATACAAATTATGAATCAGACTAGATTTTGCAAATTTAATTGCATTTGTAATACTAAGGAATTTAATAAAGCTTGCAGCTGTGTAATGTTAGCTTTCTTGATCGGTTTAAATCTTTTGATATTTGCTAAATTATTACAGTTACCTTATAAGCTATACTAATATTATAAATACGAAAAACAAGTGAAAAATATTTCGATAAGATTTGGAAAAGTGGTCGTTTGCATCCTGTGAAATGAGACGCGCCGTGAGCCACAATATGGATTAGTTTCCCAAGATACAAGGGATTAAAGGGGAATTATTATCTTTATAAAATGATGGAGTTCCCTAAATTAGGTTGAATTAATTAAAACTTTAGTTAGTATGACCAAGTTATTATTTCCACTTAATAGTACAGTACCTAGATTACTAATGAACAAGACATGTAGCAATTAGTCGGAAATCAGGACGACGCCGTCCGTTGAAGCTTTTAATTAATTAATATGTAAAACGCGAGTCGGTGTTGTGAATGGACATAGTGATTCGACGCGCGAATGCTAACGTATTAACCGATTCGATAAGTAAGTACACTCGAGTAGATTGGATGTAAATGGGACCTAACAGATCTAGATTTTTAATTATTTTGTTCGTATTATAAAGACTTAGAATTAGACTTACAATGGTTAGTGTGGGCAAAGTCTGTAACATCTGTAGAGTGATTTATTCGTTCCACGTTACAGTGAACATTCGTCTCCTGAAGCCGGAATAGCGGTTACTACTGCTGCCTGAAACAAAGACTTGGTAATACTTTGGGCGCTGAGTTCTAAGTAAAACTTTTCAAATTCATTTTCATAATTTTCATAAGATCATGGCTAAAATTGGTATACTGAGAATTGCGGCCGTAGTCTAGCGGTAAGACGCGTGAACTCACGATCGATGAGTCCCGTGTTCAACCTCGCTAAATTTTGACCGGTGCCAAAGTTTGTTGTATGTACTTTGGTCGCTCAGTGCCTATAGGCACTATTAAAGAGTGGTAGGCAGACTAATGATGGTTATTCGCCCAGTCTGCCGTCCTGGGGCAGTACCACCACTTTTCAGTAACACCCGTAAAGCGACCTTGTCGCGTTCCGGGATTATGGTTATGGGTTATGACAAGCTACAATAAAAAAATCTTGATTGCCACTATCGGGAGCATCACGTTTCATTGGTTTTAGGGTTTACGCAAATCGTTACTCTTGGTTTACTGCGCATTCGCTATCAAAGCTTTGATCGTGGGGATCATTAAATTTTGTTTGGGCAATAGGTTTAGGCAAGTAACACCCAATAAACTGACGCATGTTTCACGTCGAATTGTTAGATGATTAAACATAATTGTCAATTTAAACGATATCCTATGATGTCAGATTATATTATGATTGATGTAACCACCCAGGGGATCGGGCATCGGAGCCAGCTATGGATGGTTTCCTGCAATCATTCAATTGGATGCATAATATTATTCAGTTGACTTATCATTAGGGATGCCAGATGAGATATTTTTGTTTTTTTTTTACTACGTATAGAGTAGAGGCAAAGGGATCTGTTTGGAAGCAGTCATCCTGAAACTAGAGAAGAGTACGTGTAGACATTACTCTATGGCAGCAGTTTTCTCTGTTTATGGAGCGTCACCAGGTGGGGTGTGGTCCTACGCCGGTCTACTATATAAAAATACAAGGAATAATTATTTAATATTGGGGCAGGAGTGAATCTATTTCTTATATGTTTTAAAATGTCGATGAACCCTGACGCTGATGTGACCAATGAAATACAATATGCACTGAAATTATTCACTCATCGATGGATTTGTAATCTGAGATTGTAACATTGTATATTCTCAGATTTCCCATTCGAATTTTTTTTTTCAAAATTAATGTTTAGTCGAAACAAAAGCATGTTATCAGAAATAAACATAAATCTAGTTAGTTACAAATGGACATGGGTTAAGTAGCAATCAGTAGGGAGCACTTTACTCGGAATGGTATAAGTTTATTATAAGTAAACGTCCTGCTCCAAGCTTCTGGAAATTTCTGTTAAACATGCAATAATGTCAGCGCTTCCAAACGTAACTGCTTAATTTATGCGTAAAAGAATTGATAAACTCTATCCCCCTTACCGCCTCTCACCTACCCAAAGGTCGACTGGCAGATAAAGCCTCACGGCTTTAAGTCCACCTTTTGTAAACTTACAATAAAGAATATAAATAAAAAAATAAAATAAAAATAAACTATAATCGTAAATATGATTATTCCAGTGGCAAACATCTGTTAAAATGGGTGGAACATTTAACGCCGAACAGAATCGTTTTCAATTCGATTCGAAGAGTTGTAGTCTTGTTGATTTATTCGTCTCAGAGGCTCATCAACAAACAGGACATTAGAATTGGATAATGATGGATCACGATGTGATGTTATGTCTTCAATTATAAAAACACGATTCGAATTGCTCATTCCGTTTTCATTGCAGCCTTTCGATTATGAGCTCGATCGTTTTATGAGAAATGTGAACGCTAATCGGTTGAGCGGTTTTTAATTTAAATTTAATTTGTTTTATTCATGATCAGTACAATTCACCAATTAGATAAAATCACCGCTCTCTGTACGAGTGGTGTGAAATTAATGTCGGCTAATTTTTTAGTTTCAAAGTGTAATTAATGGTTGTTTTCGCACTCTTCTTCGGCTCTTTTGATTCGAGACGTACAATAAGAAGAGTTGCACAGCGGGCGGCACATAAATTCAACATTTCCCATTGTCCTGTCGTCGCTCACGAAGCCGCTAAACATGTGTTGTTTGCAATGTCCTCAGTTAATTTAATCTGTAATAAGATAGGCGAATACGTAGTTTGATGTTTAATTTTAGTTAGTGACAGGTATAGGAGTGATGATTACGATAATGTGGGCCATGTAAGGTCTGGCATTTCTTCATCTTAAGTCGAGTTATCGTAAGACAATTCTTCGGATACAAAATGAAGGTTTCTTTAATGAAACTAATAGTAGTCGTCATTATGTAGGTAGACGTATAAAATGCCATATCCATGTATGTAGAGAGCGTCGGGTACATAATTTAGCAGAAAGTCATGTCGTATGTGCGGCCATGCGCCCCATGCACGAGAGGCAAAGGAGCCGCGTTTCACTAAAAAGGGAACTTGTTTTACAATTCTCGGATGTGACTTTTTCTCTTTTTCTGCAAGCGTGGAGTGTGAAAATTGCGACGCCACGACGAAACGAACATAAATTTACACAAATACTTTTTCGAGAATTTGGTCGTTAAAATGTTTTAGACCGTCTCTCTCGCAAGTTATTTTCAAGTCAGAACATAGATTTGTTGTTGAATATGTTTTTGTATTGCTTTCACATTTTTATCGTTTCACCGCTATAAATCTTTTTAAACCTATAGTTGTGGGTTGCTGTGGCTTCGATGTGTAATATATCACACCTAAGAAATCGGTATCAATAAATCATAAAAGACGCTTATTATCCTCCGCTCCGTAACCATACTACTTGATTTTTTGACAGTCACGTTAATGATCAGGATGTTTATTGCTCGTATACCAGTTTCTTCTAACAACATAATTCGTTTATCAGCAAGTGCTGCCTCTATGGCACTTTAGAAAATAATCATCGACTACATCCCTTCCTTATTTTTAGCTAATTAGGGATGTAAAAGACACTGCCCATTTTAGGCCTACTTAATATCTAATAGTTAACAAAATCATATCTTATTTGTACTATTTATTTATTTTAATTATAGCGACACATCTTCTACCAATCAATAGACAATGTTCAATTACATAAAAAACAGATATATTCAATTATTAAAGCATTTAATATAAAAATAACCTCAAATATTGCATCAGAAAACATCTAATTACACAATAACCTGGGTAAAAAAAACTTATTCTCCATAGGGAATATTGATTTATTTTTATACAAAATGAACTAAAAATTCGCGACAAACTCGAAAAAAAAAACGTGGGCTCATTTCTCTTAAGCAAATGGGTATCCTTTGATTGTGACTCGATTTCTATTCGTCAGTGTCCAATCGGCCAGGAATTAATATGTTTAATAGGTAAGGCGATGCAGCTAACCTACTGTTGATTGTACCTAGATGAAAATACACAGTAAAGCGTTTAATTTGTTATTGTTCCAATATATTTACTAGGCGTAATAGCTGAGTTTACTTTCTGCCCAATTTTGGATACATTCCTTTAATGTCTAAGCTTAATGGATGTTTAGATAAAGCATTTTGTGTAACATTACTATTTTTGGTTTTACTTTGTTCCGTTGTTGGTGGCATGGTTCTGTGTGCAGCGAGGTTTTATGTGTATTTTGATTTATATTATTAATTTTTTATTGTAACTCGTCATATGATAACACTCCGCCTGATGTAAATCTATAGTGCGATCCATGAACGGAAATAACTGCTACTACAGATAAATCCCTAAAGGCAGCAGTCGCATCCACTATGCCGGCTTGCAGGAGACGAATTATGCACCATTTAGATTGACACACGCTTCCCTCGTTAGACCTGGCTACTTTCAAACTGTTCCCGAAACGCGACAAGGTCATTAACATTGACCCCAGCATCGGCGGACTGGGCTAATAACCATCGTCTGCCTACCACTCTTTAAAATTAAGGTACTCGCTGCTCTCGCATTATTTAAATACATACTTATGTAAGAAGGTTTTTCGTGTTTCACATTGGTCCCATAGTTGTCTATAAAAGGAAATAAGAGATGCCATTGAACGAAAAGGGCTTTTAATTAGTTGGTGACATTTAATTTGCGTCTGGCGGCACTGCCACACACATTCCTACACGAGAATCCTGTAAGCCAGTGGTTTTCAATCTTTTATATATTTTTAAATTATAATTCATGTTTAAATACTCGAATACGAGTATTTGGATTGGCAACATTATAACAACACTTACTTTAAGTGGTATTTATGTGATTTTAACATGTTAGGAAATAATCTGTCTCCTGTCGGCTAAAGTTTGGAAGCCGCTGCATTCGATTTTTGTACGAACCCGCGCCGGTCTCCCAACAATGTTTCCCACCTCGCGGCGACAAGTTTTGGAATTTAAACGACCGCGCGGTGCTTTTGGTATCGCGATAGTCGATCTAAAATGGTGGCTGTGAACTTGTTTAGGTTTAATGTGATCATGTGTTTTAATTTAACAGAACTACGAGATCATCAGCACTTTTTGTGGGCGTCACTTTCAAAACGTTACGTTAGTGATTTTCATAACTTTGGTAACCGAGAGACTTCGTATAAGACCAAAGTATCTGTGTGTAGTTTTGTCATGTCTATATCATCTCTTCTGTTTAACTACTCTTTTCGGAACTTTAATCCTACGATTTACGTGCTTTGCGTTCGTTAGGGTCTACTGTGGTCATCTTAATCTTTCAATTTACTTTACATGATCGTGGAAAACCTTAGAAAAACATTTCGCATTAAGTTTATCCTGTATTCTTTTAGTTACGGAAAAGAATAATAATTCTCTTATTTGAACCTTAACAAAGTTCATACAGCAATATGCATAAAATTCGTATAATAGATTTTTATATATAAAAAAATCAGTAATTCTAGTTGAAGTAAACTAGTTAATAATAAGTATACATCTTAAAACAGATTGCGGAGAAGGATGCTGTACTTGTAATTATATGAAAGGTTATCGGATAATTATGATCATAATATTCTCGTTGTTAAAATTAAAACGTGATGGTATGGTAAATAGTTGTTATAATACAACAAATACAATAATACAATAAAACAATTTTTTAATTAATCAAAGAATGAAGGTGACCAGAGACAAGCATTCCGGTGAAAAATACGACAAATATGTAAAAAAAATGTGCGAATTTCAACCAGTGTGTAAATAGAGAAGGTAGTACCACAATTTTCGATTGTAACACCTGTAAAGTGACCGTGCCGAGATATAAGGAGAAGAGTGTGCTGTGTCAATCTAGATGGTGCATATTTGTCTCCTCAAGGCGGTATAGCGGAGGCGACTGCTGTGTTATGTCGAGATACTTTTAAAAAATACAATACCATATCTCTCTCTCTCTCTCTCTCTCTCCTCGTCGGTCCTATTGTTGAGGATCGTGACTCCTGGTGATTCGCTCAATTAGATGTTTCCATCTGGACACCTGGACTGTCCAGCGGCTTGGGACCTTCGACACCAATACCATATTTTAAGCAAAGCAATGATACAGTTTCAAAATTTGAAGAGAAACCTGTATAAGGTACATTAAATTTACTGTTTATTTATTCTTTTTGGTCCATTGTCCCGGGAGCGATGGACAACGGATTAACAGCGTCTACGGCGCCATCGCTACCGACTATGGCGCACGGGCATTGCCAATGTGCTTGCTCGCTTTGGACGTACACATGAATGTTAACTTGAATATCCATTGAAAATATTTACTTTAAACATGTTTGTAAATTATTGTGTCGAAAATATTATTTTTTTATTGTACTCGACATGTGACAACACTCCGCCTGATGTAAAGCTAGAGTGCGGTCCATGAATGGAAACAACTGCTACTACAGAGAAATCCCTACGGGCTGCAGTCGCCTCCACTATGCCGGCTTGAGGAGACGAGGATGTACCATCTAGATTGACAGTGCACACTCCTCTCTTATATCTGGCTACTTATACTGGCTACTCACGGGTGTTACATTCGAAAGTGGTGGTACTGCCCCAGGACGACAGACTGGACAAATAACCATCATCAGTCTGCCTACCACTCTTTAATGAGCGACCAAAGTACATATAAGAAAGTTACATTGGTCAGAATTTAGCGAGGTTCGAACACGGGTCTCATCGATCGTGAGTTCACGCGTCTTACAGCTAGACCACGGCCGCTCTTCAATATCGTAGGTCGTGGCAGGTATTGGTTGCAGTTTAACTTGGATTTCATCTGTTTGCATTCACTATACTTGCTCCCTTTTTTATTCTTCTCTTTTCATTTGATTGAATGTTCAATTTCGTTTATCTTCATTTGTGTTAGACTCACGACTAGTTTAGGTTTCGGAACACCTAAGATTTATTTTATGTAAATTTAATTAAAAAAATTAAATGCTTGTAAATGCGGCTCGAATCGTGTGCGGTGTAGTTTATCGGGATATAGGTGCGCGTGCGCCGGCGACGACGACGACGAGACGAGATGCGCCCGATTGGTCACATTAACATACAAGTACATGGTGCTTTGAACAATGTTTTTGTTTGCAGCTCGTTTTATCACCTCTGTTATTATGATGGAGGACTGTGTGTACTCGTGGGCATGCGAGAAGTTATTTTGTTTACGTTATGATGAATTTTAAATTAATCGCTTAATTATATTTATGATTTTTTTAAAAAGTAATTTATTAAATGTTTTTGTAGAATTTATAGTTTTAATTTTGCTTTCGGCATTTTGATTCGGATCCGTTAAGCCGGCATCTCAGCAGTCATCTCCGTTCTAGCTTGACCTCAGGCGGAGTGCGGTCATATGACGTGCTTAAATTAAAAAAAAAACCTTTTTGAGTAACATTGTTATCGAATGTTATTTATTATTACTATATTGAAAGATTACTACCTTTTATTTAAAGAACTAATATAAATAATGATAGTCTATAGTGCGCGAATTCTTAAATGTTACTAGATCCCACAGGACAGGCAAGACCTAGTGTGGGATCCACCAGTAAACAAACTTTTAAACACTATTATTTTATATAAAATTATTATTATTAAAGAAGAAAAATGCATTTGAATGTGTAATATTTTTAATATACAGGGTGTCCCGTAAGTAGTGGTGTCAACGGTATTTTACAGATAGAGGGGTTCAATATCTAGAATATAATTTGGTGATTTTTTTTTATACCCTCTGGTTTAAAAGTTATGACATTTTTAAAGAATTATCATTTTTTCCCCCGTTTTATCACAAAATAATGTTATAAAATTTTGTTTACAATTATTTTCACTGATATTTTTATTTAAATGGGTTGAGAAAATACATGGCTTTCTAATTAAAATATTATTTGTAACCAAATAATAACCATGATTAAATAAAAAATTAAAATCTAAACAAGATTTAATTTATAAAATTTTAAGCAAAATATTTAAACGAAGCTGGTGTAAAAAAATTGTATGTAAGGTTACGGGACCATTATTTTAAAAATATCTACAATTCACACGGATTCTAAAAACGTATAACAATGATCACTATCATTTTAATTACAATGTTTTTTCGACATAAATACAACAAATGGGCGTCGATTTTTAATAATGTATTCCGATAATAGGACGGATTTTAAGAATTCTTACTTACTGTACTACCTACTGTAAGATACTAACTGCTTGTAGTTCCAATCTTATTTTCATTTCGGTTCTTTAATTTGACTTTAGGGATGTTCAAAGAAGGGTAGGCAGACTGACGCCTGTTTCCACTCATACTTCATTCAGAGATTACGTACCACACAGAGAAACCTATGCGGTAGCAATCGCCTCCACTATGCCGGCTTGAGGAGACGAGCATGTACCATCTTAGATTGACAGTGCACACTCCTCTCGTTATACCTGGCACTTTCACGGGTGTTACATTCGAAAGTGGTGGTACTACCCCAGGACGGCAGACTGGACAAATAACCATTATTAGTCTGCTGTTGTTAATTTTAAAGAAGCTGTTTATGAGATATGTAATAGTAATGAATATGAACTACGCCAAATATTGAATATCGTGTCCGAAAGAATTAAAAATAATCAAAGAGCCCTAGGAAATATCAGGAAAATCTTTATTAGAAGATGTCGGTTATGCATTAGAGTTACAGGGAGACATTTTGAGCATTTGCTTTAATAAATTATTTTCTTATCCGTATCTATTTTATTGGAATTCGCATAAGGTAATAATGAAATTTCTTCGACAAATAGTACTTTGTTGCTTGTTTAACTTTAAAAAAATACTTTAATTAAAATGAAAGTGAACATTATTATACGTTTTTAGAGTCCGTGTGAATTGTAGATATTTTTTAAATAATGGTCCCGTAACCTTACATACAATTTTTTTACACCAGCTTCGTTCAAAAATTTTGCTTAAAATTTTATAAATTAAATCTTGTTTAGATTTTAATTTTTTATTTAATCATGGTTATTATTTGGTTACAAATAATATTTTAATTAGAAAGCCATGTGTTTTCTCAACCAACTTAAATAAAAATATCAGTGAAAATAATTGTAAACAAATTTTTATAACATTATTTTGTGATAAAACAGGGGAAAAAATGATAATTCTTTAAAAATGTCATAACTTTTAAACCAGAGGGTATAAAAAAAAATCACCAAATTATATTCTAGATATTGAACCCCTCTATCTGTAAAATACCGTTGACACCACTACTTACGGGACACCCTGTATAAAATATATATATACATATATAAATAATCAGTTTGAATAGCTTAAGCAGATCTCGTAACGGTCTTATGTAGCCTCAGCCTGTTCCCCCTAAATAGGGCGTTGTACCTTTAAATTGTTGTCAAATATTTGTTAATCGGACGTGTAGAGCACATCGCAAACATTGTGCCCGTCCGTTTGTTTGTCGTGACCAATGAGCCTGACGATGTTTACACGCATTGCCTCAGACAATATTGTCTTATTTTCATTTATCCCCTGCCTTTGACTTCGAAAAGGCAATGGACGTATCTTTTCTACAATGCAAGCTCAAGTCGAGTACACTATGTCTGATTGAGGAGACGATTGCACCTAGGGAATGCAATCCCGACTCGAGATCGAAAATTCGAGATCCCGCGGGATTGGAAATATCAATCCTGCGAGATCCCGGAATTTTCGAGATCTCGTCTAGTTTTAAAAATATGTAAAGTTCGGATGACTGAAAACGATGAAAACTCAAACAAATAAACCAATAATACATTTTTTTTCTGCAATAAGCATTATTAGTCGAACGACAATGCTTTTATATCGTTCAACAACTCCTTTCAAAACGGAACTCATGGATTCAACTGGTTTCGCTAAAAACGAAAAACGGTTAACTCGTTGACAGTAGAAAAACGGTTGATAAAAACGCCCATCTCTAGTTAGCCCGAGTAGATGTGTGTAGCGTTACTGAACACATCGGGATCCCGCGAGATCGGGATTGCATTCCCTAATTGCACCATCACGCAAAAAATGTATGTACAACGAATATTTAGCAGCATTATCAGATGAGGTTACGGCAGATCTAATGTCAGACAATAAAACAGATAATAATCGAGAACTGCAAAACGTGACCGACCGGATAATTGATGAACCATTGTAGATTGTCCACGATAAGTTTTTGTACTATAAAAAATCTAAACGTAACTGAGGTCCAAGTACGACGTTGCGTTTACGCCGTGACAGCGTAACGCGATTACTCTCCACCAATAGGATCGCTTCATTTATACGCGGTGGTCAAAATACCATCGTCTGATTGGCGGAGAGGTATCGCGTTACGATGCAACGTTGTATTTGGACCTCTGAACTCTTGGATTTTATAAAAGTGTGGTAGGCAGACTGATGATGGTTATTTGTCCAGTCTGCCGTCCTGAGGTAATACCACCACTTTCGAATGTAACACCCGTGAAGTGACCTTGTCCTGTTTCGAGAATAGTTTGAAAGTAGGCAGGTATAAGCGAGGAGTGTGCACTGTCAATCTAGATGGTACATGCTCGTTTCCTCAAGCCGGCATAGTGGAGGCGATTGCTGCCTGTAAAGATTTGTCTATAGTAGCAGTTGTTTCCATTCATGGATCGAACTCTTCTAGTTTTATATCAGGCGGATTACTACAATTATTAAAAAAAAACTTTAAATATTTACTCGTAATGAGGCAAAGTGCCTTATAAATGTCGGATTATCACTAAAGCTTTAGTTTTATTTTAATACGTATATTTTAGCTAAGTGTGGCGTAAACGTAAACGCTGCCCTCTAGGTGTTTTCTGCGGTCGGTATCCGATCGTGGAGGATATTGCGTGTAAATCTCTTTAGGCAATTTAAAATACCAACCACTAGGTGCGATCGTTTATGTTGAATATTTTCCATTCAGATGGTATTCAGCTGATTTTATTTTATTATTGCTCTTTGGTGAGACGATGTTGGAATTCCTTTCAAACTTTGTTTTCTTCTGTTGGTGCATAATATCTTATACTTTTCTTTTTAATGCAAAGGATGTCTTCTCAATTAGTTTTAATCCGATTATCGTATAAAGGATTTCCCATTTCGTTAACAAAATAATATCTTAGTTTTTTTCATTAATTTATTTTAATTATATCGACAAATCGTTTTCCATTCAATTGACAAGGCCTAATTACTTAAAAAAAAAACCAGATATCATCAATTATAATTATTAAAGCATTTAATATAATAATAACCTCAAATATTGCATCAGAAAAAGTCTAATTACTCAATAAACCAGGTAAAAAAAAAAAAGGAATGTAGATTTATTTTTCTATAAAATGAACTAAAAAGATCGACAAACTGTAGAAAAAATTGTGGCGCCTTCCTTTCCCTCAGGAGCTGATGGTCGGCCATGAGCAGTGGGTTCATGGGTGGCGTACTAACATCTATGATAAATCAAGATCACTGATCGATACAATGTAACTGTAGTTGAAATACAACCGTGATAATGTTATTGAATATATTTAAGTAAAAGGTATGGACCGCGACAGAGCATGTCACGGCTCAGCACCGCACGAACTAGATTAAAACTAGATCTTACATTTTAAGAGCTTACATTCATTAATAAGTACGACAGAGTAGAACTTGTATCTGTATTCATACCCATTCAAACCCTACAAAGATATCTCTACAGGCAGCAGTCACCTCCGCTATGCCGCCTTTAAGAGATGAGTATGCGTACAAGATTGACAATACACACTCCTCTCGTTGTACCTGGCTACTTTCAAACTGTTCCCGAAACGCGCGAGGTTACTTTAGACTAGGCTAATAACCATCATCAGTCTGCCTACCACTCTTAAACCACTAAATCTATGGTCAATATAAATATTAGGAAGTTTTTTGTTATCTTGAACCAAAATTCTTGCACAGCTCATTTCAATCCATATTAAAATATAAATAGCAGAATCACAGGTAGCTCTCTCTTCTTTTTAGGATAATTGCGCGTTTAATGAATAATCTGAAACACTATCATTTTTTGTTATTATTTTATTTATTTTAATATTTTGCTATAATATTCTGCTATATCTCGGAAAGTAGGCGTTTTAGTTGTATTATATGGTCGAGGCTATTCTTTTTCCGAAAAATACCCAAAAAAATGTTTGTCCAGAAGTCCGCTAACGCCGAAAACAGCTAGTTAATAATATGAAACTATTAATTGCCCAGAAGAAACAATTTTAATGAACGCGGGCCCTTAGAGTTATCCTAAAATGTCAATTTGTGCTAAAATACGTGAGACATGCAAAACAACATGATTTCACGAGAATGTTGTACCTGCCAACTATTTCGTTGCATTTACACGTAATAAATGTAATTGATGCAGAATTATAATGGCGGACTAATGATGGTTATTAGCCCAGTCTGTCGTTACCACCACTTTCGAATGTAACACCCGTGAAGTGACCTTGTCGCGTTTCGGGAATGGTTTGGTAGTCAATCTGGATGTGTACATTCGTCCCCTTTTTTTTTTTTTTTAATGTAGCTCGACATGTGACAACACTCCGCCTGATGTAAAGCTAGAGTGCGGTCCATGAATGGAAACAACTGCTACTACAGAGAAATCTCTACGGGCAGCAGTCGCCTCCACTATGCCGCTTGAGGAGACGAGCATGTACTATCTAGATTGACAGTGCACACTCCTCTCTTATACCTCCCTTAAGCCGGCATAGTTCATGGACTGTACTTTAGCTTCACTAGCTTTACATCAGGCGGAGTGTTGTCACATGCCGAGCTACAATAAAAAAGAAAACTTGAGGCGAAATGTTGTCATATGCCGAGCTACAATTTTAAAAAAAAACATGCTCCAATCACACACAAACATCTCGTTATTCTCAATGTCAGTTTGAAAAGCTCGTATAGCTGTGTGTCGGAAAGACTCGTCGTAGTTTTATTTCTTTTGGTGTGTTTCTCGTTTCTCAGAAATGTCTGCCTTTACTATAAAAACGAATGAATTCACCTCGGGTGTCGTGTTGCTCGACCGCCGCGCGCCCGTCTCAGACTCCGAGGTGTGAACGTAATTAATGATGTTTTATCAAAGTTTACACCGCCAGACATCATGTTCCTATTTTATTGCATGAAGTTAGTTTAGCTTGAGTTTGTGACCATTGAACGGCTCTGGATTGAACTAACTTTTCTCAATCACAAATGGTTTAGTTCGAAACTGACTACAGGAAAACATTGATTCGTCTAGAACTATCAAAGACATTTAATTTTGGGATTTTTAAAAAATTTGGTGAAAACAAAAATCACAAGATTTTATGATGAAATTTATTCTGACCGTGTAAAAAAACTAATAATTTTTTTTAAATAAAAAATATGAACCGAGTACTCGACGCATCAGTAAAGTTAAGGTGCAATCTGTGAACGCTGCCACAGACAGTGCCGTCTTTTGCAGTTGAGGGGCTCTAGGCTCACAATACTTGGGGGCCCATGTAAAAAAAATGTTATCCTTATTTTTTCACACATACAGTATTATTTCAAATTCGTACATATGAATATACGCAAATAATGATCTACTATGGTATAAGAATAAATATTTTTTTAGTATGATAAATGTTAATATTAAATTATTCACCAATAAAAAAATTATAAGTATTATTTTTGTACTTTTTTCATTTTACCTTGAATTATTTTTTTGTGTGAAATTGAAAAAAAAAAAATTTGCTTCCAGAGTCGGGGGCCCCACCGTGCGGGGCCCTAGGCTCATGCCTATAGAGCCTATGCATAAAGACGGCACTGGCCACAGAGTGAGATTGCAGACAGCTATCGCCTCCGCTGTGCTGGCTCAATGAGACAGGACACTACTCACATAATTTTAAATTTGAAACTCGGTAAATTAAAAGGTGAACGTAAGGACAGGACGTAGGTAATGCCGCCCGTAGCATCGTGTACTGCATGTATACCGAGGCATTGACCGGTAAAGTGTCAGATGTCAACGGGTATGCCATGCCACTCGATCTGGTAAATCGCAATTCCGTCGTTTAGTACACTAGTAACGGATATACGGACACGTTATGTCTTATGTGAATGAGATGTTTATGTCGTTGCAGTTTTATAATTGTCTTCACTGGTTCTTCTTCTTATTTTGTTAAATGGCCTCAAATGTCATGACAACGACTATTCTACCAATGTCGTGTAGGAAATTGTTAATGTTTTTGCATCAAATTGCAATGGCGTTTTACAATTTGTTGCTTTCTGGGGTATTTGGCGGTAATCCACCCGGTCACGTCACAATATGAGCGTTTTCGCGGCGTGGGTTAACCACAAAAAAACCGCTTCTGTTGCCTCATATAGAGTGAATTTTAATGTTTCCACAATTACTCACATAAAATTACGCAAAATAACACCAATTTTACACAATAATAATCACTAAAGTAATTAAGGAAATCGATAAAAAACCCTCAACCTTCTCGGGCAAAAGCGCGCCAAACACTGTTTTCACTGGTTAGTGGAAAGATGTGAGATTATCCTCTACCATCTTACCTTCTTTTTATTGTACCTCGGCATATGACAACACTCCATTAGTTTAGTTATGTTAAGCTAGAGTGCAATCCATGAACGGATACAACTGCTACTACAGATAAATCTCTTCGGCCAACAGTCGCCTCCGCTATGCCGGCTTGAGGAGACGAGTATGCACCGTCTAGATTGACAGTGCACATTCCTCTCGTCTTACTTTAGACTGTTCCTGAAACGCCCGAAAAACCCGAAACAAAATATATGGATTTGACGTTTCGTTTACGTCAGGACCACTACCTCTGTCAGACGAAATGAGATTAATAGCTTCCCTCTGGTAAGTTTCGTTTCTTTTGTAGCTCTAGATAGGACTCTGTATTCAATATACCAGGATTTAACAACTTTTTTCCTAGTTATTTCCCTACGAGATACATTTTTATTGTGAATAAATGTTGGTATTATACGAGTCTATTATGTGATACAGGTATATTGGCAGGTAGATAGATGGGATCACCTTTCGTATTGTATTTTCTATGTAATAAAACGACAATGTGTCTGCCAGATGCTCCAGCTCCTATTGTCCAGCTTTTTTTTTAAACACACCTTATATCTGTAGGATGGTCGATGTTTTTGGTTTTGTTTTTTTTTTAAATTGAGCACGCTTGATGGTCTGCTTCAGACTTCTAATTTTCAACAAATTAATAACTTTAATAAATTAACAACTTTCTGCCAATATGATCGCTACATTTGAATGTTTTTAAAGAACGGCCGTGGTCTAGCGGTAAGACGCGTGAACTCACGATCGATGAGTCCCGTGTTCGAACCTCGCTAATTCTGATCGGTACCTATGAAACTTTGTTATATGTAGTTGTTGTTGGTGTTTAAAGAGTGGTAGGCAGACTGACCATGGTTATTTGCTCAGTCTGCCGTCCTGGGGTAGTACCACAATTTTCGAATGTAACACCCGTGAAGTGACCTTGTCGCGTTTCCAGGTATAACGAGAGGAGTGTGCGCTGTCAATCTAGATGCTACATGCTCGTCTCCTCAGGCCGGCATAGTGGAAGCGCTGCTGCCCGCACAGGTTTCTCTGTAGTAGCAGTTGATTCCGTTCATGGGCCGCACTCTAGCTTTACATCAGGCGGAGTGTTGTCACATGCCGAGCTGCAATAAAAAAAACCTACACCGCCTAAATAATATTGTCTGACTGAAATATAAACTCATACTTGACTATTATCGTGTTTTCTTTTTAATTAAATACGTATCTCATAGTAAAAAGTGCTACGACGTCATCGTCATAGATTTTTTTTTTCACAACCACTCGTACTTAAGTACGTTGGATGCACATGTGCTGCTTAGGTTCACAATTTCTACCTGATGCCACAAAGTAATAAAGACTTTTTTTGAATAAAAATCTTTGAAACTTCTTATTATAATAAAGTGTATGCATTTTATTGCTTAGTATTGTATTGTATTGTATTATTTACAAAAGTTGAATGTATTTCCGTTGCAAGTGTTGCAATGGAGGCTTCGGTTAGAGGAAGTATGTAGTTAACGCTTTCGTACAATAGTAATTGTATGGGTTTTCTATTGTAGCTTATAAAAACGTTAATAATTTCTTTTTTAAATTTTTATTCATTATATTTTTATAATTTTACTATAGTGTCGCTGTGTAGCTTTACAAGTTAGACTCTGTACCGTTGTTATTACAATCGCCGTAGATGTAAGGCTCGTACTACAAGTGAAAATCTTCATGTACTTTATTTTTTTTTTTTTTTTTTTTTATTTAAAAACTTTATTGTTATTCAACAAAAGGCGAGCTTAATGCCGCAAGGCATTTTCTTCCAGCTGGCCTTCGGGAAGCAGATACGTAATGGTTACGGGTAGTAAAAACGATTAATCTATAATATAGATAGAAATACCAATTATATTCTCAGATAGTTACACACACATACACATTACACACACTAGTAATAATACAAATAATACAAATATTAATAATATACGTAAACTAATTCGGATATTAGTTAATAGATGTTACACATACATACATAATACGACAATAATAAACACATACTTACTTAATATATACAAAATAATTATGACTCGATGAGATGCTCATAAAGCTTTCTCTTAAATACAGCCCGACTTGGCGCTTGCCGTATGGTTAATGGCAAACTGTTCCACAGAGAAGATGTGATGACGACGAAAGATTTAGAGACATAGTTAGTAGAGTGGGAAGGAGTTGCAAGGGATAGGTTGTGAGAGGAGCGTAAGGATTTATTGTGAAGGGAACTAAGGAAGGTGAACATTTCTTTGAGATAGTTTGGAGTATTCGGTTCGTTTAGAATAGAAAACAACAAACACAGCATTCTTAGGTTCCTACGGGATCGAATGTTCAACCATTTAAGTTTAGAACGGTACTCTGAAATGTGATCGAATTTTCGTAGAGAGAATATGAACCTAATACAACAATTTTGGATACGTTGTAATTTATCAAGCTGGGCCTCGGTCATGTTCACGCTGCAGACATCACCATAATCTATGAGTGGGAGTAGTAAGCTTTGCGCCAGTACAATTTTGGTTTTTACAGGTAAAAAATTTTTATTTTTGTTCAACTTAACAACAACAACAACAACAATACTTTACCTACAATTCATACTTTCTCATCCTCCATATGAACTTGCCCCCCCCTAGGTCATCGGCTGGAGACGCCCTTGTCTATATGTTTAAAAAAAAGAAACCTTTTCTTAGCTCCTGTTTGATTTTCTTGTTGCTCGTAAACTTATATCACATGCGTATTTGAAATTAAATAACCGAGCCAGCAAATGTCGTGTAATAGTTGTCAAAACGGCAGCTTTCTGTCTGTTATGAACGGTTAATTTAGCAGTGGAAGCGTCTAAAGAGCCAAGTGACATTTTAGCAAAGCATTGGTGCTATAATTGTGTGCCGAGGTTTCGGTATGTGCGAGCAGACGGCGAGGCGCGATCACACATTAGACGAGGCACAAATAATACTCGATTATTCCCCGTCTACCTTGGAACGAGATTCACTATGTCGTATAAACTTGGTATATTGAATTTTAGCACTATTTTATTCAGTATTGTAAAGGAGTTTGTCAATGATTTTTAGTTCATTTTGTAGAAAAATAAATCTACATTTCTGATCGCTAATCCGTTTTAATTTTTTTTTACCCGTCTTGTTAAATTATTAGACTTTTTCTGATGCAATATTTGAGGTTATTATTATATTTAATGCTTTTGCTATACGATGCAATTAAACATTGTTTATTAATTGGCAAACGATGTGTCGATATGATTTAATTAAAATAATAATTAATTCGGCGTTTCCATTGACAAATGGAATGCTTTGCCCTCCTTGCAAGCGGAGCGTGGAAAAGTTTAAAGCACCTTCTCAGGCCGGCATAGTAATGGCGACTGGAGACACCGTGTAAGCGGTTCTCGAGTCGTCAGTGCTCATGGACCTCCACTGAGTTTACCATCAGACCAGTCGAGTCATGCAAAAAAAAAACTATTAGATATCAAATGGACTTGAAAATAGGCATTATCCTTCTGAGAGTATTACTGGAGTATAATTAAATTGTTGAATGAAACCGATCCGAGACATATTGCACGTATGCCAATAACCGGGCTCACATAAACGAATCGGCTTCGACCAGGTACGCAAGATTTGGCATCGGCATTTTAAAGATGATGTGGGCGAGTATTATTTTTATTGCACAACCGCCTCAGTGATACTTTGCTTTTTATCGGTTAAAGTTCACATTTTTATTGTAGCTCGGCATATGACAACACTTCGTCTGATGTAAAGCTAGAGTGCGGTCCATGAACGGAAACAACTGCTACTACAGAGAAATCGAGTGTGCACCATCTAGATTGACAGTACAGTCCTCTCGCTATACCTGGATACTATCAAACTACTCCCGAAACGCGACAGGGTCACTCACTTCACAGGTGTTACATTCGAAAGTGGTGGTATTTGTGGAAATTTTATTGGTTCGATTAATTTAATGAATTAGTTTTTTAATTGCAAAGAACTCTTGATCCTAACTTGCAGATTTTAATACTGACCAGTGTTGCGTAATGTTCGAAAACTTTCCAAGCTACATTGGTCCTCTGCCTTCCCATGACGTCACAACATTATGACGTATTCGTGAGTGCGGCCAAAATGATCGGCAGTAAAAAGAATACGTCAGTGAGCGGATATTGGTTGCTATTTCCGCACATAAAAATTGTAAACACATCACAGCCATTGATATATGTATACAACTAGATAAGCAATAATGCTCCCAATGTGATGCGAGAGAAAAGATGACCGCAGTCACTTTCAAGCTTTCTGTCAGTTAGTATTTGACTGTCGACAATATCACGCTTTTTTCATGTCCGATGTATGAGGTTCGATTCTAATATATATATAAATATATGTCTACAGGTATAGCACACACATAAATGGCTTCCCTCTCTTAGAGTAGCCGAGATTTATTATTATTATTAGAGATAATTGAATGGGGAATTATGCCACCAAATGAATGCTTGTTTAAATGCTAAAGATTTTTTTTAACAACAAACATCGTCAAAAGCAACTAACTACTCCCACTCATTAGGTAGTGATGGAAAATCAATTAAAACCGACCAGCATCTTGTCCAAACTAGTTAAAATATCAATAGTTAAAAACTAGTTTTTTTTAAAGAAAATCCTACATTAATAAATTATTTGACGCCGGATGCTGTTAATGGTCTGCTTTAGGTTACACCTATTTCATTTTGACATTTTATTTCGACATATTTTTGCAGAATCGTTATAATATATGATCGCAAGTGCGGTCCACGATCGGACAAACAACTACTATTACAGTACCGCTATGAGTTTGAGAAGACGAATGTGCTAGGTCACTTTAAAGTGTTTCTCTCGATCGTGACAGCACTACCCCGGGTAGGTAGACTGGACTGATAACCAGCATCACCATTTATTTATACACAAATATTAATGTTAGAAGAAACCGGCCTCATTAATATCATAACGTCGGATTAACTGGTCGTGGCCCGTGTCTGGTGCACTCGCGAAACCCGTTACTCCGTGGCTTATCAATGGACGAGCTTTTAATGAACTCTCCGCTATCTCTTTCTGAATGAAGTTTTATTGCTTTTTCTAATTGTTTACGGCGTATATTTAGTTTATACGATTTTTGTGATAAAATAATTAGGTACGCTTTTTGTAGCGTGATCGGTCGAGGTGTTCTATATATTTTTATATGTCATCATTAAAGCTATCGACCTGTTTGCGAATATAATTAATTGATATATTCGTAACAGGTGTTCACTGTCGTTTGTATTTGCTTTACTATAATATTTATGATTATTTTTGTCGTATCTAATGTTTAAAAAAGTGTCTATGTGTAATATAGTTGTCAGGTCGAATAGAA
Source organism: Tinea pellionella (assembly GCA_948150575.1). Lineage (NCBI taxonomy): Eukaryota > Metazoa > Arthropoda > Insecta > Lepidoptera > Tineidae > Tinea > Tinea pellionella. Next base: position 8,107,602 of record OX411260.1, read on the forward strand.
TATTCATTTTAACTTTAAAGTTTGTCATTGTTGGCCCATGAATGAGACCCGTGTTCGAACCTCGTTAAATTCTAACCGGTACCAATGTAACTGTGTTATATGTACTTTGGTCGCTCAGTGCCTATAGGCACTATTTAAGAGTGGTAGTAGGGAATGCAATCCCGACTCGAGATCGCAAATTCGAGATCCCGCGGGATTAGAAATATCAATCCTGCGAGATCCCGGAATTTTCGGGATCTCGTCTAGTTTTAAAAATATGTAAAGTTCGGATGACTGAAAACGATGAAAACTCAAACAAATAAATCAATAATATTTTTTTTTCTGCAATAAGCATTATTAGTCGAACGACAATGCTTTTATCTTGTTTAACAACTCCTTCCAAAACGGAACTGTTTTTGTTTACAAACAGTTGATGGATTCAACTGGTTTCGCTAACAGCGAAAAAACGTTTTACTTGTTGACAGTAGAAAAACAGTTGATAAAAACAGTTCGTTGAATCAACGCCCATCTCTAGTTAGCCCGAGTAGATGTGTTTAGCGTTACTGGCCACTGTCGCCCAATCCCGTCAATCTCGAACGGGATCTCGTCATATTATGCTTCGGGATTGATCCCGAAGAATTACACGAGATCTCGCGAGATCGGGATCCCGCGAGATCGGGATTGCATTCCCTAAGTGGTAGGCAGACTGATGATGGTTATTTGTCCAGTCTGCCGTCCTGGGGCAGTACCACCACTTTCGAATGTAACACCCGTGATGTGACTTTGTCGCGTTTCAGGAATAGTTTGAAAGTAGCCAGGTATAACGAGAGGAGTGTGCACTGTCGATCTAAGATGGTACATGCTCGTCTCCTCAAGCCGGCATAGTGGAGGTGACTGCTACCCGCACAGGTTTCTCTGGAGTAGCAGTTGTTTCCATTCATGGACCGCACTCTAGCTTTACATCAGGCGGAGTGTTGTCATATGCCGAGCTACAATAAAAAAAAACATGTTCTTTGTTATTCAATTGTTCTAGGGACCCCTAGAAAATGTAATTGTCTTGTCTTTGAGGAAAAAGTTGTGGCAAATTATTATCCTGTGTTATTAACCGACTTCCAAAAAGGAGGAGGTTATATGTTCGTCGCGTATGTTTTTTTTTATGTATGTTCATCGATTTTTTCTAAACGGCTTGACCGATTTCAATGATTCAAATTGTACTGTGTTAAGCTGCATCCCATAGTGGTCCCATATATTTTTCTAAAATGCACAGTGTGTAGTTTTTTAGTAAAACGGGGAAAAAAGTCAGTTTGTAAAATTTTTTTGCTTCGATTTACTTGAATTTTGGCATACATACTTTACAAAATAAATAATGAAACACGTGTCACAGCATTTCTTGAAATTCAACCCCTAAGGGGGTGAAACGGGGCAAAATGGGTCGAATTTTTTCTTAGTCATAATTACTTGAAATTTGGCATACATACTTTACAAAAGAAATAATGAGACACGTGTTACAGCATTTCTTGAAATTAAACCCCTAAGGGGGTGAAACGGGGCAAAATGGGTTGAATTTTTTCTTAGTCAAAATTACTTGAAATTTGGCATACATACTTTACAAAATAAATAATGAGACACGTGTTATAGCATTTTTTGAAATTCAACCCGTAAGGGGGTGAAACAGGGCAAAATGGGTTGAATTTTTTCTTTGTCAAAATTACTTAAAATTTGACATACATACTTAACAACATAAATTATGAAACACGTATCAGCATTTCTTAAAATTCAACCCCTAAGGGGGTGAAACGGGGTAAAATAGTATGAATATTTTTAAATCGGATTTACTTGAAACAGCAGAAATGCTTTACCACATTAACAATGAAACTTGCGTTTCAACCCCGAAGGGGGTGAAACGAGGTAAAAAAATCTATATTTTTAGTGACAAAATACATAATATATTATGCTCTACAATAGAAACAATTATATATTAACTTGCGTTTCACCCCGAAGGGGGTGAAACGGGATAAATTGGGTTGAATTTTTGCCAGATTTAATTAATTCTTAGTATATTTGGTTTTGCTGTTTTTGGTCCGCTACCCTAAAAATGGAAAAATAAAAAACCTTTTCAAAAAAAAAGTTGAACCGACTTCAATAAACACAAAAAGCACTCAAAAGTGAAAAATAATTTTTCACAAGAGTATCTACACACAAAGTAATAAACATAAACACTAATAAATGTTTATTATATACAAATTAATTGTCTACATATCTGCCATATTTTTGGAGTAGGTGCCAAGATATACCAATTCAAAATTTCAGGATAGGAACACTTGGATATCTTCCTAGATATCAAGTATATCTATAAATGTTTGCTTGGCACCTACTCCAAAAATGTGGTAGGTATGGAGACAATTAATTTGTACATAATAAACATCTATTAGTGTTTATGTTTATTACTTTGTGTGTAGATACTCTTGTGAAAAATTATTTTTCACTTTTGAGTGCTTTTTGTGTTTATTGAAGTCGGTTCAACTTTTTTTTTGAAAAGGTTTTTTATTATGTTATGTGTTTCTCATTTGTGTTGGCTCCAGAATAAACGCCTCGGAGGGCTCACGACTCTTTCTAAGAAAATATGATAGTTTGTTATGACTAGTGCCATATTTGTATAAAACTAGTTCGTGTTTGTGCTATCTTTTGTTATTTTTTACTCGTGAACGTGACAGAAAGTGTAATGATAATTTCTGCTCGTGTGCGTCTTGGATGTTCAGTATTTCCTTTTGTTTGTTTTTACAAGTTCTTTTTATTGTATTAACTAGCTCCGACTTCATTCCAAAAGAATTAACTTTTGCTATGTTATTTTCGCCATCATCCACTACTTACTCAAAATCCTTTACTGTCCATGCTGTCCAACTCTTGAACTCTTTACCGGTCACTATCAGAAGAGCAGAGTCACTGGCTATATTTAAAAGAAAAATAAAAGAAAACCTATCTACTTGTCCCTAATATTCTCATCTCCTCAATTACTTCCTCCTTCTAAATACAAATATCTTATAAGTATTTTATAATTTTATATATACTTTATTTATTTATTTATTTTCTATTGTGCACACTTTGTTTCTATCTCTTATACTATTCTCCATCCTCTATAGGTTGCCTGGAAGAAATTGCTGCTCAGTAATAAGGCCGCCTATTGTGTTATCTAATTTTCGATAAATGTATGTTCTGTTTTTTGTTTGCACAATAAAGAGTTTTATTATTATTATTATTATCATTTTGTGATCTTTAAAAGTTATATTCTGTTACTTTCGAACTTCTGGATTTCGCTCAGTATTTCGCGTCCTACGCGTCGCAGCACTTTTCTTTCCGTTAGGGTCACTATACTCGATATCAGACTGCTATTACGTAAAACGACATCGGTATTTAGTTTATAAGCCGTTATAGGTAAAATGTGAGTGTTGTACCCGCGTGGGGGTGCGTGGGCGTTTGACCTCTCATCCTACGTGGGCCGTACGCAGCTTTCTATCTTACCATTCTGATCGTAATCCACACCAAACTCGAGATATAATTGCGACCTCAGCTTCAAATATTACCTTTATTTCCCAAAGTAGTGTGAGAGATGCTTGAACTTTTCAGCTGTCCGGTACATCCAGAGGACTGGATGCAATTACAAACTCATGATTCTCTTAGGAATGTATTATAAATGACTAAAATTCTTTACAGATTAATTTATATGTAGACATTACCTAGTTAAGCAAAATTAATAACTGTTCGGTATCTTACAAACATTATTTAGCAATCTATCGCATTTTAGCTACAGCAGTTCTTCAATCATTGAAATTGTTGAGATCGATTTGGTTGGCACAAGTACAATTCAGCTAAATTTATATGCACTGAAATTCTAAGCGCAATTTATGATTTATGTAATAAATATTACTTTAGAATTACTAATAATTGATGCAGGCATTTTTTTTTTTTTATTGTAGCTCGACATGTGACAACACTCCGCCTGATGTAGCTTTTCTGCTACTACACTTGCTTTCGTTTTGTATTCGACTACTATTCTAGACTAGGACTGTGGCTCGTTGCCTGTCACTTTTAGCTTAATAATTCAGTGATAAATAAATTAAATTATTTGAAAACACTACTTTCCGCTAATCAATGTTAATGAGGGTAGGTGCGACTGTGCACCATTAGGTGTTAATGTCACCACCAGCATGCAAAAACGCGTTTCACCACTCCACGTCTCCCAATTTCACCGATCTAATTGTTCAAACACGGATAGTTTTAAAGATTTTTCATACGTATGTAGAATTGAAAATGTATGATTATCAGGAATAGTATGTTCTGTTTCTAATAGGTGTTTCGCGAGATGAGATTTTTCGGGATGATTGTTACAATACACTTTTCACAATTCAGTGATAAAAAATGTCCACCTGACGTGTCTGGGACGCGGCAGACACAATTGTTGGGCAGCTTGTCGCATGCGCGTGACACACTTGACAAAAATAACCCAACCATATCTCTCGAGATAGTTGCTAGATACACGCCCCTCCCATTGTGATCGCTATCGATTAAAGGATTACGTACTACCGACCTCGATACCAATTATTGCGCACCATACAACACAATTTGAGAGCAATTAGTAGAAATTCCACGAGTTGCTCATTCAACTTGGCTGTTATGATGAATTAAATGTAGATTCATTATTACTATACATATGTTAATATTAAATTATATTGAAAATTAAATTTAAAAAAACCAGCAGTTGATGGTACTACTAAATAATACAGAGCAGCCGTGGTCTAGCGGTAAGACGCGTGAATTCACGATCGATGAGACCCGTGTTCGAACCGCGCTAATTCTGACCGGTACCAATGTAACTTTGTTATATGTACTTTGGTCGCTCATTAAAGAGTGGTAGGCAGACTGATAATGGTTATTAGCCTAGTCTGCCGTCCTGGGGTAGCACCACCACTTTCGAATGTAACACCTGTGAAGTGACCTTGTCGCATTTCGGGACGAGTTTGAAAGTAGCCAGGTATAACGAGAGGAGTGTCCATTGACAATCTAGATGGTACATGCTCATCTACTCAAGCCGGCATAGTGGAAGCGCCTGCTACCCGCACAGGTTTCTCTGTAGTAGCAATTGTTTTCGTTAATGGACCGCACTACATCACATCACATGCCGAGCTACAATTTAAAAAGAAAAAGAAAGATAAAATAATTTCTACGCGTTCACGTAAGCGCTGTGAAGCTTACTATTAAAGTGTCTGCGCAAATTGGAGGACGTGGGTTTGAATCCCACCATTAATCAGACGATGTTATTTCGACCGATTTTACGTTGTCACGGCGTAAATGTAAACTCGTACTCGAGCCTCTGAATGTTTAATACGCAAAATATATTGAGGCCATATTAATGTCTCAATCAATAGTGTCGATTAAGAAATAAATTAGTCGTAATTAGAATATTAAATTGCCGATAAGATTTGTAGATAATCCGTTCACGTGAATTTTGTCACGTAAATGTGTATAATGTGTTTGTTACAAACACAATCTTCGGGAAGAAACAAAAACCGAATTGCGTTGCTCTGAAAATGAGACTTTTATTTAGTTATAACGACCTTCCCAATCACGTCTTTCCCCCTTCCTATAACATGGGATCCTTCGAGCGCAGTGTGAAGAGGCATCTCATCATCGGCATAGCAGTTCATGGATCGCACTCTGGCTTAACTTTAGACGGAGTACGGTCATATGACGTGCAAACAAACCTGATAATGAGAAACGATATTAAAAACTATTATTTCACTTTATTATATTGTAATTTAAAATATTATTCGTTCCAATATTGCAACCACTAAAACAGACGCGTCATGATCATAGACTACATAGTTTTTTACATCTATGGCTAAAAATTCAAATACCAAGCACACTCGACGACACGCGACGTCGACATTCTACGACTAACTTCTGCTGCTCTGATTTTTTTCTTCCGATACAATGAAATGATCCTTACTTGAAACTGAGTCGAACCGCATCAAAAAAAATTTTCATCAAAATGACTCATTTCCATGGACAACTCAAGCTTGACCAGAAAAATTATTATGTCAAATTCGTTTTCATAAAAAAAGAGCAAATGGTTCCTAAGACAGTTTCCCTGTATCTCCTGTGGTTTAGGATTTCCCCATACTGTCCCAGTTAAAAAAATTACCCTGTATATTCGGAATAGGTGAAATTATCGGTGCCTCATTATCGAGTGTACTTTAACTTTGGTTCCATTGACAACTTTATTATTGTTGCTCGACTTCTAATTACTATAAATATTATCTTATCTTTATTGATACAATTCCATATAAGTTATATATATTTGTGTATTATGTCCTATAAAAAATATATTTATTTAAAATTAAATTAAAGCTGGCATGGAAAATAATCGTCTAACTTACAGATTGATTGTACCAATTTCTATTGGTCGATGTTCATCCAGCCGAGAAGGTGCTTATTGTACAGTAACAAGAGGAGTGTGTACTGTCAATCTGGAGGAGACGAGCATGTACCATCTTAGATTGACAGTGCACACTCTTCTCGTTATACCTGGCTACTTTCAAGTCACTTTACGGGTGTTACATTCGAAAGTGGTGGTACTACCCCAGGACGGCAGACTGGACAAATAACCATCATCAGTCCGCCTACCACTCTTTAATAGTGCCTACAGGCACTGAGCGACCAAAGTACATATAACAAAGTTACATAGGTACCAGTCAGAATTAGCGAGATTCGAACACGGGTCTCATCGATCGTGAGTTCACGCGTCTTACCGCTAGACCACAGCCGTTCTTGTTATATATAGTCGAAGGAAAAGTTTAGAAGAGTTAAAATAAACACTCGAATTTCACTTCAACGACCGCAAAGTTAGTTATGCGAAAAATACCTAATTATAGTGATCACAATTCGCCATCATGAAGAATAATCTAGTTTTAATAATTCGTCCTGAATAGCTTCGTACATTGCACAGCTGCACTTGTTCATTTGTAGGCGGAGAAGGAAGCGGATAACGAGTGCATGTCACTTTAATGATGCAAAAGCCTTTAGATTGCTATAATTCTCCACATCTCTATAGGCACTATGAAAGAGTGGTAGCCAGGCTGATGATGGTTATTAGCCCAGTCTGTCATGTTGGGGTACTATCACTTTTGAATGTAACACTCGTTAGGGGTCGTTTGCACCAGAGGGCTGGTTAAAGTAACTTTAACTATTACTTTTACGTTTACATTATGGTGTATATTTACTCCACACGGTTACTTTAACCTTAGCCGTAACCAGAGAATCTTGGCTGGTTAAAGTTAAAGTAATCGTCAAACCAATGTTACTAACGTCAAATGTGTGAAAAGAAGCCAAAACTCTTTTAACGATAACAATATGAATTTACACGATATTGCAACGCGTGTGAAGTAAATGTAAACGTTTAACGGTCGTCGTCGCCGTAAAAGTAATAGTTAAAGTTACTTTAACCGGCCTTCTGCTGCAAACCGCCTTAGAGTGACCAATCGAAAGTTGTCACTTGATTGAATCGACAACAAAATGCATGGGATTTGACTTCTCGTTATCACTTGTGTGACAGTGAAACGTCACATCCCATATATATTTTTTTTATTATTGTAGCTCGACATGTGACAACACTCCGCCTGATGTAAAGCTAGAGTGCGGTCCATGAATGGAAACAACTGCTACCACAGAGAAATCTCTACGGGCTGCAGTCGCCTCCACTATGCCGGCTCGAGGAGACGAGCATGTACCATCTAGATTGACAGTGCACACTCCTCTCTTATACCTGGCTACTTTCAAACTATTCCCGAAACGCGACAAGGTCACTTCACGGGTGTTACATTCGAAAGTGGTGGTACTGCCCCAGGACGACAGACTGGACAAATAACCATCATCAGTCTGCCTACCACATATTTTGTTTACAATACAATACAATTGTTTCCCACAGGGATAGGCAGAGACAAAGGAACGCCATTTTGTTTACGATTCGTTGAAATGACTTTCGATTGACTTTAGGCAAAGGATATTAACATTTCGCGTTTTGGGAATAGTTTGAAAGTAGCCAGGAATGTGCACTGTCAAAATGGATGAAGCACATAAAAAACATTATCTATGCCTATTATGTGCTCCAAGTCAGAATATACCTTCTTTAACAGTACCACAGATTGACTGGTTCATATAATTTAACTAGATTGAAGTCTTGTTGGCTAATATCGTATCGTACCTTAGTTTCCCATGTCATTTAACGTTCGGGTTAATAGTTGATAAGCACGGTGTGCGGGAGTCACCGGCCTCGTTATCTGTTGTCCGCGATATCCTTACTAATGTTTACACGTCTGACTCGTAGTGGTGGGTATCTGTCGGCTCTGTGCCCGCATGCAGGTGAGGGTAAACATACTCGCGATATCCGTGATCAGATATAAGCTCGTAATTGCACAAATAAATGTTCCTATAAACAATATCATATTCGTATAATAATTAAATATTTACAGAAGGTGGTACATTCTAAAAACGTGCGCAAGATTAAGGGCGTGTAAGACTATTACGTAACCTGCGTTTAACTTGATACTCCTTAATCCTCGAGGGCACAAAAAATGGTGTAGGATCCTGTTTTTAAGGACGTAAGGGATCGCGGGCGCGAGGGACGAGGTACCGGCACCTTGGAGTCGCGCCACGCTGCCGCCGAATAAATTATGTTCTTTCGGTTCGAGATCCCCTCTCCTCTCTAGTGTTATCGATCGAGTCGGATAATCCGAGAGGTCGGTAGATCGCCGGCGCCTGCGTCCGCCGTCGTGACCTATCGCCCCTCGCTAACTATATCGGAATGCAATATAACAATAATTATAATGAGTATTCGATAAATAAATTCTGTACAAAATAATATCGCACTATCAAATGCAAACAACATATTAAGAATAATGTCTGCACTCGGATGCAGTGAATATAATCCGTTAGGGTGAGCTACAGAGTTCACTATCTCACGAACCGTACATACACCACCATCCGCGATCCACAATTGGTGATGCTACATGACCAAATTTGAACGAGCGACAGTCTCGGCTCTTTCTGCCACCATACTGGGAAGAGTTTTGCGCGACCAGTATACACATTCCGACCATACTTGTTCAATTACTGAGGTTCGAGCTATGTTGGATTCTGTACATTTTTATTGCGAGTATATTTGTGTATTGACTATCCGACGGGGTCTTCCCGTATCGATGCCCTAACGCAAAATGATAATAACGCTGAACGCTTTAATCGGAGGTGATGTAAATTTTACCTCTATCGGGGGCACATATGTGAATTAATCGGATCAATGAAAAAATGTTATAATTAAATCGCAAAAGAAAGTCAGCTGTCACCGTTTTTATAGCATCATAAAACATGAGGCCCTTCCGCGTCGTAAATTTAGTCCAATCGCTTAATGATTAGTAATGTTACCGTAATATTTTTTATGGTACGATACGAGCGACAACTCCGATCGCTTCCTTTCCTATTGTCACATCGTCTATCGCGACTGCTCACAATTAAATTAGATAATTTATGTATGACCGTTTACGACTGGCAGAGTCCAGACTGTTCGATATGTTTTCGTACGCGGTCATCGCTCAAATTAAACTCCTCGACGATCGTTCATAAATTATTTATGTTGTTACATTTCTGATAATAAAACAGAGCCATCTTTGTTAAATTTATCATCTTCGTTACATTAGCGTATACAATAATTTCATTTTGGTAACATAATTGTACACAAACATTCCACTGACATAATTCTCGCGATACCATCACCGCCATTGAATAGTATCGTTGTTTGTTATAATTAGAGTGCGTCCAATAAAAACGTACTCGTGTTTGTTTATTGTAAGAAACTAGTGGATGTGAGCGGGCATGCATTATCTGCGGTGTGAATGAATCGCATGCACCAGTGCGAGGCATTTGACGTCGGCACGGATTCCCAGCCTAGCATCGCCAGACCGTGCACCTACATATTTATATAAGAGAAGTATATAGAATGTTACACGCGTGAAACGAAAAGAAACTCAATTGCAAAGAAATAAAAATAAACAGCAATGGACCACCTTTAGCACGTGCAGCAAAAATAAGCTGATAAGACTTGTTTTCAGCATATTTTGCTTAGGTTTGTAAACTGTCGGTTGTTCAAAAGTATATTAAGGTTTAATGAGGTCGTCTTTTTAAGTTTAAATGAAAGTCTGTGCGGAATTTGATTGAGACCGTCTACCGCTTTTTTTTAACCCTAATCCTATTTCATTCAGTCGTATCTGGCAAAGCTGTCCCGACCTCTCGTAATGCGCGGAGGCTGCGGCGAGGGGCGCGGGCGTCGCATCGCACTCGAGTCGTAGGCGTCGCGTAGGACGCACGCATACGGTCGTGCCATTCGCGCGTGAGCGGTCGTTGTGTTGTGACTGGTGTGTGAGTCGTCTCGTGTAACGTGCCCAGTGTAAAAATAAAGGCCGAGACAGACGGACTTCCAGTTTATATTTAAATGATAGCGGAGACGCAGACGCAGCCGGGCATCACTAGCTCGCTGCAGACATGAGGCTAAGTACGTGCTACGCCTTCACTTAACACCTAGACTAGTGCGGGGTTAGTCCCTAGAACGAGTGGTATAGCGTTTCAGGTTGTCTACTTTTGTGTAGATAACATGAGCACCTTGTTTTCTGTAGATATTGTAAGTGTAACGTAATGATTAGATAGTGAATACACAGTGCCATGTTTACGCGTTAAATTGTTTGTAAATTTGTAACATATTTTCAGCGTGATGTGCTTTAGGAAAACATACTTTGCTATCTCTTCTGTAAATAAAACATTAAATATTGATAAAAGTTATTATAAAATAAAATGATGCGAATATACCAAATATAATGTTGTGAAGAACTAAAAAAATGCATAAACGAATGAATGCGTTATTTAACGTCTTACAAAGCTATTCTCAAAACTTACAAGAACTACCAACGAGTGTGAGCGTATGGGCCGGTTATTTATCCTGCCTTAATGTCTGTCATTTTCGTCTCAGAGTCACTATTAATCATCTCATATTAAAAATAAATCTAAATATCTAAATGGTTAACATCCCAAAATTATATAGATGCTGAAAATTGGTGGTTCAATAATTTTTACATAAAATAGTTATTTATTTTTATAGCTTATTTATTTTTAACTGTATCATGTATGTTGCCTTGTTTTATTGATAATGAATTTGAATACCATTAGTCCTCTAATTGGTGCAATCTGACTCCTGAAATACAGGAGTCAGTAGTGTAATTCAGGAGTTAGCGTATCCGTGTCTTTGCTATTATTACTAACACTAATATAAGTTCATCTATACTAACCTGTGTGTGTAACTTTAAATAGATAAATAAAGATTATTATTATTATTTAAAATAATTCTCATATTAAAAATTGAAAATATCACTCTTATTTAAAAAAATGTCTGGAAAATTATGTAGGTATGTACAAAAAGAAATCGGAAATCCAAATAAGGTCGTTTTCTAATTTAATTTTTTTTTAAATTAATAACATTAAAGCAAGATTTTATATCGGGAATATAAGTACTTAATTCTTTTCTCATTGTTTTTATTAAATCGAGTATAATTTGGACAGCAGTCGTAGACTCTATAAAATATTTAATACCTTATTTACGTTAAGTTTGAATTGAAGTGTAATAAAACAGTCATGATAGAAACGTTTTGTGAATATTTTGAACAATACTCGCTAGTCCCGATTAGATGGTTTTGGGTTCTTACCTGATATGCATGCTTTGTTAGTTTTTTTATTGCCAATTTGCTGTGTTTTACAGATCCTTTGGTATATTTTACTGCATTTAGAAAGTTTTAACGTGTATACATGCAGAATATGTCTATCGAGTCTTTTATATTCTGGCCAGTAGACTACTGAATTTTAGAAAACTATTGATCGCCTTTAAATACATGGATTCATTAACTTGAGGCTGACTTTCAGTTTTACTACGTTTTTAAGAGTACTCAATAGGTCGAGTCGTGGACCCTGACCCCTTTTACTTGTGTAAACATATATTTACTCCATCTTTTTTTTTTTTCATCAGATCGGGGCATAAGGTGCGAGTGTAAAGGTGCCAGCGCATGCTCTGATAACAGCGGAGTCTGCGTCACACAACCCGGTGGCTATTGCTTCGTCACCGCCGAGGTGGTCGTGGATGAAAATGGAAAATTCGAAGTCGAGAAGACCGCAGGATGTCTGCCGCCAGATGAGTCGGGACTTATGCAGGTGAATAAATTATATAAGTTTCTATTAGGTTACCGAGATACGTTTATATTTCTCATTGAGCACAATTTATATTTAAAAACAAACAGTATTGAACGCCGATCCACGATGACGTCACGTTAAAGTTAAATAAGAATATATTTCAGTTATATTTAAATTATGATAAAAATTTAACAGAAACATAAAGTGCAAGCGCACACGGCACCTACAATTTAATTATTATTCATTTAATAAAAATATAATTTGCCAAAAATTACATAAACGCGTGTTTGCTGATTCTGAAAGTATTACAGTTGTTTTTCCTGTTTGCGAAGAATTAATAGGAAGTAATCGTTTTGTCTTTAATTTCCAGTGTAAAGGTTCGCAAGTGCCGCACCTACATCCGAAGTTGATAGAATGCTGTTCAGACGGAGATCTATGTAATCAGAGGCTACGTCCGCAACCTCCGCCCGATATGGTCGCGGACTCACCGCCCATAGGAGTGACGGGAGCTCCCGCATTGCTGCTCGGGGGCGCGCTGCTCGTCGCGTTTCTCGCCGCTCTCGCCGCCGCATTACTTCTGTTGAAGAGAAGGCAAGGAAAACGCCCACCATCGCCGCCCATACCCAAACTGCCGGACCTCTCCTCGGGCTCCGGCTCGGGACTGCCGCTGCTCGTGCAGAGGACCGTCGCCAAACAGATACAGATGGCTCACTCCGTCGGCAAGGGACGATACGGCGAAGTCTGGCTCGCGAGGTGGCAGGGAGAGAGGGTCGCCGTCAAAGTGTTCTTCACCACCGAGGAGGCCTCCTGGTTCAGGGAGACCGAGATATACCAGACCGTGCTCATGAGACACGAGAACATACTCGGATTCATAGCCGCCGACATCAAAGGCACCGGATCGTGGACGCAGATGCTCCTCATCACCGACTATCATGAGAACGGCTCCCTATACGACTATCTGCAGACGAACTCCCTTGACCCGGACGGTCTCGCGACCATGGCCTACTCGATAGCGAGCGGGCTGACGCATCTCCACATGGACATCTTCGGCACGAAGGGCAAACCGGCGATCGCACATCGCGACATTAAGAGCAAGAACATACTCGTGAAGCGCAACGGACAATGCGCGATCGCCGACTTCGGACTCGCCGTGCGCTACGTCGCCGAGAGAAACGAGGTAGACATAGCGCCGAACACCCGCGTCGGCACTCGCCGGTACATGGCGCCGGAGGTGCTCGCTGAAAAGCTGGACGTGACAGACTTCGAGGCGTTCAAAATGGCCGATGTGTACTCGCTCGGGCTAGTGTTGTGGGAGCTCGCCGTACGGGGTGCGGGACGGCCGTACTGCGCCCCGTACGCGGGCGCGGTCCCGGCCGACCCGTCCTTCGAGGAGATGCACGCGCTGGTGGTGTCGGCGGGCGCGAGGCCGGCGGTGGCGCGCGAATGGGCGGAGAGGGAGCCGCTGGCGACGCTGGCCGCGTTGTTACCGGAGTGCTGGCATCGTGACCCGCGGGCTCGGCTCACGGCGCTGCGGGTCAAGAAGTCTCTCGCGAGGTACTACGACGTGGACACAATAAAGACTTATTGACGCAGATCTCTGTGTATCGATACGCTTATGTCTTCCTGTATCGTGAACTGTAAGCGGCGACGCTGACACTTGTAGATATTTCTGTAAATATATTGTACTTAAAGAAGGACTCATTAGTGTGAGAAGTATTAATGACTTGTTTGTGAAATGATCGCCTGTAATAGTCGTGTGCACTTTGTATACTGATGGATGTTTATACCGCGATATTATGCAGACGTGCCTGACGCTCGGTTCCTAGAATCACAAAATTATATTTTAATTCATACAGACTCCTAATATTATTATTACTGATTTTGTAAATAAGAAAGAAGTATATTGTAGATCAGTATGAATGTTTGTGCATTTAATAGCAGCCCACACGATGTACTGTAATAGTGATTTTTGTAAATATAATCTTAAATTATTAGGTTAAAATGTTAATATAAAAATATAAAATGTTAATGACGTGTTATGTTTTCATAAAATCTCTAAACCTATATTTAACATTAATTCTGCATCTGCAAAGCGATTCTTCATTAACCACGAGCCTCAAACCGGGCATGACCTTTATCTAAATCAATATAAATGCACGATTTGTGCGTAGTATCTAAAAAGAAAAATATAAATTCAAATAAGCCTATTTGGGCTCTTGAATTGTAAATATTGTAATAGGGCTCTACAACTGCAATGGGCGAGGTCTTCAATAAATGACCCATCTTAAATCGAAAACCATTTCAAGATATCACGTATTTTTTGATTCCCGTCTGAAAAACTAAAATCGCGGAGATTCAGCGGAAATCCATGATTTGATCCTATCCCACATCGCTTGAGGTCGACGCGTGCATCGATTCGATATGGCCCGAATGCATCGTCTCACCGTAGAAACAATCCCACCGCAGACTAAAAAGTTCGGGCAGTCCCGTCGTTCCATTAAATTGTAAAACTTTTTGAATTTTGTAACAATTTTATAGATATTTTTATTGTCTATGGTAGATACCTAACAAAACCAATATCTTTTCTTTGTGTTTCCTTACGATAACAGTATTTAGTACAAATAACCGCTGCTGTAATGAACAAAATAGTATACTATAAACACCATGTTTTAATTCAAATAAATTTTTAAAAATTTTAAAGTTTGGTCGAATAATTTCCTGGCAATGGTTTAGTTTTGTCCGAAACGTTACAATTACTATATTACAATCGTCATTTTCAAAAATTAATAGAAAAAGAACAAAGCAATTATAAAAGTTTTCCAGAAACACGTTACACGACTAAATTAATCTATATTATCTAAAAATATATAAAAAGACCTGTCACCAGATTTACCTTCCCTTAATCTATCTTAAATAAACATATAATGTGCTGACTATAATGGGTGAGTGTATGTGTGGTTTGTGTTAAAATCAAATGGCAACATTTTTCGGTTTATTATTGCCAGGTTTTAACCAAAAATGACGACTAATTGCAATTGTCTATGGTTGTTAACGTCGAATGGTTACTGTAAGTGCGTTTTCGATATGTTTTGAATAAGAAATTATCATCTTTAGTTGTGTTATTTTGTTCTAAATTGTTAGTTTTTACATCTTTCTGAAGCAGTTACATTTTAGGAAGTGCGGCAGGTAACCAAATATGTTAAATATTCTCCAACACCTTGACACTCGTTGATTTCTCTTTGTGTGACAAACATATTGTTTGCGTTTTCTTCGTTTTCATAACTTATAACCTATATACCAATATTCATATCAGAATTTTATTGAGGGAAATAGTCTCTTTGGTTTTTGTATCGTAAAAATATTTAAAGAAACGTGCTAGTTCTTTTTTATTCCTCGTGATTGGATTTCTTTTGCAAATGGCGTCAGTTCTTTTGCTATTTGTCAATGAGTATGTATGTAATTATTTTAATATTTTCATAAGTTTAGATAGTCTGGACGGGTGATTAAATTGTATTGCGTGAACAAGATAATGTAGTTAATTATTGTGTTCTTAATATTATTAGTAACTACAAAGTTGTGTACACAATATGATAGTGCTGACAGATTGTTTTTATTTTTGTGTGCATAGTACCTACATAGTCGAATTTTTCATAATACATTAATCTAAAAATAATGTTAAATTAGTTTTTATATTTTGTTGTAGGTATTGAAACCAGCACAGCCGCCAATCATAAAGTTTTAATTAAATGGCTCCCTTGATACTGGTGAGTATACCCACCTGGTCAACCAGGACAACCTTAAGCTGACACGTGTATATACACCATGCGGCCATAAATATATCTCAGTTGTTTTTACACACCATAATGTAAGTTTTATTATTTAATTTACAGATTAATAAAATCAGGTTAAGGGAGCTAGAGCTTGATTGCAAAGCGCATCATGTTATTCTGAGTTTACAAGTTAGAAAACATTAGCTATGTCAACTGTAGACAAATTAGCATCTTCAACAATGGATAACAATATAGCAGAGATCATCCGGAACATCGGATACTCCTTCACGAGCTCCGTGGAGGAATGCAAGAACAACATGGTCAACTTTGGAGCCAGAGAACCCACCCCTAGCGATGTGGCCAAAATTACTGCGATGATGGTGAGGTATCACGTGACAACATTATCTGATGGATCACAACTCCCTACTCCCGGAGCATTCTGGATGAGTAATGATTCCAAGAAGGACTCTATCGCTTCGGGCCATACGGACGCATGGAACCCTGAGGTTTTTGTTCAAACACTCAAAGATTTAGCATCAAATCTCAATTGGAAAGAAGTGATCTTGCAACTGGATCATAAAGAATTCCTAGTACCAGATCGTCATGGTCTAAATTTGCTGTTCACTATTTTGAAACTTGGTTTGCAAAGTGCAGGGTATCTCACGAACATATTCCCGATAGAGTACCTTTGCAGACGATGGAAAAATTTGGAAGGTCAGATGAGTCTGGTGAGCAACATTCTAAAGCATCCTGATATATTCAGTTTAGCAGACTATGCTTTCCATCCCGTGGCTATCGACATATTAAAGTCACCACCTGAAACTGAAAACAAAGAGATAGCCACATGGAGATGCTTGTATCTAATAGAATTCCTCCTGAATGCTGCAGAGAGAGGATACTATGTGCAAGTACGTGAACTATTCAAGTTTCCTATACAACATTGTCCGGATATATTCTTGCTGGGCTTGATGCAGATCAGTCAACCGATCACTGTCTTTCGTCAAGAGTTATTCGCAACATTGCTTCCTATATTTTTGGGCAATCATCCTAACTCTGCCATAATACTACATCACGCATGGCATTTGCAGACTATCAACATAAAACCCTTCATTTTACATGCTATGTCAGATGGGTATATGAGGAGTGAATGCGATCAGGCCAAACTCTCGCGAATTTTGGATATAGCACAAGATTTAAAGGCGCTGTCGATGCTCTTAAATGTGCAATCTTTCTCATTTGTCATCGATTTGGCTTGTCTCGCGTCACGCAGAGAATATCTCAAATTAGACAAGTGGCTGTCTGATAAAATAAGAGATCACGGTGAGTCATTTGTATCGGAAATGGTCAAGTTTTTACAACGTAGAGCTCCGCAGTTGATCGGCGTCAAGTTAACAGATGAGCAACTCCCAAAAGCGACATCTCTACCTCCAGAAACAATTGCGACTATCTTAAATTGTCTACAACATTGCATCCAAAGTGTACAACCTGAGTTATCTGAAGCTATCTGCTCTCTCATCACCAATTGTCAAGCTTTTATTTTAAACAAGCCGCGACAGACGGTCGCCGGGATCAATCGCCATAACCGTGTATTGGATGCACCGTTCCAAAATCCGTCAGGCTTAAGTGGGCAATTGTTCACACCGCATGGAATGGATCCCATTTCAAATTTGACACCGAACATTGCTAATATGAATTTGGGTGTGTCTGGTAATTCGGGTTTCAGTGTGCCCGGCAGTTTGAGCTCTTTGGTTGCGTCCTCCGGCTCTCCTTCACGACTCATAGGTGCCGCACCGAATAGTCCTTTCCCTATGATGCCCTTACAGCATAATCCGAATGTGGCCAACATGTCCATGTCTAGAATGGGACCGGGACCCGCCGTCGAGAAACAGCGCCTTCCTGAGCTTAGGGATTTCCCGGACACGCCACGAAACATATGCAAGGAGGTGGAAGATGAGGCTAATAGTTATTTTCAAAGGATATATAATCACCCACCACATCCGACGTTGTCCATTGAAGAGGTATTAGATATGTTGAAGAAGTTCCAAGAATCAGCAAATAAGAGAGAAAGGGAAGTATTCTCCTGTATGTTGCACAATCTATTTGAGGAATATAAATTTTTTCCACAATATCCTGAGCAAGAGCTACAGATAACAGCCCAATTGTTCGGCGGCATTATCGAGAAGGGTTTGGTCCCGAGCTACGTATCATTGGGACTCGCACTGCGTTTCGTTTTGGATGCATTACGAAAACCCGAAGGCTCAAAGATGTATTTCTTCGGCATCGCCGCTCTAGATCGTTTCAGAAATAGGCTGAAAGATTATCACAAGTACTGTGAGCATGTGAGAGCTATACCACATTTCAACGAGTTTCCTCCTCATCTCATTGAGTATGTTGAGTATGGTTTACAAAGTCAAGAACCTCCGACAAAACCTCAAGGCAACGTGTTGCCAGCCAGCTTGGCTCCAATTTTAAACCAAGGAAACGTGCCTCCATCTCCACTGCCTTACAGGTATGGTATCTATTCATATTTTCATGTTAAATTAATGGTAATATTTGACCTAATATACATTTGTCGTACCAGGGCGATGGTGACTGCAGCGGCGACCTCGATGGCTAAAGTGTCCGCGGCGCCCGGTTCTCGTCCGTCCATCGCGAACGCTACCAACATCGACACGTTACTCACAGCTACTGAGGAAAAAATCAGCCCTCCACCGGAAAATGTGCAGGATAAAACTGCCTTCATCTTTAATAACTTGAGTCAACTGAATCTACAATCTAAGTGTGAGGAGTTAAAGGAGATATTGGTGGATGAATATTATCCATGGCTCTCGCAATACTTGGTCATGAAACGTGCCTCTATTGAATTGAATTTTCATGCGCTTTATTCAAATTTCTTGGATGTGCTCAAAATTCGTGAAATTAACAGTATGGTGACGAGGGAGACATACAGGAATATTAAAGTTTTGTTACGCTCAGATAAAGGGATCGCAAACTTCTCTGATAGATCTCTATTGAAGAACTTGGGTCATTGGCTCGGAATGCTCACGTTGGCTCGGAATCAACCGATCATATTCACAGACCTAGATCTGAAAGGATTGTTACTGGAGGCGTATCACAAAGGTCAACAGGAACTGTTATATGTCGTGCCGTTTGTCGCGAAGGTGTTAGAATCTTGTTCTAAGAGCAAAGTGTTCAAGCCGAACAATCCTTGGACCATGGTCATTATGAATGTGCTCGCTGAGCTGCATCAGGAGCCCGAGCTCAAACTGAATCTCAAGTTTGAGATCGAAGTGCTCTGCAAGAACCTCAATTTGGACATAGGAGATCTGAAGCCGACCATCTACCTGAAGGACCCTGACAAGCTGCAAGAGATAGACTATCAGTTGTCTCCGCTGACCAAGAAAGAGACCGTGACGCCGACAGAAGAGCCGCCCGAGCCTCCCGCGCCGCCCGCTCTGCCAGAACCGCGCTTCAACTACGGCGACGTGAATGTCTCCTCCGACTTTGGACAGAAGATATCCCTCAATCCGCACATCATACTCTTCCAGACCTATCCGCACCTAAAGCAGTTCGTGAAGCCCGCCATAGAGCGCGCCATACAGGAGTGGATCCATCCCATCATCGACCGCTCGATAAAATATTCACTGCACACCTGCGAAGAGGTCATCCGCAAAGACTTCGCACTGGACTCTGACGACGGACGCATGCGGACGTGCGCGCATTACATGATGAGGAATCTCACGGCGGGCACAGCGATGATCACGTGCCGCGATCAGATCAACACCACCATCGCCACCAATCTCAAATCCTCTTTTATAAACGCTCTTTTGCCCGTCACCCCACAACAGGTATGTACCCTCACACTAATAATACTCAGTGTTATGGTGACTCATCTTGATATGCCTTTATGAATAAACAGGAGTTGGTGGAATCTGCAGCGAATATAATAACATCGGAGAACATGGAATTAGCATGTGCCGTTATACAGAAGACGGCCGTCGAGAAGGCGTTGCCGCAATTAGACAAACGATTATTAAGCGATTATGAAATACGAAAAATTGCCCGCCAAGAGGGTAGAAGGTATCGACTTTACGTTCCTTCATTATATTGCGTAAATTTTCAGTTCTTTGGCTTTAATACCATACTGATTTATATTGCAGATATTATGATCCCATGGTATTGTCATATCAGAACGATAGGATACCAGAGAGAGTGCGATTACGTCTCGGCGGTCCGACTGACTCTCAGTTGGCGGTTTATGAGGAGTTTGCATGCAATATTCCAGGGTTTATGCCCATGAGAGACATTGATGTATTCATACCTAAATCTGCTGAACCTGTTCCGCAAATTACATCATTCACACCTGTGAGTATATAGTCTTATAGATACTTGTGTTTTAAATGAAAAATGACGTTTTGGAGTAGTTTTTTTTTAATATGTCAATTTTTTTTTTATTGTGGCAACACTCCTCCTGATGTAAAGCTAGAGTGCGGTCCATGAATGGAAACAACTGCTACTACAGAGAAGTCTCTACGGGCAGCAGTCGCCTCCACTATGCCGGCTTGAGGAGACGAGCATGTAGTCACGCCACTTAAATTACAACAATAGCTTTAATTCCATACTATAATCAATATCTTAATTTATTCTAAATTCATCAAAGCTAATTACAAATCCATAGATGCTATATTAAAAACCAATGTCTAACAACTTGAGTTTTTTAATAAGCTACAGAGTACAAATCTATAATAGTATGATGTATTGTTCCACAGGTGATGAACGCCAGTCAGATCTACGGCGCCGACGAATTGGGTGCTTTGATCACCTCGTGTGAACAATATCTCAACACAGTGTTGATAACTCCATCACTGAGCACTCAATTAAGTGCGGTTCACGCTTTACTTGAGGCATTAGTGAACGCACGCAGGAACAGGGACCCCGTTTCTGGATGCTCTCTGCTGCAAAAGGTGAGAAATGACTCAATGGATCCTTAATTATTTTAAGTAATAAATAGCTAATGTTATACAAAATTTTTAGGCAGTGGAAGGTCTCCTGGAGCATTGCACGGGAACGGCGGCTGGGGGGCCGACTGCGAGTAATTCTAGCGTCGGAACAAATGTATCGGGCGGTCCCGGTCCTGCGGAGCTGCGTGATCTATATATGCGGGTGTTGAAGTTGCTAGAAGAGCCAAGAGTGTTCGGTCGTGTTTGGACTGCCGCTCAAGTTACACGAGCTTTGAATGAGTGCAGGGATGATATCAAGTACAATTTGGATGCTGTCGATCTGCTCATTAAAGCGCATCTGGTTAATATGCAACAGGTGATGAATAGCACAACAATAATCACTAGTCTAATATGAGCTTTTTCATTTAAAACTTGAATAATAAATAATATTGCAGTATGACGTGGACCTTGTACATCAAATGGACAATGGCAGCAACTATATGGCGGTGAACTTTGCAATGCAAGTGGTACAAATGTACTTGATTGATAATAGAAACAGTACACATGTGAATGAAACTGACCTATATCACACCACAGAGGCGTTGCATAGACTGGCTGAACATCCGCGCATATCACCACCTGAAGGTATGAATATAGGTATATCTTGTCAACGGTTATGGACATCTATTAAGTAGCGCTTTTTATACATTATTTGATTGTTACTTTATATGCAGTGAATAATTTCTTGTATTTTGTAGGTCTGCCTGCCCTTATTGAGATGTTGAGGTTAAACAAGGACCCCACTACTTATTTGGGAGAGCATTCACCATTGGGACCGACAGCACATATACATTCAGGAATACACCAGGCCAGGGTGTGTACTTTTTAATTAAATTATATCAAGTAATTGTTGATGGAACATACAAAAACAATGTTATATATTATAAATTACAGGCTCGCGAACTCGACGACCCAGTAGGTCTACGTGAAAAAACCGAGGACCTCCTCCGGGAGTGGGGGAAGGTTCTGATGAGTCCGTTGACAGAGATTGAAATAGCACAGAACTACAACTTGTATTTCTACCGATTACACATGACCGGTATATTGAAGTCTGACGATATGGCGGCCAGATTCTTCCGCATCGCGACCAGAATGTGTATCGATAATGTTTATCAATTGCTGCACGATGATGCTGTCACACCGCCGGTCGCGCCCATCAAGAGAGAGAAGTACTACGTCATGTGTGATTCTTATATTAAACTGGTGACACTCTTCATCAAAAGCATACCGGACAATGGCAACCCTACGCCTAAACTTAATGTTTTGAATAAGGTAAAAGAAATTGGTTGTAGATTCTTCACGGGCTTTTTAGCATCTAGCTTTCAGGAGCGCCTGTGGTCTAGCGCACAATCGAGATCTATGTTCGAACCTCGCTAAATTCTGACTGGTACCAATGTAACTATGTTATATGTACTTTGTGCACTGTAATGGTGCACATTCGTCTCATCAAGCCAACATAGCGAAGGCGAAAGCTGCCTGTGGAATAACTAGTCGCAGTTGTTTCCATTCACGGATAGCACTCTAGCTTGGCGGCAGGCAGTGTTGTCGTATGTCGAGGTACAATAAAAAAATAAATTGTATCTCTATCAGGAAGGCAAAGACACTTTATATTGTGGCGCCTCTACGATCTAAATTAATTGTATTATGTTTCTAGAAATAGAAAGGATGAATATTAGGTAACAATATAAGTTTTGTTTATAGATCCTGGGCATAATCGCCGGTTGTCTGCTCCAAGACCAAGAGGAGAAGGAGTCGTTCCAGCAGTTACCCTATCACAGGCTGCTTATTATATTGTTCCTTGACATGAACACATCTGAAGCCGTCTTGGAATCTATGAACTTCCAGGTACAGGTATTTACTGCTATACTGCAATAAAATAGAAGGCATTGTGAATCATGTATACTGAGATTTCTGAGAATGGGGATGGTCCAACTAATGACAGCTATGCTTTCAATATAACTAATTTTCTTTCTTATAAACTTTAGAAAATGAAGATTGTAAAACGATTACCAGTCATAATTAGGGCGGTGCTGAAACATTGCTAGTAATGTTGAAAAATAATTTATGGAACATACAATGCAAAATGACTATGTGTCCTGTTGGCTGTTTATAGTATTTTTTTTATTAGTTTTTAACATCAATATTTTTCTTTGTAGTGTTATCTCAAAATGGTTTTTTAAAATTATTTTATTTTTTTGGACCCTCCCTATCGAGAAATAATGCCATGTTATACAAATAGACTATAATTTTTGTCAGTTAAAAAGGAGGTAAAATATATTAATGGTCATTCATTGACTACGCGATGTTTGAGGGAGATTAGAGATATATCTATTGTTATTTCTCAGGTTTTGACTGCGTTTTGTCACACTCTCCGTATAATTCGTCCGAGTGCCGCGCCGGCATTTTGTTACGCTTGGCTCGAGATTGTCTCACATAGATCCTTCATCAACAGAGTATTGGCTGTCACTCCACAACAGAAGGTATCTATAAAATGCATGATTTTTTCTCTAGGATTGCACTGATGACTTACAGTGACTGTAATATTGTTATTTTACTTCAGGGTTGGGGAATGTACGCTACGCTCTTGATAGATCTGTTGAAATATCAACATCCATTCCTTCGTAACACAGAACTGTCTCCTCCGATCATGTTATTGTATAAGGGAACTCTGAAGGTTCTGCTCGTGCTGCTTCATGACTTCCCGGAGTTCCTCTGCGACTATCATTATGGTTTTTGTGATGAGATACCACCAAATTGCATACAAATGAGAAATTTGATATTGTCTGCATTCCCGAGGAATATGCGACTGCCTGACCCTTTCACGCCCAACTTGAAGGTATGTAGAATTTTTGCAAGAAAATGTTATTATTAAATAAGTTTTATAAAAGGAGTGTTTAACTTCAGGTGGATCTTCTAGCGGAGATATCGATGCCGCCGCGGGCGGTCATAAATTACGCCACATTGATTCCTTCGCCGCAATTCAAGAAGGATTTGGATGGGTATCTCAAGGCACGAGCACCTGTCACTTTCCTCTCTGAGCTCAGAAGTAATATGCAGGTATTCATAATTATTCATTCATTCTTAACTTCTAAAAATATATGTATACATAGATATTGATGTTTGTGTTGAGATTAAAACGCCTACACTGAATCGTTTATGGTATGAATATAATGTTTTTGCAGATGTCTCAGGGTCCCGGTCGTCGCTACGACTGGGCGCTGCTGTCGGGAGTGGTGCTGTATGTGGGCGCGCATGGTATCGCACATATAAGGGCGAAGGGACAGACTCCCAACATGACAACGATAGCTCACTCTGCACACATGGACATCTTCCAGAACTTCACGGTGGACTTTGACTACGAGGGCAGGTGATGCACAATATATACTGTTTTTTAAATTTAGCAAATGCACAAATCTAAAGCTTCAATTGTAATTTCAGATATTTGTTCCTGAACGCGATCGCGAACCAATTGCGTTATCCGAACAGCCACACGCACTACTTCAGCTGCTGTCTGTTGTATTTGTTCGCCGAAGCGAACTCCGAGGCCGTACAGGAACAGATCACGCGAATGTTGTTGGAGAGACTCATCGTCAATAGACCGCATCCTTGGGGATTGCTCATCACGTTCATTGAGCTCATAAAGAATCCGGCCTACAAGTTCTGGTCGCACGACTTTGTGCACTGTGCGCCCGAGATTGAAAAGCAAGTAGACAAGTTTGGGTGATCGCGTTTTTTGTGCGTAATTAATCGCAATATCTGTTGTTTCAGATTGTTCGCTTCTGTGGCCCGTTCTTGCATTGTGGACAAGAACGCGTCTGGAAGTGAAAGGGCCCTCACAGAGTCCTAGACGCGCGTCGATCGCGGTATTTGTAATCTTAGTTTAAGTTAATATTATAATGCCTAATTCGTTGGTCTGGCTCATGTTTAAACATTTGTAATAAAGTATGTTTAAAAATAATGTAAGAATTAAATTGAGTTTCTCTTATATTCCCGAACTGATAAAAAAAATTATTGTTCTTTATTTATGGACCATTTATCTCGTATAAATGCCATTTCAGTAAGCTGGCTTCACTTTGGCCCGTTTTTGGTATCACACATTTAGAGTTGGTTGCCGCTCTTCACGGTTTGCATAGCTTAAATGCATATTGTCGCCAAAGGTATACATATCTTTTTCAATATATATTTTTTATTGGTGCCTAAATTTCCTATAAGACTATGTTGAAGCAAAAAAGAAAAAAAAATGGAAATAAGCAGTTAAGAAATAATTTTTAAAAAGTATAGAACTCATTCGGATTGTTCTATAATAGTATCACATTAGTTGTGGCTCTGGCCGCACTGCCGGACATCGCATCGCTATCGGATAAAATAAAAATTAATAATACATTTGATATAAAATTTATTTACAAAACGATTCACTTTCGTCAAGTTAGAAATTTTAAATAATTTCTTTATCAATATAATTGATTAACCCTTAATTACTCGCATGGAGTATAATATACCCCGTTGGAGCGCCATATCTCCGCCATTTTTAAAGTGACCCTCATAGGGTTTTCAAATACCTCTCCACGCCACAAACAGTCGCAGGCGCCGCTCTGTATCGTATTGTTCTGTCAGAAGAGTGCGTCTGTATCGTTCATATTGCATGTGTTCAAGGTCGAAGGATTGAAAAAAAAAAAAGATCTGAGTGTGCTAAATGTCGCCAGCAGGTCTGCCACGACCATTCTATTAAGACATGCAATGAATGTGCTTTTTTTATATGCTTACCAAAAATATTGATTACGACTACTGTTCTTTAGTAGGATGTTGATTCTTTCTAATTTTCAATATATCATAAAGCGGTGTAATACATGTTTTACTCCATCTTTTAAATTGGGATAATATATACCCCACATGAGCATTTGTATAAACTTTCAGTAT
This sequence comes from Tinea pellionella, assembly GCA_948150575.1. NCBI lineage: Eukaryota > Metazoa > Arthropoda > Insecta > Lepidoptera > Tineidae > Tinea > Tinea pellionella. The sequence goes on from OX411260.1 coordinate 8,133,544, forward strand.
GCGAGTAATTAAGGGTTAAATAACTTCATCATGCATATACTTTCCAACATAAGTCTATACTTTCTAGTAATGCTTCTCAATTACCCTATAAGACTTAATAATTAAGTTAAAGTTAAAAGTCCTCGTACAAGAACAGATCAATAAGGAGCGTATCTTCTCGACGGTGACGGCCCCCGCATGACGCCCGGCCTGAAATAACAGCTCTCATTAATAATTATACAATGTCATTGACTAATGAAATGATTTGTCATCCAGTTACTCTCGCTGATGCATACACGGTTATATTACACATACCTTCTATCATCAAAGGTGTCTCGACTGAAATCTTCATATAACCTGAAATTAAAAGTGGAAACATCAGTTATCATGATGAATATAGGTTACTCTCATGAACTACTAAGTGGCATCTAAGACTTTGTTAATAGGTATTTACTGCATGTTATTGTACACTCTGAGACAATGCTGGTGCTAATTCAAGGGGAGTCTCACCCCCTTGCCATTTGGGGTCCCCTATGCGGGCTTCTTCGGCTGAACATAGCATCATATGACCTCATAGAGCCCATGGCGCTCCTCATGGGTGGCATCGGAGGCATCGGCGGCATCGGCTCGCGGCGCAGCGGTGGCGAACCGAACTCGGCACGACGACCGCCCGGAGACTCCAGCCGCGATCCGCCCGTGTAACGCCGCTCGAACATGTCGCGGGCGTCGAACCGAGGACGCTCATAATAGCCATCGTATGGATCCTGGGGAACATTCGCTCATTATATTTGCTACCTATGTATCAAAACATATAACGACCGCCTATCTAACAGAGCACGTGGAGATCGTCTCTGACGAGTTATTAGTACAATCGGAGCATCACGGGTCCCTAAGGAAAGCGAGGTCTCCGCACACGAGATAATAAGGAGATCGCGTTACCCCGAATCCTCCCATCATGCGATCGCGCAGGAAGGGTGGCGGCGGCGGCGGCGGATAGGGGTCTCTGGCGAAGGCGCGCTCGCGGTATCCATTTCGGTCGGGGCCCATCGCCTTAGGGCACTCCTTGGACCAATGGCCTCCGCGCCCGCAGCGATAGCACTGCTCGGGGTCGCCCATGCCGGGGCGCTGGCGAACGCGCGATGTCGACATCTGCACCTTCATGGGCTGACCGTCCACCATCATACCGTTCAGCTCTTTGATGGCTTCGTTCACGTCACCCGTCGCGTCCAGGTGGACGAACCCGTAGTTACGTACGATATCGCACTCGACGACCGCGCCGTACTTCGCGAACAATTCGCGGACCTCGGGAGCGCGCGTCTTGTCTGTTAGGTTACCGACAAAGATTTTGGTGGTCGGCGTCGACGGCGCTTTGCGACTTTTCGCAGCTTCTATTTTGATCGGTTGCCCGTGAACTACTTCACCGTTTAGATTCTGAATTGCTTCGCGTCCGACCTCCTCGCTCTCCATGTGAACGAATCCGTAATTTCTCACGATATCGCATTCTACGACCGTACCGAACTTTTCGAACAGCGGTCTCAGATCGGCGTCCGTCGTTTTATCGGATAGGTTGCCGACGAAGATTTTGAATGTACCGGTGCCCGGCATTCTTTATAGTTTCTGAAACGCATACACAAATTGTCGAAATAAATCAGAGCGATTTGGCAAGTGAAGGCCTGTATTGCATAAAGATTCATTGTAGTATGGATAAAACGATAAAAGAATATCACTCACCTAATGTTCTTCAAAAGTAAATAAAATCTAAAGAAAATATCACAAATAATGAAACGTAAAACACAAATTAAATCAAGATACGCACAAACCGACGACGAAAAACCAAGCAAAATGGCGGAGCCGCTTGATCGATGAATGACGGCGTGGATTTTACATTAGTGGTGTGACCTTTTTCTAGTTGGGTAAAAATGATGATTTAATTAATAATTTAAAGAAAAAAATACAATGTTTTATTATTTAAGCTATTTGCGAATAAAACTATGCTATTTATTAAACATTCATTAAAAATAATAACAAAAATAACACCGTATTTTTTCCCTGGTAATAATGTTTGTAGTTGTCAACAAAAATACGTCCGACCCTCGGTTGCGTTTTTCTTGTTTTATTCGTTTTTGTGGACATCGGGAGTTATTTATTTAGAATATTGTAAGTGATTTAATGTAGTTGGAGCCCTTTCCTCGCGTGTAAGTGCGGCTTTCGGTTATACTTCATCGGTGAGTACCATATTCATTACCAATGTGGAGTAGGTGGTACGCTAAATTAGTATAAGTGGACACTTGTTCCATTTTCGCATCGGCCGTAATTTTCCCCAATGCTAAAACCTAAAACTATCATCCTATTTCTATGTTGAATATAGTCACAAATAATTTTAAAAGTAATGGGTAGGAGTAGTTGATGATCAAACACCTAAATTGTTTTTGAAGGTTGAATATGATTCGTAGAGTATATCACCGGCAGTGATTATTTTTAATGTTACTGACATAATACGAAACCGATGGATTATGTCTTAAACTCTTTATTGGCCTAATACCATTTAAAATATATGTATAAACTCATAAATTTTCATTTAATATTACAATTTTAAAACAGCATGATGAAGGAAAGAGACAAAATATTCCCGTCTTATCTAATCTTGTCATGTTTATGTACTGTCTCGTTGAAGTGTCATCTATAAATGATGTAGTTTTAACAGTTTTTAGGTATACTTAATACAAATAGATTGCAGTTTGTGGTAGTTTTAATTGAATAAAAAAAAGTTATATAAAAATATTATTTGTTTGTATTTTTTTTTGCAAACTAGACAGGTATGGTTAGTGATCAGCTTACTAGTAATTGTTTACAAATCTCTACTTTATTTTCGTAATTGAAAATAGACCAGCTTGGGCTCTTTTGTACTGTAAAATGTTTCTACAACTACATTTACCTTCAGAAAGAATTCCGCAAGAAACTCTACATAATTTCCTATCAAAAGAGTTGATGGTTTGTAATACATCAAAAATTTATTTATTTATTTAAAACTGTTGAACAGACTAACTTGCGTGTAACAAAATAGAAGTGTAGGTATTCATTGTCATTGCATTATCGCGATCTAAATATCCGTTTTGAATTATAAAAAAATAGGTGTCAACTCATGTTATTCAGTTTTAATATAAATTATCCAATCATTGGTTGATTGTTCTTATTAATGGCTTGGTATTGAATCAGAAAAGCTGACCAAGTACCAAAGAATGCTTACTTTTTCATTATACGACATTTTAATATTTGGGCATGTCCGATCTAGCCGTGTCTCTTTATGGACTATGTGTTAATTGAGAATTTTATGATTTGCTCATCTTTACAAATGATAGTTTTATGTGATATGGATATTTTATTACATAGATCATCAGATGTCATCGGACCATTTATCTATGTGGTAAATCTGTATGGATCTGTTTAAGCAAATAGAAATACCAATTAATACTTACATAATTAATTGGTTGTAGTTGTTGCAGATATTAATCTGTAGTAGCAGTTGTTTTTGCCGCATCGCATTCTAGCTTGATGTAGAGCTTGGTGGAGTTTTGTCATATGTCGAGCTACAACTACGGATACAAACTTACGGATACTAGTTATACACTGTATTTCATGAGTCAGGCTTCACTAATTAGGGGACTAGTAACGTTATAAAAATTTATTTTGAATTATACAAAACTTATACAATATTGCTACAAATAAAAGTTAAATGAACAGAATATAGTTGAGGTGAAATTCAACCCAATTGTATGAGCTGCTTTGTCGGATGAATATAATGTAATTAGAGCATATTATTCATTTCCATATCATTCCTGTCATTTTCCTCATTGTTCCGCCTAGGAAACCCATGCAGCGCCAATCGTGTATTTATTTTATTATTTTTTAAATTAACAACATGCTTATATGCACTTGGCATTGGTGACATTGGTTTAACTGTATATTTGAACTTTGACCAGCCAAAATTCGCTGGTTACGGTTAGCGTTAAAGTAAACGTCAAAACTGCCAGGTTTTTTTGAAGCAATCTAATTTTAATTTTAACTATTACTTTAACGTGAAAGTAATAAGTAATAGTTAAGTGTGGTGCCTAATTAGACCTATCAGTATCAATGGTAATTTGTATGATTTTTCTTGGTTAAATTGTAGTCTTCAATGGAATGTGGGCATTATAATTTGAAGTGTTAAAAAGCTTCACACAAAACTTCAGTCTTTACTTAATTCTTCATCATCTTATTCCAACCTATATCTGATCAATTCTATTAATTTGTAAAATAGTGTATGTTATATATTTATGTCAATTGGAAAAATTCAGTCAATTTATTTCGTGCGAAATGAAAGTGAACGTTGAGTAGGTAGTGATGTTAGCGGCAGCCGGCCGGCATCACGGGGTAGGTGGTTTAGGGCGGGGGAGAGGAGAACGCAAACAATGATGTAGGAAACTTCGTACAACCGCCTTACAAGGTAAATCACTTAAATTGTATGTATATACTATGTAGAGCTATAAATGGAATAATAATCGTTAATTAGTAATGTGTAATTAGTATACTTTAAAATGTATCTCTTCTAAGATGTATGTAGTTTATTTATAAACTCTTATCAGGGTTCATTTGTTACTCGTTGTTATATTCAAATGCATTACAAGTGATTTTTTAAATTAATACCACATTCGATATTATGTCATTTTTTTCACTTCTTGTATTTGAGGGTTGAGGTGCGGGGTTGAGAGGACGTACACGTCAGATCCATTGATCGTGTGCTGACGTCACAATCGCGCCACTGCAGCGATCTAGACTGTACGGTTCCGTGTCCTGGGTATAGTTTTTGGGCTATAATAAAAAAGATTGCCGATTTCAAATTGATTTCGCTTGAATTTGGAAATAGATAATATTTACTATGTTATATGTACTAGGTCTATTTTTACTTTAATTTTAATTAGAAATTCTCCCCAAATGTTTTTTTTTGCGTTTTATCTTTCGTAAATATTTGTTGTCGACAGCTGACACTTTCGTCAGTCTTTTACAAAGTACACAATTAGTTTCTAATTGAAGTGAAATTATTTGATGTTTTTTGAGAAACCGGGAACAATCAATAAAAACAAATAATTCGAGCTCCAACGTGTACGAAAGGTGCTTTAATATGTATAGCAACAAACAGGCGGAGTTATAATGGGTGCTCGTAACATTTTGATGGTTTTGGATTGCGGTTGACGGCAACGCGGCACTTGCCATTCGCTTACATGACTTGCTTTTCTATTGAAACTGTTACGTTTACAGTTTACGGCTAAGGCTTGACTGTTCACGGATTTAAAATGTTTCTTGCTAACCTTACTACGGATTATGTGTTTCAGTCTTCATATTTAAGTCAGTTCCCATTGACTTCCCTTTTGCTATGTATCTATTTATTTAGCAGGTGAATAAAAAAAGTTCAAACACACATTTAGTGTCTTGTTGTTGGTTAAAACCAATTGTTTGTTTAAATTGTCTCGTAGCCATGAGATTGTATTTGTTTAATTATTTCACTATTAGATATTTAGCCCTATTTTTAACCGACTTTAAAAGGAGGGTCGTGTATTTTTTTTGTGGCGATGTTCCCTCATATTTCCGCCGTTTGTGGACCGATTTTGATAATTCTTCTTTTGTTTGATAAAGTATGTCTCGTGATTGGTCCCATTTAATTTTGAAGAAAATATTCCATCTCTAAGGGTGGACAATTAGGGCATGTTTCGCCGTTTATGAACCGGTTTTTTGCATAGTGATGTAGGAAAAAAAAGAGTATTTTTGAAAGTTTTCCCTATTCATGGCGTACGATAATAGAGTTCGCGAAAGTGGATTCTCTTTTATTTTCATGTTTTCTTTGTTTTACGTCTTATGGTAATCCGGTTGTTTGGATTAAATTGCTTTGGTTGATTTTATTATATCTACGATTTTATTTGTTTATGACTTATGTAATAGTCCCCAGACTACTACTACAGACTAGTCAATGCAAAGTTCGTATACAGGACCAAATAAATAAGGATTTAGAAAAAAAAAATCGGTTTAGATTTGTCTAGTCTCAACATTAAAGGAGAATGTCCATTCGCCTAAGAGAAATGGGCCTACAATTTTTTTTCGAGTTTCACGATCATTTTTAGTTAATTCTGTAGAAAAATAAATCTACATTGCTTATCACCAATCAGTTTTAATTTTTTCACTAAAGTTATTGAGTAAATTAGACTTTTTTGATACAATATTTGAGGTTATTATTGTATTAAAAGCTTTAATAATTGTTAATATTTATTTCACATGTTGTTGATTGTTAAACGGTGTTTTGATATGACTAAAATAAATTAATGAAGAATTAAGGTATTATTTTAGAATATTGTTTTGTTAACAAACTATTAGGTATCAAGTGGGCCCGAAAACGGGCATTAACCTTTGTATCGAACGTTTCCAAGTTCTTTTTTTATTTATTTTATTTATTTATATTCTTTATTGTAAGTTTACAAAAGGTGGACTTAAAGCCGTGAGGCTTTATCGGCCAGTCGACCTTTGGTTCTCTCACACAAGTTATCGATTATTCTATTGCAGCTTAAAAAAATGTCGTTAAAACATTATAATAACTTCAACACCTGGTAGATTAGTCCCCTTGTCTTTTTTTTAAAGAAGGCGTCTGCCAAACTTTAATTAAAATCTTAATTTCGTGATGAGTTAGAAGGCGGCATCCCGCTTTTTAGGTAAATTTTAAATGACGGCGGGTCTTTATTACATTATTTGAACTTTGACATCTAATTTTAATTAATGGTTGGAGGTAATGTAGATGAAAAGTTATGGGCCTTTCCGATCTACATTATTCAGTTCTGGTTACAATGTTACCCTAATATCATTTGATTACTTAATTATGAATGGGAATGTTAATTTAAGAAAGTAGTGGTAGTTTGTTCAAGTTCCTAAAGTGCGTACGAAGCGTTTTGACAACACGTTCCTCGTGCGTACTGCGAAACTGTGGAACTCCCTCCCGGTGTCTGTGTTTCCCGACACGTACAACATGGGTCTCTTCAAATCGAAGGTGAACAGGTACCTCATAGGCAGGCGTGCTCCACCTTAGACCACATCACTGCTTAACACCAGGCAGGGTGTGGTCAAACGCCTGCCTATTAAGCATAAAAAAAAAAAAAAGGCAGATTGATGATGGTTATTAGCCCAGTCTGCCGTCCTGGGGTAGTAGCACCACGTTCAAATGTAACATCCATGAGGTCACCTTGTCGCGGTACATTTACCCGAGTGCCTTTTCTAGTATCTTATCTAGTTTCTAAAATCTAGAGTACTAAAAGAATGTTGAAAACTTAAACAGAATACTAGCATGTTATACAGACGCCTCTTTGTACCGATGCTCTAATCATTAAGCTACGTAGCCATTGGCGCTTCACTTGACGCGCGCTAGAGTGCGGTCCATGAGTGGAAACAACTGCTACTACAGAGAAATCTACGGGCAGTAGTCGCCTCCACTATGCCGGCTTGAGGAGACGAGCGTGTACCATCTAGATTGACAATGCACTCTCCTTTCGTTATACCTGACTACTTTCAAACTATTCCCGAAACGCGACAAGGTCGCTTCACGGGTGTTACATTCGAAAGTGGTGGTACTGCCCCAGGACGGCAGACTGGACAAATAACCATCATCAGCCTGCCTACCACTCTTTAATGAGCGACCAAAGTACATATAACAAAGTTACATTGGTACCGGTCAGAATTTAGCGAGGTTCGAACACGGGTCTCGTCGATTGTGAGTTCAAGCGTCTTACCGCTAGACCACGGCCGCTTAGTTTAGGAGGTTCGAACACGGGTCTCAAAAACTTTCATTTTCATACTTTGAGAGCGGTTAACTTGATAACTTGAGCGGCCGTGGTCTAGCGGTAAGACGCGTGAACTCACGATCAATGAGACCCGTGTTCGAACCTCGCTAAAGACCGGTACCAATGTAACTTTGTTATATCTACTTTGGTCGCTCAGTGCCTATAGGCACTATTAAAGAGTGGTAGGCAGACTGATGATGGTTATTTGTCCAGTCTGTCGTCCTGGGGCAGTACCACCACTTTCGAATGTAACACCCGTGAAGTGACCTTGTCGCGTTTCGGGGATAGTTTGAAAGTAGCCAGGTATAAGAGAGGAGTGTGCACTGTCAATCTAGATGGTACATGCTCGTCTCCTCAAGCCGGCATAGTGGAGGCCACTGCAGCCCGTAGAGATATCTCTGTGGTAGCAGTTGTTTCCATTCATGGACCGCACTCTAGCTTTACATCAGGCGGAGTGTTGTCACATGTCGAGCTACAATAAAAATAAAAACTCGATCAAGACCGAGCACCGTCAGCTAGTGTGTAATTCTAGTAAATATTATCAGATTTGTGGATAACCTACACTCGGCTAAACTTGATTTTTGATAAATAAACTTTTAAAATATTTTTGCACACAAAACGCGACTTCTCTTGTTAACTTTAACTTTAATGTCCAGGGATTAAAACTACTTTTCCACATTGTCAACGTTTCTCAACCTTCCCTTCTCCTAATTGCAAAAGTTTGAGGTTTTCAGTTAAGTTTTAGAGGTAAACGTTCGTTCGCGACAGGTGGCAGGTGGTGCTTTAAGCTATTGCAAGTAGGAAATAACGACTTTTCTTGTCACCCCTCTTTATTGATCTTTCAATTTTTATTATAACAGTACCTCGGCACGCGCACGTGTCTACCTTTCCTCCCAGTGTTAACCTAAAGAGCGGACTATTGGTGCAAAGTGGAAACAACTGCTACGATTCCAGTAATTTAATTTCTGCACGCGTCTCTTGAATCCTCGCGTCCCTTGATACGTGCCTAGTTTGCTTAAAGGATAATCCGTCAATGGGTATACAATGTTAGGCCCGGCATCCACCAAACCAGAGAAACTGCCACATGTCTGCACGTCCTGGCTCTGTTCTAGCCAGCACACATCTCCTCTCCGTTTCAGTGGAAATCAGTGGCCTGCCTGGTACGCGTTCTTCTTCTCCTCCCGCCCTTTACCGCTCTGATGGCTCCCGGGCCTTAGGTTCAAAGAGTGAGAATGCGTTGTGATCACGGGCTTATAAAAACGCCTATGACGCATTGTGTTTTGTAATGAAATTCATTTACGATTATACTTTTCATACGATTCGACCACCACGCGTAGTAGCAATGATTTTCTTCAACGTGCACAATTTGTTTTTTTTTGATCGAATTGGTAGTTCGGGGACAAACAAAGAAACAATGATTTTTACATTAGATGTAAAGTTGAAATGGTCACGTAAATGGTAAAAAGTTTGTCACCATGAATCACGTATAGTTTGACAGCGTTTGCCGTACGATTTTTATCAACTTAAAACCTTATACACTTAAAGGCGAATTTTCCGCCATTGCTCAAATTCTTGCTTTGGACATAGATTAATGATTGTACAGAATCAACAAGAAATAAATATCTGTTTTGTTTCTATTTTTTATATTTGTCAGTGACGTCAAAGCAGCAGTGCAGTGACACCGGTTTGTCTTCTGAAATTATTTAAAATCTCTTGCACTCAAAGAGTATTGTGCATTTGAAGTATTTTTGTGTGGATATTTACTAATATTCATTTTAAAAACGACATTTATTCACTTACATGGAACTATGATTAATTAAAGATATTTTGTGTTTTTGATCTTTTTGTTTTGATATGGTTTGATGTTCTTGTTCTCTTTGGCTTCTTTCAGAATAAGATTACTCTTTCCCGCTAGCATTTAGCCATTAATTGTGGTTCATCGTTCTATTATTTAGTATTTTCTAAAGCTATATTTTCAATGGTAAACCTAAAGAGGTGAATAAAATCAGTAACAATGAAAAATGATGAGAAAGTTAGTTTTAACTCAAGTACACAATTGTAATGCGGCATATCTACGTAGGTAATCTTTGTCCCTTCAGAATGGGGTTACGGAGTGCGCAGGGGTGAGGCGTCATGAGGAGCGCCAGTCCGCCCTAAACCCCGGGTCCGAGTACGCGCGTGACTCGCCGCCGCCTCGAGCCGGCATTATTCTCTCTCTAAACTATCTTTTATATTTAAAAAACCACATTTCATTCACAATCGAACACAATGACTATTTGAAAGTGTTTTGTGTCGGTATCGTGATTATTTTGTTGTCGTGGGCGGTCGGTCGATAGAGGGCGCCCCGTCCGTATTGCAGTTGTAACGCTCTTGAGATTTTTTGCCGCAAATTCTACGGATTTTCGGGTAATTATACATTTATTCATTCTTGTTTATATTCCTTCTATTCGTGTACAATAAAAACGGTTATATTTGTTTATATGTGCGATTGAATCAATTTTGCGCCAAAAATAAGTCGAAAGCGTTATTTCGTAGCGGAATAAGAGACGAGAGCCGCGCGTCACTTTGTTCCTGTATCTATCTAGTATATTCAATACGGCACTATTCGACATTGTTGATTGCTTTTTGAAAAAGTATTTTTATTTCATGAACTTTTACAAAATTTCATTTGCTCTTTGTTTTAACGATAAACATGTAGTCCGATAAATTATGTTTTTGTAGATTAAAAGTAAAGTAGGCGAGGGAAGTTAGTATTATATTAATAAATAGCTTTACTATATTTCAATCTTTCACGTGACGGAACTATATTTAGCCGTTTAATAATAATTATAATCATGCGACGTTAGGGAATCGATTTAGAGCGCGTATACGGTTACAGACTAACCAGCTCTTTTTGTTTTAAATAAAATGTATTAAATTATGAGGAATAAGTTTCGTTAACGTGAAAGCCAACACCTGAGCGTCCATACATTTTGTTTTACAACATTGTTTGTAACATAGTATATTTATGTGGAAATTAAGTAATTTTATAACTTTCTCGGCACTAATTATTATCGCAAATCAGCAAATTTTAAATATTTTAAACATTTTATATTGGTTATATTTCACAAGCATTTTATATATTCTGTGCCGTAGCTATTTGTTTATTATAGTGATTTGCGATAATAATTAGTGCTGAGAAGGTTATAAAATTACTTAATTTCAACATAAATCTCCTATGTTTCAAACAATGTTGTAAAACAAAATGTATGGATGTTCAGGTGTCGGCTTTCACGTTAAGTGTAAACTAAATTTGTATTTTCGCGTTCAACAATGTTGTGAATTGATTTCTAGCCATACAGCAGTACAGAAGCGAAACAACACAGCTCCTCCCCTCTATGCTCTATACGAATGACTTTGACTTCCAGTTCATTAATAATGGAGTTGAACAACAAGCTCTTAGTCTGTTCATTTTAAACTTTAGTTTCGTGTGTTTAGTTAGTTGGGTCACGTCGGGTGACCTAAGTGATACTTGTAAACAAAATGGAGCGGTTTAGCAGCATCTTAGGTTTATTTTTAACAATGATAAATAAAAATATAAATGGAGGTGGCAGCGGCCACGATAATAATGTTAATTAGTATTAGTAATAGAATCTAATTTTTGAATAGACCTAACGAATATTTGTATTGAGTTTTGGCGGCCATCTTGAGACGTCAAGTAATCTGTTTTGAATTATTTTTCTAAACTTGTGTTTCTTCGAATGTTAATGTGTAATAATGGTAGATTATTAACCATTAAGTGTTCGTGAACGTGCGTGAGTGTGGGCAAACAATTCAAAAGAAGAGAACCTCTGTTTCCATTTTCCCTCCAAAACTCCCTAGGAAGTTTCAGTAAAGATTCTACCACTTTACTGGAATAATTTTTGACATGACTGAGACTTGACCTGACTGTTTGGTGTAATGAATGAATGACTCGTGATGCACAATGTTATTAACTTGATGCAAAAATATTTACCTTGATACTGGCAAATTGTTATAGCGCCATATAAAAGAAAAAGAAAAAAAAAAAGTGTATTAGATATCGTTTTAATTAAAAGAAAAATGGCCGACGTGTTTTGATGAATTTTTAAACATGGATTCGATTCCTTTGCCTCAAAAAAACGAGAGCTCTTTAGAAATGGGGGAGTAAATACAACATTAATCTTGGGATTAGTTCAGCTATCCACACTGATAGAGGGAGGGCACGTCCGGGGTCGAACCTTACACTATTACTAATGGCATTGTAACTTGCGCATTAGTTTGGGTATGTTTTTGCAATGATACCACGATATTTCAGGTAATTTACGTGTACGCGTCTATGGATAAGGTACCTTATATGCGACCACACTCCCACCTGATTTTATTTATTTGTATTCTTATTGCACTGATATATCCGCTCGCACCAACAAAAGTTTGCTAGTGTATTTATTTATTTGTGTTAAGCTAGTTTCTGCCTATTCCAGTGGGAACAGGGCATGAACTCAGTGGTAGATAACTAAAAGAAACCTCAGGTAACAGTCACTTTTTATATGCTGGATTGAGATTCTCCTCTGCACCATTCATTGACAAGAAACTTGCAAGCTGATTCCGAAACGAGAATAAGCTGCTACAGGCATTGATATACACAACTCGATGTGCAATTACGCTCTCAATGTGACGCGAGAGAGAAGATGGCCGCAGTCACCTATAGGTTCTCTGTCAGTATTTGACTTGACGGCAATATTGTTAAATCGTTTAAGGCACGGCTTACGCTTATTTCATGTCAGATGTATGAAGTTTGCTCCTCTAGTATATATTCTCTATGGCTACGGGTTACACTTGAATACACTGAAGGAATTGTAGAAATAATTTGCTTGACATAAATTACAAAATGTTCGTCGTATCAAAAGTCTGACATGTCAAAAGCTTGACATCTCTCAAGCGCTAGACGTGGTACATTCATTTGAACAATAAAACATGTCACAAACGATTTACGAAATTACATATAGTGCTTAGTGTATCAGTTTAGGTTAAATTTTTATATGTTTAAGGTTTCTGTTTTTTAGAAGGTTGAATTGCTTTCGGACATTTCTTCTACGGTGCTACGAATTTCGTAGCACATCGTAGTAATTTGTTCCGTCACGTAGCATTCAAACTTATTTTATTGTGCAAAGTTTTGTATATAACAATTATGTTGCAAAGTTTATAGGGGATGTTGTTTTTTTCAAAGCACTTTCTCTGAAAATACGAAGGTATTAAAAGCGCGAGTACTTTGTTGAATAATAAACCGGACGAGTTTTTATGACGGTTACTGTAAACGCTGTTAAGGTCCGAGGGATTCGACGTGCCCCATTTAAGGCTAATTTTATCCGTTTTCATCAATTTTTCTCATTAAGTGACTTACTTATGTATAAATATATATTTACTAGTATTTTGCTATGTAGTGTTAGGGCTTGCACCTCTCTCTCTATAACTGTCACTACATTGAATTGGGTTTAGGAGTTTTGGCGGCCATCTTGAGACGTCAGGTTGTCTGTTTTGAATTATTTTCCTTAACTTGTGTTTCTTCGAGTGTTAATGTGTAATAATGGTGGATTATTAACCATTAAGTGTTCGTGAACATGCGTGAGTGCGGGCAAACAATTCAAAAGAAGAGAACCTCTGTTTCCATTTTCCCTCCAAAACTCCCTAGGAAGTTTCAGTAAAGATTCTACCACTTTACTGGAACAATTTTTGACTTGACTGAGATTTGACCTGACTGTTTGGTGTGATGAATGAATGACTCGTGATGCACAATATTATTAACTTGATGCAAAAATATTTACTTTGACACTGGCAAATTGTTATACGCCATATAAAACAAAAAGAAAACAAAAATAATTGGGTTTAGTTTCGCAGTGTAATATATTGATATACCATTACCTATGCTAAAATTAATAATAAACATATTAAAACTGTTTAATTAATATTTATTGAAGTATTAACAGTTGAAACAAAAAAAAATTGTAAAAAAACAATCTTACGTTTCTCTTCTTGTTTTTTCTTCTTTTTGCAATAATAAAAACAATATTACTCCTAATGAGCGGAGGAAGCCCTTAAATATCTAAAGAAGGGATGATTTGACGACCTGCCGAAATAAGCTAGGGGTGAAACGAAATAAGCATTTTTAAGATGAGATTGTATTCTGTTAAACTCATAAAATTAAATGACTGTCGATGAGTCTTCTATACGTTAGTCTTAATGTTTATTTTTATAGTAACTCCTTGCTGTTAACAATTGCTATCATGGAGAAAAAAAAGCAGGCACAGTCGCCTCCGTTATGCCGGCTCGAGAAGATGAATGTGCACCTTCTTCTTTTTTTTTATTGTAGCTCGTTTTGTAGTACAACACTCCGCCTGATGTAAAGCTAGACTGCGGTCCATTAATGGAAACAACTGCTACTACAGAGAAACCTGTGCGGGTAGCAGGCGCCTCCACTATGCCGGCTTGAGGAGACGAGCATGTACCATCTTGCATGCATCAGCCATCAGCATGGCTACTTTCAAACTATTCCCGAAACGTGACAAAGTCACTTCACGGGTGTTACATTCGTAAGTGGTGGTACTGCCTCAGGACGGCAGACTGGACTAATAACCATCATCAGTCTGCTTAGCACTCTTTAATAGTGCCTATAGGCACTGAGCGACCAAAGTACACATAACAAAGTTACATTGGTTGACAGGAAACACTCCTCTCGTTGTATCACTAAGGCTTTGATATAAATTTATTTTTACATTACATTTTACTGAATGTCTTATCTATTTTTTATACGAATAGGGGGTTAAGTCTGAAAGAAAGTACAAGGGATTGTATCTAAAAGGGTCAGCCATACAATAAATCATTACGGAGATCTCTGACAGGTGTTACCAGTCAGTTATTTCATTTTGCATTTCGTAACCATCTCTATTCTCTATGAGATAAGGTTCTATTCCTAATGGCGACTTCCTATCGCCTTAAAGATATTGCAAAAACTCTAGATATAAAATATACTTTATTTGGATATAAATTCGAATCAAAATTCAATAAATCAATAAATTTATTGAGCGGCCGCGGTATTGGATAGACCTCGCGATCGATAAAAAAAAGTATAAAAATCCCGTGTATAAATCTCTTTGAATTCTGACCGGTACCAATGTAACTATGTTATATGTACTTTGGTCGCTCAGTGCCTATGATACAAGCACTACCTCAGTACAGGAGCAATGATGATACGCTCTAATGTATGAAATAGGGCTGAAAACAAGAATATTGGTGCCTATATTTTTTTTATTCAGTGAGTACATCCTGATGACAGGTAATGAAAAGTGCTCGAGTGTGGTAGTGGCACCCTCGAGCACGCTCCACGTACCACTCGTGCCACCGCTTTCAATACGTGTATATGAGTATTGTAATCAAGTGCATTTGAAAATTGAATTTTATATTTATTTATATATCTATCTATCTATCTATTTGTATACAGTATGGTTCTATGTGTACTCGTATATTAATTTTATAGTCTTTTTTTTAAATTAATTTTGTACATATTTAAATGCTGATTTTATTTATTATTATAGAAAAAGAAAAACAGCCGGACCGTTAGTGTTTTTATGTTTAATTTTCGCATAATTTAATATAGTAATTTGTTTAAAATATTAATTAATATTCTATAATAATTTTTACGCAATTTAAAAAAAAAAATTTTTTGTATAAATTATAATAAATAAATAATCAAAAACTTCATTGATTTCATTGACTATTAAAAGTTAAAGCTGGTTTAAAACCTTTATAATACGCGTTAATCTCTATACTCAAGTGCAGTATTAACCAAAATCAACATGGCCAGTGGAAACCCCTAAATATTAGGAGGATATGTATACACGGAGCGAGTCAATGAGTTGGAAGTTTTTTAGGTGCGGGGAGGGTCGCCCGAACCCCAGACCGTCTTTGAAGGCACGGGAGGGTTAACCCCTCGCAGTTGAAATTAGTCCAGTAGGCCCATTTCACCGCAACCTAAAACGTATGCAGGTATGATATGAATAAACAGGGCGCGTATTGATTTTGGTATCAACTTTGCTACATTTTGTGCTTTAATTTAGGCATTATACAGAGTGTTTTTTTTTTAAATGAGAGTATTGGGACAAAGAAGCGAAACCGAAGGAGATACTGACTGAGGTCTTTTTTGTGAAAACAATTTTAGTCAAGCTTGAGTTGTCCATTAAAATAAGTCATTTTGGTCAAAATAATTTTTAATGCGGTTCGACGGAGTTTCATGTAAGGATTGTTTCATTGTATCGGAAGAAAAAATGCATTTTTTTTATCTTAAGAATAGGAACAAGTAGAAAAGTCTCTTATATTTATTTACTTACTACTTTACAAAGAGTGGTTATTAGCCCAGTCTGCCGTCCACGGGTATAGTATCACCAGTTTCCGAATGTAACACCCGTAAAGTGACATTGTCGCGTTTCGGGAGCAGTTTGAAAGTAGCCAGGTATAACGAGAGGAGTGTGCAGTCACTCTAGATGGTGCATACTCGTCTCCTCAGGCCGGCATAGCGGAGGCGACTGCTGCCCGTAGAAATTTCTCTGTGGTAACAGTTGTTTCCGTTCATGGACCGAATTAAAATAGTTATTGTATTGGTGTGTGGAACAATCGAAGAAAAGATAAAATTTGTGCTGACCGAGATTTGTGAGATATTTGTCAACAAGCCCACGTCAAAACAAAACGCCTAATTATTAAAGCAAGGTGTTGACATTAATAATTCTTCTTGAAACCACTTAATCCCTAAAAAGGTTCACAATTCGATTGAAGAATTCAAATCTCTCATTCGCATCGTCTGCACTCAATACTGATTGATTTCTCTTCCATTCTTTTACGGCAAAATGTAATTTAAAATGAAGTAAATGTAATTTGTTCGTGAGATGTCTGTCTGTCTGAGCCAGCGATACTCGGTAGGTGGTCATGAAAGTGCAATTTTTGCAGTTTCGAATACTCTTGTGAATTTTTTTTAATTGTATCTCGGCATGTGACAACACTCTGCCTGATGTAAAGCTAGATTGCGGTCCATGAATGGAAACAACTGCTACTACAGGAGACGATTAATTAAGGAGGCTTGAGGAGACGAGCATGCACCATCTAGATTGACAGTGCACACTCCTCTCCTCTCGTATTGTAGCTCGATATGTGACAACACTCCGTCTGATGTAAAGCTAGAGTGCGGTCCATGAATGGAAACAACTGCTACCACAGAGAAATCTCTACGGGCTGCAGTCGCCTCCACTTTGCCGGCTTGAGGAGACGAGCATGTACCATCTAGATTGACAGTGCACACTCCTCTCTTATACCTGGCTACTTTTAAACTATCCCCGAAACGCGACCAGGTCACTTCACGGGTGTTACATTCGAAAGTGGTGGTACTGCCCCAGGACGACAGACTGGACAAATAACCATCATCAGTCTGCCTACCACTCTTTAATGAGCGACCAAAGTACATATAACAAAGTTACATTGGTACCGGTCTTTTAGCGAGGTTCGAACACGGGTCTCATTGATCGTGAGTTCACGCGTCTTACCGCTAGACCACGGCCGCTCAATGAATATACCGTTAAATACACTATTACGTTTGTATAATGTTGTCTTTCTCTATATGCTTCCGTATTGTATTGTATTGTTATTTAAAAAACATTTTTTTTTTAAATCACTGAGATAACGATACTTTTCACTTGAAAAATTCTACTGCTTCCATTCGGAAAACTTCGGACAAGAAAACTAAGGAAACGCTATAAAAATAAATTTTAAACGTGTAACATTATATCGCAGTATCTCGCCACGATCCCGCCATATATCAGATAGGAGCTTCCACCGTCTAGACTATTCTCGACTGGTGCTCGGTGCCAAACGACCGTATACTTGTATGCTCCTACTCAACCACATATGGTGATTTTCAACAGTACAGTTCAGTTCATGTTGTATATTTATTGTTAACTCAGAAACTGATATTTGGAATAAATAATACTTAAGTCTCGTCGTAATTACAACGTGTTATTTTTTTTTCTTTTTTTTTTTTTTTTTTTATATATTTTTTTATTATATACAATTTATATACATTATACAGTATACAATATATACAAATTATTATATACAATTAAAATAATCAAAATTTTACTATTTGCATAACATAGCGAGGGTATAGCGAGAGGACTGTTTTTTTATATTGACGCGACATGTGACGCCGATTGGCCTGGTGGTAAGCACAGTGGAGGTCCATGAGCGCCGACGACTGGAGGACCGCGGTACACGGTGGACCCAGTCGCCGTCACTATGCCGGCCCAAGAAGGTGCTTTTTCACGCTCCGCTTGAAGGATCGAAGGGGAGAGCAAAGCATTCCATTTATCGATTGTGCGACATAAAAACGATGCGCCGAACCGTTTTGTTCGGCTTCTAACACTATGCACTGTCCATCTAGATATTGTATACTGGTCTTCTCAGGCCGGCATATCGGAGGCGTCTACTGCCCGTAGACATTTCTCTGTAGTAGCACGTATAATAAAAAAGAATATAATATACAAAGTTTAGGGTATAAGTTTTTTTTATACTAACAAAATATTATTATGGATCATTGGTGTGAAATAAATAATTTTTATTTATTTAAAACAAATTAGTTTGTTAATAAACAATACTCGTACAGCGGAACACCTTGTTTATTGTTTGTAATTATTTATGCAAAATTACGACCACCTAGAATGATAAATGCCGACAACTGATAAACAAAATTGCTTGAAACAACAATACCCGGTCATCATTCATCCGGATGGGCCGGTCATCACTCACAGCTATAACACGGGACCGGCGCACCCGGAGGACATAACCGGCCGGACACTTAGGACGAATCGTGATGTGTTTATCAAATCGATCCGAAATTCGCAAAACATTGAACATGTATTTCAATTATTTATTTTACATCGTCACAACAAATGAGACGCCCGCTAGTAAAACTAAAATAAAAGAGAAAGTAATAATAATAATAACAACAAAAAAAGTCAAAAGGAGAATGCCTATCTTTGGGCCCACTTGATACCTAATACCTTGGTAACATAACAATATTCTCAAATAATATCTTATTTTTTCATTAATTAATTTCAACTATAGTCTTATTTATAATTAGATAGACAAATTGACAACTCGAAACATACACCACGCCTCCATAATGTTGCCACGTTAGAAGTATAGTGTTGTTACACGAATACTTTAATTGATTAATTGAATTATCTTAAAATGACATTTCGACTAGTAATAGCAAATCTACCTATTTTATAATTATTCCGATAATAAATATGTTAATAATAATAAAAACTTTCTTAACAACTTAGGAGTTTAATTTATCTCAGTAATTAATTACTTTAGAGACAAAAAGTACTAAGATAATTTCATTATATCACTACGCTTTATCGACTGGCATAACTTGCGAAACCATTTTGTGTGTGTAAATAAAATCGTATATCACTTTTTTTTTATCAATTTCTGTCCAATGTACGTCATCGAAATGTTCAATCACACACGATTGCGTGTACGAATTCATACTAGTATTTGCTAAGCCAGTCACAAACAACGAACAGAAAAATATATTAAATATAAAGTTAATTGAATTTTCAATTAAAAGCTGGGTCACAAAATTACAACACTATTTTTTTCCAAAACTCGGCATCCCTTCAAATGTCATTGTTGTCTATCTAATTATAAAGAAGACTATATATCAACACATCATTTACCAATCAATAAATGGACCATGTATAATTACATAAAAACAGATATCATCAGTTTATTAAAGCATTTAAAATAATAATAACCTCAAATATTGCATGGGAAAACAATAACCCGGGTGAAAAAAATAAAAGTGATTAGTAATAAGGAAGTATTTATTTTTCTACAAAATTAACTAAAAATCATCGACAAACTCAAGAAAAAAATTTTGGGCCCATTTTTAAAAAACCCAAACAATATGTCATAATAAATACTTGAAATTAAAGGAGCATTTTTCAACATTTCCTACTATCTCTTCTAATGGAGGTCTTCCACTGCGAGCGGAGCGAGGTGAGTCGCAGTGGTAAATTATGAAAGAATTGCTTCCTGTGTAAAAGAATGAGCGGTGCGGTCTTAGCGAACTAAAAGGATTCCGTTGCATTGTCACTTGAAAAACACTTTTTTTTTGACACATGTGACCTCGACTGGCCTGATGGTAAGCGCAGTGGAGGTCCATGAGAACTGACGACTGGAGAACCGCTAACACGGTGGCTCCAGTCGCCACTACTATGCCGGCCTGAGAAGGTGCTTTTTCACACTTCGCTTGAAGGATCCGAGGTGAAAGGACTGGGAGAACACATGGGAGGGCATTCCACTTGTCAATTGTCCGACACAAAAAGGACGCGCCGAACCGTTTCGTTCGGCCACCGATTCGGTCGACAAAATGTGGACGCTTCCCCCTCCCAGTGCGGGTGTTACGGGAATGGAAAGACGAAGTAGAAATAAGGTTAAAGAGCTCTTCGGAGCATTCACCGTGGTATAGGCGATAGAGGACACACAAGAACGCTATGTCCCTGCGAAGTTGCAGGGATTCTAAGCCCCTTGTTTTGGTGTTGTCTTGGTGCGCCTTTTACTGCGAGCGGAGCGGTAATGACTCCATTAAGCAATAGCAATAGAAGGCAAAAACCGCTTTCCATGTAATTATTTTGGTGAAAGACAAATTTACTCAGTTCCGCTCAGCCATTTCTCGCTCATTACCCGTTCTTAGTGGAAGGTTGGTATTAGTAAAACGTACTTATAAATCTGCATAGCAAAAATAATATTTGAACGGTATATTTGTTAGTAAACATTGCAAACCGATGGTAGGGAGGTAGGTGTATGAGCGAAACGACGACGCTCGAGATAAAATATTCACAAATCCATTAGTTTGTCAAAGGGAGCTGAGCCACGTTTTGCCACGTCACTGGTGGACAGAACGACATGTTACACATCTTTTCTCATATTTAAATTTTGTGCGATTAAAACTTGGCATACGACAACACTTCGCCTGATGTCAAGTTAAAGCACGGTCCATGAACGGAAACAACTGCTACTACAGATAAATTTCTACATGCCGCAGTCGCCGCTATGCCGGCTTAGAGAGACGAACGTGCACTATCCAGATTGTCAGTGTACACTCTTCTATATCTGGTTACTTCTAAACTAAAAAAAGGGTTTTGGGGATAGTTTGAAAGTAGCCAGGTATAAGAGAGGAGTGTGCTGTCAATCTAGATGGTACATGCTCGTCTCCTCGAGCCGGCATAGTGGAGGCGACTGCTGCCCGTAGAGATTTCTCTGTGGTAGCAGTTGTTTCCATTCATGGACCGCACTCTAGCTTTACATCAGGCGGAGTGTTGTCACATGTCGAGCTACAATAAAAAAAAAAACTTCCTGAAACGCGACAAGATCACTTTACGGGTGTTATATGCGAAAGTGTGTCAGGCAGAACGACGGAGTGATCCAATAAACATCATCAGACTGCCTACCTCTCTTGAAACATGATAATGACCTTGATAATAAAATATAATATGCGGACGTCAATAATGCTTAATTATTCATAATGCGCCAGTTTTATTTATTTTATATATTTATTATGCAATTGTGTTTTGAATTTTAGAAAAAAAAAACTTATGAATTTTAATAAATATGCTTAGAACGTAAGAGCAGCCATTTTAAGAGCGGCCGTGGTCTAGCGGTAAGACGCGTGAACTCACGATCGATGAGACTCGTGTCCGAACCTTGCTAATTCTGACCAATGTAACTTTGTTATATGTACTTTGGTCGCTATTAAAGAGTGGTAGGCAGACTGATGATGGTTATTTGTCCAGTCTGCCGTCCTGGGATAGTACCACCACTTTCGAATGTAACACCCGTGAAGTGACTTTGTCGCGTTTCGGGAATAGTTTGAAAGTAGCTAGGTATAACGAGATGAGTGTGCACTATCAATCTAAGATGGTACATGCTCGTCTCCTCAAGCCGGCATAGTGGAGGCGACAGGTTTCTCTGTAGTAACAGTTGTTTCCATTAATGGACCGCACTCTAGCTTTACATCAGGCGGAGTGTTGCCACAGGCCGAGCTACAATAAAAAAAAAGCAATTTGTACAATAATACACGTACATAATTGTACTGTAAATTTATATTAATTACATCTCTTAAAAAATATTTGAAGCATTTATATACCACGGTAAATTGTATTTATTTTTAATGTTGAGACTAAAAATGAATAGTAATTGTTTCCAGAAGTTTTTTCATTAGCTAGATAACACAATGTTTAATGTAATTTAGGATGCCTGCGCCCCCTATCTACTCGTCTAGACTGTTCAGACATATTTATTGTTCAACTGAAACACACTGAAAACAGTGAAGCTTATTATTGTAATTATTTTGCTTTTATTTATGACGCTTTCCCACGAACCATCATTTGTTATATCGTGTTTTATGTATTATGAACTAATTTTCATTATAATACTTTAATGTATCAACAAATTATACATTTAAGACCGAAAGCGGTCCAGCGGTAGGACTTCGAACTCACGATTGGTGAGACCCGTGTTCAAATCTCGATAAATTCTGACGTACTTTCTAAATTTCCAAATTAGCGGACATTAGTTGCAAAGTAGTGTTTTAAAATAATTTGGTCATGGATTTCCGCAAAGTAACGCCTAATACTATTAAACATACGAGTATGTTATATGTACTTTGGTCGATGTTTAAAGAGTGATAGTTAGACTAATAATGGTTATTAGCTTAGTCTGCCACTCTGGGATTTATCTGTAGTAGTAGTTCTTTCCGTTCATGGACCGCACTCTAGCCGAGCTACGATAAAATAAATAGAATAGACGTTAAACCATTAAGACATTAAACCACAAGTTTAAGGTTTCCCAGTACTACACTTCAGTCATGATTTAAGACTACAGACAGTAAAAAAAACGAATTAAAAAAAAAAACTAAAGGTCACAAAGTGTAAGGTTTAGGTTACTCGAACCTAAAAATCAATTATGCTATATAATTTCAAATAGAATCCACGATAAACTTTGTTGAACTTCAGTAAATCGCCGCTATCTTAGCTATTTAAATATGAGTTTTCTTTGGTTATTAGTCAAAGTCTAAAGTCTTGACACACCCAGACATTAAAATATTTACTGTGGGAACTCAGAATAAACAATGATACCTAACTTTGAAACCTGTAGGATTGATGTCTTGTATTATGTATAAAACAATATTGTTAATGTGAAAAAAAAATTGTGAAATCCTTTATGGATGCTCCGATCCTTGGGGAAGGTGCCTGTGTTATGTCGGACTCTCCAATCTAGCGTTAGCATACCGACTAGAATCTCACGGTGTTTCACTCTACGTATATCTACTCTACATCCAGATTCAAGAAGTATTTACCTTATACATTAAATGCATTTATGGTTTATACATTAAAAATGATGTATCAGGCGTTACTTTTAAGAGCGGCCGTGGTCTAGCGGTAAGACGCGTGAACTCACGATCGATGAGACACGTGTTCAAACCTCGCTAAAAGACCGGTATCAATGTAACTTTGTTATATGTACTTTGGTCGCTCAGTGCCTATAGGCACTATTAAAGAGTGGTAGGCAGATTGATGATGGTTATTTGTCCAGTCTGTCGTCCTGGGGCAGTACCACCACTTTCGAATGTAACACCCGTGAAGCGACCTTGTCGCGTTTCGGGAATAGTTTGAAAGTAGCCAGGTATATGAGGGAGGAGTGTGCAATGTCAATCTAGATGGTACATGCTCGTCTCCTCAAGCCGGCATAGTGGAGGCGACTGCAGCCCGTAGAGATATCTCTGTGGTAGCAGTTGTTTCCATTCATGGACCGCACTCTGGCTTTACATCGGGCGGAGTGTTGTCACATGTCGAGCTACAAAAAAAAAACTGCGGAAAAACATAACCAAAATTATTTTCCAAACACTACTTTGCAATTAATTTCCGCTAATCGTAACCCTTCACCAACATGCAACAAGGGTCTAACATTGACAGCTGGTGTGACTATGTACCTACCCTCACTAACATTGATTAGCAGAAATTAGTTGAAAAAATTAAAAAATTAATTTGAAATAGGTTTTTATTTACCTACCTTATTTTACATAAAACATAGTAGTTTGATCCCGATAACTATTTTTACCGCTGGTGTTTTTGCTCTGCCACAAACTAGGTCACATTGCCGCACGTTATTTTAGATTCCGTTCTTTTATTTTTATTTTTTATTCATAACTCATGGGATTTTTTTATATACTCGTATAAGTTAGAAAATAGGTTGTACTGTCCTCGTGAGTCGTGATGCGGATCCAGCGTAGCTTCTTCAGGTCGCCTATTTTTTTTCTGACGTTGCACCTACTTTGCAATCTCTTGTCCTTCCTGAGATCCTTCAAACGCAATGTGAAAAGGTGTCTCTCACGGATTTTATTCTGGCTTAACATTAACCGGTGTGCCGTCACATGACGCGCTAAAAAAAGAAAAAGAGACTTAACCGACTCGATTTATCTTGGGGAAATAACAATTTTTTATTTCTAATGTTTTATTTATTATTTTTATACACTTTTTGGTAACAAAAAATCATGTAAATATTGAACAAGAATAGGAATAGAATTTTGATGGACAGATTGTCGTAAACACGTTTTCGTTGCTGACTGTACTTGAAGGCTGTAAAGGAGCGGGCACTTGAGACATTGAGAACGTCTGCGACGAATGTTTCCAGACGCGTCCCAGTGTATCGTGAACTCGAGAAACTTAAATTAATATCATGACATAAATTGATAATAACTTTCACAAGCATTTTAGTTGAGTTTATTTATTAATTAATTTATTTATTTGCTACGCCAATGGCATAACACACATAACATTTGGAAGTCCTCAGCTTCCAACAATACATCGTGTAATATATACCTTTCCAGGCGCATCCAACATGCACCAAATATACAAAATTCTACACATTAACTATGTTATTATTATTACACTATTATATACAATTTAAATATAATTTTATTAACAACAAATGTAAATTGAAATTGAATGATTGAAGCTGATGATAGTTATGTCCGGTCTGCAGTCCTCGGGTGGTATCGCCGACCGTGTGACACGACCTGTGAAGTGGCCTAGACGCGTTTAAGGATCAATTTAGAAGTAGCCCGGTATAACGAGAGAAATACCCTGTCAACCTAGATGGTGCGTTTGTCTGTTGTCTATAGATATTCCTAAACAATAGCAGTTACCTGCAGGCTTACTAAAAAAATATCAACACACTGCCACATGCCTACAAAGGAAAGCCTGAGAAAAATGGGCCCACAGTTTTTTTCTCGAGTTTATCGATGATTTTTAGTTAATTTTGTAGAAAAATAAATCTACGTTCATTATTACCAATCAGTTTTACTTTTTTCACCCGGGTAATTGAGTAATTAGACTTTTTCTGATGCAATATTTGAGGTTAATATTATTTTAAATGCTTTAATAATTAATTGAAGATATAGGTTTTTATGTAAAAAAACATTGTCTATTGATTGGTAAATGATGTGTTGATATAATTAAAATTAATTAATAAAAAAATATAATAAGATATTATTTTATGCAATAATGGGAACTGGCTCATCAGGTCACATGACTGGTGAACGTGTGGACTAACAGTTGACACACCTATTACTTCGCTATACATACAATTAAAAGTGTACGCTCGTATTGTTGGTGAAAGCGAGCGGCAAGGCTTGTGACGTCATGCCCGCACTTTATGAAGCTATAAAGAAGCCTTGAAGTAACATCAATGAGTTTATTCACCTACATTAATGACATGAATTTGTTTATGACTTTTGTACTTTGGTAATGCTTTATTAATGTATATTGATTGACAAAATTTTATAATATAATATATATCTCTTTATAGTAGCTCGATATACTATGACAACACTGCCTGAACTTGAAGCGTGCACTGTCGATCTGGATGGTGCATGCTCTTCTCTTCAAGCCGGCATAGTGGAGGTGACTGCTTCCCGCACAGGTTTCTCTGTGTAGCAGTTGTTTTCATTGATGGGCCGCACTCTAGCTTTACATCAGGCGGAGCGTTGTCACATGTCGAGCTACAATAAAAAAATAAAAAACACCTACCACGGAGAAATTTATATAGGCAACAGTCGCCTCCACTATGCCGCGTGCAGAAACGCGCGATAAAGTCACACTTTGAAAAGTGGTGGCAGGACGGGAGATAACCATCATCAGTCTTTAAAATTAACACTTTCGAATGTAACACCCATAAAGTGACCTTGTATGTACGAGAGGAGTATGCACTGTCAATCTAGATGATACATGCTCGTCTCCTCAAGCCGGCATAGTGGAGGCGACTGCTGCCCGCACAGGTTTCTCTGTAGTAGCAGTTGTTTCCATTCATGGACCGCACTCCAGCTTTACGTCAAGCGGAGTGTTGTCATATGCCGAGCTACAATAAATTAAAAAAACTTTTATTTTTTAAATTTATTTTGATAATTTATAATGAATTGATCTCGCCAAATTACGACAAAACAAAAACTCATTTAATTTAAATTATCCCTCATAATTAATAAAACATTGCCATTCGTATGTTTAATGAAGCAATTCTAAAGATATTAAACAAACGTAGGCACAGAATTTATCATGAATGGTTGCAAATTAATGTGGATCACTCGAGTTTCCTGAAAACCGTCATCTTGTATATATACACTAACGAAGGTAATCACGACTCTCATTTGAATCAAAAGACCGGAATTTGTACCTTTTCAAAATTTATTTTTTAGGAATTACTCGAAAGCGCGTTATAAGAGTTGTAGAACCTTTTTTATTAAATAGGAAAGTTCGTATGAATGTGGCTTGATGTGCAGGCCATATGCAGACTGATTGGTTGCGGTCGTAACATCAGGGATGCTCACAAATCAAACTTATTAAAAAAAATTTGACGTTTCGTGGTATATTAGCTACAATTATAATAATCGTTGTAATTTAACAAACGAACTAAATCTTGAGTTTATTTCTCTATAAAAGATCAGTTTCAGTAATGGCTATATCCTCGTAAAATACAATTTGTAACGGTAGAGTGGAGAGGTAATGAAAAGATCAAACTTTTGGCACGTGCTACGACGTAGACGCTCGTAGTCTCGTAGCACTTTCTCTCGTAGCTCGTTCGTGTCGCAGCGCAAGTTTTAATTCCTCTCTTTAAATCTTTTATTTATGTTTTTTTCTCTTCTTTCAGATAATAAACTCCGTGTTTTCAGAATTTAGGTAAGTTTTTGTTGTTTATGTAAAGTTTGAATTCATTTGTTTATTTCTCTCTCTTATTCTCTTAAAAACGAGGCTGAAAATATTTCAAAAATTATCCGACATCTCATACCTAATGTGTACGGATAAAGTAGACTGCTGGATCCCCTTTTATGAATAATTTGACGATTTATATCCACGGCGCTTTGATGTCGTCGCCTACGCTTTAATGTTAAGCGACACCGTTTCTGAGAAGAAAGTCCTCCTCACCCTTACGTGTTCGCATTGATCTCGCCTTTTTATGTTATTATTATTTATTTCTTGATCCCTCTATTATTTATATAAAAGGGATTAATGAAAAAGAAACCTGTATAAGAATAGATTTAAGGTTTTATTCCTGGAAAAAATATATACACAAAAATCTGTTTAGTTGTAAAGAAAAATACAAATTATATTAAAAATATAAATTAATATTTAATGTATGAACTTCTGAATATTGCATCACGTTTCATTAATTGCATCTTAAATGGGTTCACTAATTAACAAGTATCTCCTTTGAAACTCAACCCTTAATTAACTTCCACTCCGGCACACTAACCAATGGGGTGACTCCGCACCTTCACGTGCATCGTGCAATATGTAAGATATTTTAATTATTTCAGTAAGCGGGGTGCTTTACACAAGGGATACGTCTAAAAACACATTATGTGGTTTTTTTTTTACGGAAAAATGTACCTATCTATTGTCTTCTTGGTTGCGTTTCGTATACGATCGTGTAAAATATTTTCATAACACGCAATACTGTTTTTTACTGATTGGCACACGGTTAATATGTCTAAACCTGAATAAATCTTTGAAAGAGCCATTTTAGCGCGAAATTTGAAATCGCGCATAACGGGGTCGCGTAAAGCGGGGGTGTTACTGTAATAATAAAGTTTGATTACAATACTTCGGTACACAATTATCTTAATTAGTCTTACTTCTCTGTTAAAAATATCCGATATAGATATTTGTTATAGAGAAAAGAATTGCTTGTTGAATTGTTATACTTGAAGGCAAAAAAACCTTAGACTAGTTACTCGTATATATAATAATAATAGTCTTTAGCCCTGTTTATTTACTGTATACTCGCATTTGATATGACTAGCTAAAGGTGCCCGGCGCTGCTCGGACTTATCAAGGTAAAAAGCTTAATTCTGAAATTGTATTCAGACCTATAAGGCCTCCGACGAATAACTATGTGACGAATATTTGTGCAAAATTAAATATAACATATAATATAACTCGTATTGTAATCCTGGTAGCCAATGACTAAGACGGGGCATCATATCCTCTACATAATATAGAAAGGAGAATGCCCATTCGCCTTAGTAAAATGGGCCCACAAATTTTTTCTCGAGTTTGTCGATGATTTTTAGTTATTTTTGTAGAAAAATAAATCTACTTCCTTATTACCAATCAGTTTTAATTTTTTTTTCCCCGGGTTATTGAGTAATTAGATATTTTCTGATGCAATATTTGAGGTTATTATTATTTTTAATGCTTTAAAAATTTATGATATCTATTTTTTATGTAATTAAACATTATCTATTGATTGGTAAATAAGGTATTGATATAATTAAAATGAATTAATAAAAAAATAAAATATTATTGTAGGCATCAAGTGGGCCCAAAAATGGAATTTCTCCTTTCCAATATAATATCAACATCGCGCACGTAGGACAATCCCTTCATTATGCATTGCCCTATAACACTCAGAATTATGTGCCTTATTACGTATAACAGTAAGGGTTGTTATTGTATAATTCGATGTGGACGGTAGTAACTGAAATTAATATTTATCTCCTTGATCCTGCAAGATCCCTCGCGTTTTATGGCTTTATCTACTCATATGTTTTATTACTTTGATATTATCAAGACCCTTTTACTCTGTGCTATTATTAACTTCTATTGTTTTTGTATCTACCCGCGTAAATCTAACTGACTATAATAATAATAATGAAAGAGATTATTTAATGAAATAGGCGCCGTTCACGTGGTCGCAATCAATCATTCTACTTGTCAAGTATACGTCAAGATTATTGGAGGGGGTCTCGAGTCGAGTTGTCAAATTTGTGCCAATATAATAGGAACGGACGCGGCCTATCACTTTTTAATGCCTCCACTACATTGCGATTATATTTTCCTGAATAGATACTCACTCATTCTACTATTTTAGAGGTACTTAATTTTTAAAGACACTGGTTATAAAGAGCAAAGACCCTTGCTTAGTTTACGGGCGCTCGTGAAGAACTCGGTAAGCTCCTTGAAGCGTTCGTGTACAGGTTCAAGTTACACGTGAATACAGGCTTAAATGTTTTCTATCTCTGGACATACCATGTCCAATTTCATTCAAAATCATATTAAAACTATACAGGGTTCGTCGTAAAGTACTTTAGGATCCTTATAGGTTATGGCTTATATGTCTAGGGAGTTTCAAGTGGGCATCCTAATCTGTTTAGCCGTTTATAATCGAGTATGAGACAATCTAAACATCAGTATGTTCTAAAATATCTTTTTTTAAATTGTAGTTCGGCATATACCAACACTCCGCCGTGCTACAGAGAAATCTTTACGGGCAGCAGTCGCCTCCGCTATGCCGGCCTGAGGAGACGATGCACCATCTAGATTGACAGTGCACATTCCTCTCGCTACTGGCTACTTTCAAACTGCTCCCGAAACGCGACAAGGTGGCTTCATGGGTGTTACATATGAAAGTGGTGGTACTACCCTAACACGGCAGACTGGTCTAATAACCATAATCAGTCTGCCTACCACTCTTAAACATGATTAGTACATGCGGGTTTATACAGAATTCTACAGCAGTTCTGAATGCAGTTATTGCACGTGGAAGTTTCAAAATCGATTCATATTTAAATTTGTCTGACGTCTTCTCTCCCTAAACGTTTTGTTTATCTCAGTGACGTGTCTGGAAAGTTAGTTATTGCGAGGCTGCCTCACAGACTTCTCATTTGCATATACATTTCAATATAGATATGGAGAAGTTCTGGACAGTTCAGTGTGCGCACTTGGTGAAGGGGGAAATTACAGTATAATTTAAAAAAATACATTTCGATATAGTATAGGGTTAGATATTTCGTCCACTCTCACATATCGATGATTGGTTAATAAAGTCTATAATATGAAAGTTGTCAGACGTAATTCAATTATTCAATAGTACCAAGCTTTTAGTATCGATTTGATCACAATTCTATTGACGCAACTGCTTTAATTTCATTCTTATTTTATTCGCAATATGGTCTATTTTGTTTCACGCGTTGCTGAAGCTGGTTGTGTGCGAATAGTTTTGATATTGCATTCAAAGAGACTTTCAGACATCACGTTGCGTTCTGTGATAAAATCAGAGTTTCCCTTTAGAGTATTGTGAACGTGGTGCTATATAAATGGCTATCTAGTTATTTGTGAAAGCGTCGTGCGAGGGGAGTCCATTTTGCCTGCCATTTGCACACGTATTTTATTCAAAATTGATTTGTTCAGATGAGAGTAGCTTCTAGTGTTAACGTGACTGGTTTATAGTGGTCCTGCTGCGCTTGAGTGCGTACTATTAGCGATAACAACTGCTACCCTAGAGAAGTATCTGCAAGCACTATAAGATGAACTTTTAGAAATTGATGGACCAACAGAATTCAATTCACTTTCTTCAATAGGAATGTGTACCATTTGATACGCTGTTTAGTATTTATAATAGTTAACCAATCCCCTCTTGTAGTTAGTAAAATAATGTGTAACATCCCACTTTCGCCGGACTAATCAATTAGAGTGAGTTAGTTGCGGTTTCGACCCCACATTTCTGTACACGATCGCTAATCCAACATCTATTAATTCGTGATCAATGAATTCGTCTTTACTACATGATGTATTGATGTCTGTTAAGTGGATTTCTGACTCGATTTGCTCGTTTGTTTTTGTATTTAGAGTTGCATTCGAAGTCTGAAGAAGGGGGAACGGGAGTCCTTCTCTGATATTTAATTTCTTTCATATCATGATCATCTAATTAAAATATATGTTTATAGTTCACGAACTCACAGCTTCATTTATCGGCGAAAGTTTTGTACGTAAAAGCGAGTATAATTCTTTTTTTTTTTTTTTTTTTTTTTTTTATTGTAGCTCGACATGTGACAACACTCCGCCTGATGTAAAGCTAGAGTGCGGTCCATGAATGGAAACAACTGCTACCACAGAGAAATTCTACGGGCTGCAGTCGCCTCCACTATGCCGGCTTGAGGAGACGAGCATGTACTATCTAGATTGACAGTGCACACTCCCCTCTTATACCTGGCTACTTTCAAACTATTCCCGAAATGCGACAAGTTCACTTCACGGGTGTTACATTCGAAAGTGGTGGTACTGCCCCAGGACGACAGACTGGACAAATAACCATCATCAGTCTGCCTACCACTCTTTAATAGTGCCTATAGGCACTGAGCGACCAAAGTACATATAACAATGGAGATAGCTCGCTTGAGGTGGAACTCTGTGAATACTTAATGAGCTGTCACGGATGAAACAGATTTCCTGCCGATCTCCGCGCGGTTGCCAGCTTTTGTTCTATTTTTAGATTCAGTTTTCTTTTTATGCTGGTATATTTTATTGAAATTGATCGGTTGACAGTCTGTACGGCATCAGCGGGAGATGTTTATGTAATAATGTTCTTATTGTTCATTTTATGTAGTAAATATTATCTAGATTTATTGGGAAACATAGTTTGAAATAAGCCATTGGTTGTTTTCTTTGTATTTTCAAAGTGGCTTAATTTTATTGGAATATTCTGGATTTTATCCTCGCATCTATTGTAGACAACATCTTAAGAGGAAGCCGTCTTCCCATATTTCTATTTTCCATGCATTCGCTCCCGATCTGTGTTCATGCATGCGGTGCGGTATAAATAATGTTGCCACATGAATAAAATATGCTTTTTGAACGCTCGTTATTTCATATCTCAATTTTGGATAATAGCATGTCGGTTGCCGCTGTCAGCGTCTCATATTTATTGTATTGATACACGATTTATGGGAAATTGTCTTTGCTACATTACATAACGTTTTTCGTAGGGCAATACTTTTTCTTTTTTCCGTAAATTTTAATACGTAATTTGGTTAATAATATTGAGAATCCTGAATTTCCTTAAAAATAATTAACATTTCAAACATATGATTCAATTTAATTTTTAATTGACTTTTTCGCGCGTTCGAAGCGGCGTTTGTTTATCCCGCACACGGGCGGTGAGATTAAATTGTGAATCAAAAGGGATTGAATTAGTTATGTTTACATGAACAAATTGCTATTGCTTTTTGGAGACATTAATTGTTTCTTTCAACCTTTTATCATTTAAACATTGTCCGTAACGAATTTTTTATTATTATTATTGTAGCTCGGCATGTGACGACACTCTGCCTGCACGGAAACAACTGCTACTAAATAGGGTCACTTCACGGATGTTACTAACTAATGGATGTAAACTAAAAGAGCGGTAGGCGGACTGGTGATGGTATTAGCCCAGTCTGCCGTCCTGGGGTAGTATGACCACTTTCGAGTGTAACACCCGTGAAGTGACCTAGTCACGTTTCAGGAACAATTTGCAAGTAGTCAGGTATAACGAGGGGTGTATGCACGGTCAACCTGTTAGGCAGTTGTTTCGGTTCATAGATCGCACTCTAGCTTTATTTCAGGCATAAAAAAATTTGGGCTCTGCAAGTAGATGATCATTAAATAAAATAGTAGAAATTGTATACGTATTTCAAATGTATTGCTATATTTCTCTTGACGAAGGCTTTCTTTTCAAGAGTAAGGCGCTATAGTTGTATGCAAAAGCGTACAGTGTTTCTGACGTGTGACCCCTTTATGTGCCGCCATCTTTCTTCTCGTATTGTGTGAATGTAGATATACATATATATATTTTTTGTATTCCGTCCATAAATGTTATTTTACACGTGGATTAAAAAGCTTTAGTAGGCATAGTGATGGTGGTTATTAGCCCGGTCTGCGATCTTTGAATAGTGCCGATACTTTCAAGTGTAAACACCCGTGAAGACTTGAAAGTAGTCAGGTATAACGAGAGGAATGTGCCGTGCGCATAGCGGAGGCTAGGCACATAGGAGTATGGTAATTTATCGAGGTTCTATAGCGCTGTTCAGTGATACGGGTTAAATACATATTACCGTTTTCTCTCTGCGGGTAGTAACCAAAACGTGTCACGTGACATTAAGTCAGTGTCACACACTGTATCTTCGCGTGTTCCCCGTAGTCCTTTAGCCAAGTATTTTTGTATTAGTCTTGGCACGAAGCAGGTTACAAAACTTGGCCCATTAGAGATGAGTTATTTCCGAGTTCTGTGCCAACTTTCATTAAGTATAGCCTTGTGTGTGTTTTTTTTTTAGTAGTAAATCCAATACGCGGTATTTGTAAACTGCACGAGGTTCTATTTAGTCACTTTTATAGTTGAAAGAGCTTTTGTCACTGTCACTTTTGTCCAACGCCATATAGCAGGCAACTATTTTTTTTTTTTGCACGTCTTTTGTAGCACGTTCTTTATGGTGGCTACGAAGTTAGGCAGAAGTCGTTGCGCAGTACACAAATTGTGGTATCAGCGGGCCACGATGAACGCGAGAAGGAGGGGCTTACAACCGAGCTCCATATGTTCTATTCATATTTAAAATTAACTCTCAATTTTATTATTGTAAACTTGACTGTAACAGCGCGCTGTTAAATAGCGCTTGCGGCTAACTTCCAATACGATATAAAGTTTGACGCGACCTATAGCTCGGCATATGACAACACTCCGCCTGATGCAAAGCTGGAATGCGGCACATGAACAGAAACAACTGCTACTACAAATAAATTTCCGGAGACAGCAGTCACCTCCACTACGCTGGCTTGATGTGGCGAATGTGCACCATCCAAGTTGAAAGCGCGCACTCTTCTCGGTATACTAAAATTATTATAAAACTAATATTTAAGTCAAGTTGTTATTTTTTACAGTAAGTTAGTAATTTAGAGGGGAAATAACTGCTATCACAGAGAAACGTGAGTGGGCGATAGTCGCCTTCGCTATGCCACCTCGAGGTTCCTCAGCCTCGTATACTTTCTAATCTATTATTTATTCTAAACGAAAATAAATGTAATTAATGTAAAAACTGTTGTTTAGCAAAGCGCATGAAATAAGTGTTTATGAATTTGTGAATAACCGCACTGCAGGCTCACCTACCGACGTAATACTCGTAATTATAAACACAGCTGCCAGTCCAGAGTTTCCCAAATCGTATGAATTTTTTATCACTGTTTGGAGAGAAACATTAGCTGAATAGTCAATTGTTTTTGCTAGAGTGGGGGTTATATTTTTGTATACCCAACTTTAGTTTTTTTTTTTGCATTTTGTTCTGGATGAGCGATGATTAAATTATCAGATGAGGAGCACCCTCAACCGACGTGCGTGCATGTGGTCGAAGCTAAAGTGGTATGTAGAGAGAGGAGTCGCAGGCGCTCCATAGTTTCTGCCTACCCCAGTGGGAACACGGCGTGAGCCTGAGTAATATTTTGACAAATAACGATAGACGATACCGTACGACCACCGTTCACCATGGACTAGGACAAAGTTCTAGAATTTTGTAGTCGTTTATTTATTGTTCGAACATATTTTTTTACATAATTTAGTATAGATAAATTATAGCGCATTAATATTAATAAAGAGTACTGTAGATGTATACTATGTTACGAACAAATTAAGAAGTCAATTTTCGGCCCAATACGTGTTTTAACGTTGTATACAATACGATGTAAATAATGGTCCCCCACTTGCATGTAGTATGTCGGTGGTTGGGTTACACACGGGTGGTTAATTTTAATTCTTTTTTTTTTAATTGTATGTGTATTCGAATACAATTGATATGGCGTGTCTGTATGGACAGCAAAAAAGGTTTCGCTATAATCATGTTTAGATAATTGTGGTTTTTTTTTTTTATACATTTGATAGATTTAATTTGTTCCATTTGTGTACAAGTTTGCGTAAATTATACCTTATTATATATACCTTAAAACTTAAAAAGAAAAAGCTTTTAAATTAAACAGTAATTATTATAAAAGAAACTTTATTTGACGTTTAGCTCTCTTTTTTTAAACAATTTTAATATATTTTATAGTTTAATTTCACTATTTTAATTAACAAAATATACAACATATAAGTAAAAATACTCTACATATAATGTGTTTCAAATGATGTAATAGATACCTAAATATTTTTATAATTATTTCCCACGTGTAACTTCCTCCCCCGATGCTACACGCGTTCGGCGCTCGAAGAATCCAATTACGTAGAATGCAATCTCCCTCGGACACGAGAGTTGACGTAAGCGACACACTACTACGTCCATTAGACGTATTCTCTCGCTATTCGGGAGGCAAAAATTCGACAAAACTAGAATGGTTACTAGCTCAGTCTGCCGTCCTGGGGCGGTACCACCACTTTCAAGTGATTCCACCAAATCCACTAAACGTTTCGATAACTTTGCACTAATGATGCTCGGCGTCACTGTGAATAATCAAAATAAACATAATTTAGTACCCAATCTGCCGTCCCGGGGTAGTACCACCACTTTCGAATGTAACACCCGTGAAGTGACTTTGTTGCGTTTCGGGAATAGTGTGAAAGTAGCCAGGTATAGCGAGAGGAGTGTGCACTGTCAATAGATGGTGCGTGCTCGTCTCCTCAAGCCGGCATAGTGGAGGCGACTGCAGCCCGCACAGGTTTCTTTGTAGTAGCGGTTGTTTATATTCATGGACCGCACTCTAGCTTTACATCAGGCGGAGTGTTGTCACATGCCGCGCTACAATAATAAAAAAAAAATCGAAAACATAGCGGTGAAAGCGTTCTCTTGTTTTGATTGGTTTAAAATATAATGAAGTTGTGTGCGACAACCCTGCATTGAGAGCTCTAAATGTACCCGGTAGTGCTGTCAACCGTCTGATATGATACGTTGTGGCGCGAAATTGAATTTGCATGCCTTTTACATCGCATTACGTTTACTCGTAACGCATATGTAGATACACATATAGGTATAACAACGTTAAAAGTTATATATTTGTTAGTTTCTTTTATTTTGCCTGGTGTTAAGCTAGAGTGCGATCCATGAACGGAGGCGTCTGCTGTCAGAGAAGGGGATCTGCAGACAGCAGTCGCATCCGCTATGTCGGCTTGATGCTTGAAGGATCCCATCATGAGGAAAGACGTGTCTAGGAAGGTCGTTCCACAATTTAATGGAACGACAGAAGAAGGATTGCCCGAACCTTTTGGTCCGCGAGGGGATCGTTTCGATGGTGAGGCGATGCGTTCGATCGCCAGCACGCGTTGACCTCGAGCGATGTGGGGTAGGAGGGATTGAATCATGGATCTCTGCTGAACATTCACAGTGGCAATAGCGGTAGAACGCTGAGAGGGAGTTGGAGAACGCTGCCTATCATAGAGAAATGTCCGTAATGGTCCGCGAGGGGATTGTTTCGACGGTGAGGCGATCGCTTGCACGCGTTGACCTCAAGCGATGTGGGGTAGAAGGGATTAAATCATGGATCTCTGCTGAACATTCACAGTGGCAATAACGGTAGAATGCTGAGGGGGAGTTGGAGAACGCTGCCTATCATAGAGAAATGTCCGTAAGCTGCAGTCCGCTTGTCTGCTGTGCCGGGCTTGAGACCATTGTGCACCATCCATTGATAGCGCACACTCCTCTCCATATACCAGGCTACTTCCAAGTTGTGAAAGTGGTGGTACTAGCCCAGGATGCTAGAGTGGGCTAATTACCATCATCAGTTTTTCTACCACACTACATAATACTAGTGGAAACTGTTAAGTGGCTGTCAATTATATATGTTAATGTTTTTATTAACAAGATTTTTATTAAGTTGTTGTTTTATTTATGCAAGATAACTTTATCTATTTATTACCTACAACATACCCTCTCTATCGCTAGGTTACGAAACACGCCGTATGTGTCTATGCGTGTATATATAGAATGAAGTGTAATGGGTCGTTGAGGCCCGCGCTCGCTCCTCGTGTCGAGCATCGAAGCCTTCCACTACAAAGCATTAAGTATAATGAGAGTGACACGGTTAATGCCCCCCTCTCACGATCCCTGGCGTTATACTGGAATTTATATTTGCTTATCACATTGTTTGTATTCTTCAAACGACCATTAGTGTAACGACCTTTTTAGCCACGTCTGCTCTCCTTCCTACGAATCCTTCAAGCGCAGTGTGAAGAGGCATTTCATAAAACTGGCATAGCGGAGGCGACTGCTGTCTGCGGATCCCCTTCTCTGGCAGCAGTCGCCTCCGTTCATATGTATAACAACTCTCTCAATTAATAATCAAAATTATCGTTTATCAGTTTTTCAGGAAACATTAATACTAACATATAATGTTGCCTGTGGAAATTTATCTGTCGTAGCAGTTGTTTGCGTTTATGGACCGCACTCTAGCTTTTACATCAGGTGGAGTGTTGTCACATGCCGAGCTACTATAAAAAAAGACGCGTGTATACGTGCACTGTTACCGCACGGACACATGTGAAACGGAAGACCACTGTACCCTGCAACACACAGTTCTTGACCTACCGTTAGGTTTAGAGCAATTTATAATCGATAGAGTTATTTTTATTTTATGTTAAGTTTAAATACCAAATACAGTTTCCTTGATTTTTCTTTACCACAATAATGTGCGTGTTATGCGCCCAGTGCACGGTGGGACCAAACTCGGGTCAAGTGCCTTGGTCCAACGTATACAGAATTTATTTGCGTGATTGCGTGAACTATTAGGAGCTGTAATTTATGTTGGACCAACTCACTCGACCAGAGTCCCAACGTGCATCTGGCAGCATACCATCTCCATGACATAAAATACGAGTTCACACACAGTGACACAATATACGTGTAAATGTGTGTGTGTGAGTGTGTATCTACCTGTATTCGAAAGGTAATTAAAATGTTTTACGGTGTACAGTTAATTTCCTGTTACCCGTTCAACAGATGATGTTGAACAATAGCCCGACTCAACGCGAGTTGGGAATAGGCAATCTTTCCGCAGTTCGAACCCGGACTCACCCCTGCTACTAACATTTGCACAAATACCCTGCAGCGAAGGGATTGCATAATTGGGAGCTGTGCGCGGGTAGGGACGTAAAGCGGATACACATGGGGTTTTGTATTTGTATCAGGTTTTTATTTTTACTTTTGAATTATAAAATACTTGAATAAATATAAATAATCATAATTATCATAGTTGATTTTTTTCCATCAAATTGGATCTATATTTCTATTATATTTATTTTTCATTACATTAACAAAAATATACAAATTTCAAGTTACTTACTAAATTTATTTATTGATTATATTTTTTAATTAATTGGTAGGAAGACTGTTGATGGTTATTACCCCAGTTTGCCTAATCTAACCTAACACTCATGAAGTGACTTTTTCGCGTTTCGGAGTCAGCTGCCAACCTGATGTTGCTCATTCATCTCCGACATAGCGGAAGTGAATGCTGATTGCGGAAATGTAAATTCGTCTTAACAAAGAAATTGTTATTAAATTACGCCTGTGTGTAGCCATGTTAACTTAGCAACTCGACACGGCCGCGGCGCTCCCCCACACTGTTGAAGGGGAAAACCGCTACTTCCATAGTTTTCCTGTCAAAATGCGGGATACAGCGCAAACACCCGGAGCAAATCTCACAATTCTCATACGGTTTGAATAGAATAGAATATATTTTATTTGTCACAATTACAGATGTTCTTAGATTTGTGTAGTATGGAGTGACAAAAGGGAAATCAGCTCAGCATATGCCCTGGCTGATATGCCCTGGAGCGCTGGTTTTCAGCTGAGACTGCAGGAAGTGACAAAGGAGCAGTGACAGGAAAGAGGAGGAATATCAAAGAAACATAATAATTAATAGCAGCTTGTTAATGTATATATAATATATAATAGTAATTATATATTTAGGAACTGCGACTGTTGTATTCTTGTAATCTGATTGTAACAAAAGATAAATTCATTTTTAGTTTATTTTTAAAATAAAAAGGGCAAGTAACAACGTACCTAGATATATGCAATTGTTGTTATTCATGAGCTTTTAGGTATTTTGGTTTGTAATAATGTAGATACTCGAGTTTTAATTGGCATGAAAGAGCGGTAGGCATACCCGTGAAATGTATGAAACTGAACGCATTCTGGGTTGCTATAGCGGAGGCGACTGGTGCCTGCAGATTTTTCCTGTGGTAGCAGTTGGCCACTCTATCTTTACATCAGGCGGAGTGTTGTCATATGCCGAGCTACAATAAAAAAAAGAACAATAGCGCTTGTTGTTTTCCCAAAATAATTCGATTCCCAAACGAATCTGGTCGTTATTAGCGTAAACTGATTAGGCACCTCGCATAGACGCTGTAACATTGCGGAATATGTGATTTTGTGTTCGATTATTCGCGTGGAATTGACTCCAATTCGGGTTACAACGGATATACGACTGGGTCCCACCGGTCAGCGGGTCTTTGAAGCCTAAAAAGAATCACAAGTTATTTTGTAATACTATATTCTATCTATACAAGGTTAAATCTAAAGTTCACAGAATTTAGTACAGTATAACCTTTTCAGCAGATTCCAAAATTACCCGGGACTAAAAGGTTTCAGGGATCAAAAGTACATATCTCTAATACTTATTTTAGATATTGGTCTGTCAATTCGCTAGGTCGTTTAGGTCACTGTTTTATTTTGGTTTGTTACCAAAGTATATTTAACAGCGTGTTGCTAGGACGGAAGGACTGGCATTGTGGAAGATATTTCCATTCAAACTGATGATGGTTATTAGCCCAGTCTGCCCTCTTGGGGTAATGTAGCCACTGTCAATCTGGATGGTGCACATTCGTCTCCTCAAGCCGGCGTAGCGGAGACGACTCCTGCCTGTAGAAATTTATCTGTAGTAGCAGTTGTTTCCGCTCATGGACCGCATCTTAGCTTTACATCAGGCGGAGAGTTGTCATATGCCGAGCTACAATAAAAAAATTGTTTTATAAGTACAAGTCATTGTTGCGTGTTGCTCTTGTGTGGGTGACGAAGGGCTTCCTTCGCTGCTCTATAAATAACAATAATAAGGCTCTTATCACCAATTTTACAATAGTTATTTATTATACACAAGAATATATGATAATAATACCTGGTGCTAGAACTCACTATGGAAAAAGAAGTGTTCTTGTGAACGGAGCGCAATTATATTATGATTCACTGCCAAATGCAATTAATAATAATAATTAAAAAAATTAAAGTCGAATTAAAAAAGTATATAGTGTCTAAAGATTAATTTAGAGTTTACGTTTTGAAATTTATGTTTATAACAAGTTAATAATATTCTCGTTATAAGTGAATTTGTTAAAATTCTTATGAGTAATAAAGTCTAAAACAATATGATAACTTAATATTATATCTCAATTAATGTTCGATTATATAAAAGTTTATTATATTGAAGAAATTTTTAAAAGCGGCCGTGTCCAAACCTTGCTAAATTATGATCGGTATAACAACGTAATCATGTTATATGTACTTTGGTCGTTCGTTGGCTTTGGTATAACATAGGCATTAATTAAATAATGGTAGGCAGACTGATGATGGTATTAGCCCGGTCTGCCGTCCTGGTTCAAGTGTACCGCCGTGAAGTGTCCTTGCAAGTAGCCAGGTACAAAGCAGTGTGTACTGTCAATCTGATGGTGCTAATCGTATTCTTAAGCTGGCATGGCGGAGGCGACTGCTGCCTGCAGAAATTTCTCTGTGGTAGCTGTTGTTTCGGGCTATTCATGTAGTTTGGTGGCGAAATTTTTGTTGTTATAAAAAATTGTCAAATCGATCATGCCTTGGTATAAAATATTTATATTGAACACTTGTCAGGCGAATTTCGCCACTAAACTACGTAAATATAACGTGGAAAGTTGTATGTCGATCGTGAAAATCAACTTACATGCCCTGAGGGTTTAATTGCCACTCTCTACTATACATCAACTTTCCACCCTTAAAATCCTGAAGTGAAAACAGGGTAACATTTTAATGAATATATAATAGCGTATATTTTAATAACCTTTGGTTTTTTTTATTAACAATCATTCTTAATATAAAAAAATCTAAAAGCTCCTCCATATTTTCTTGCCTAAGTTCTCGGACTGACGTGCATCTCTGCCTACCCTTTTTTTTACGTGGGGAATCCATTACGGATACCCTAGCACCTCGGGGAAGGTGCCAGGGCTATGTCGGGCTCCCTTACAAACAGCGCGCATACGAGATGTTGTATACTACAAGGACTACCGACTAAAACCCCACGGTGCTCCTCAAGTGCTGAGAGGTTGGGTACACGGTAGCATTCATCCAACCCCCCAGCGGATCTCTGCCTACCCTAGTAAATAAACTATTATCCCCTACAATAACAATATTTTGTTTCAGATGGTTGTATATTCACGGTGTGCTAAATACAACATATTTGTGACAAAATGTTAAAATCCAGGTTATGGTGAGTATTTCATACTTTATTAATAACTATTTCTGTGTTCTGTGTCACAAGAAAATAATGGATGGTACGTTTTAAATATCATTAATGTCCATTTGCACCATATGACTTAACTATTACTGTCACGTTAAAGTAATGGTTAAAGTTAAAATTGGTTTGCTTCAAAAAAAATCTGTCACATTTGACGATTACTTTAACCTTAACCGTTACTGGCGAATTTCGACCGGTCAAACTTAAAGTAATAGTTAAATCAATGTCGCTAACGTCTAATCTTTGAAAAGCCGCTCTTGTTTGTATTGAGAGAATTCATTTAAATCTTGTATTATTTATCTAACCCCTCATTACACCAGCAACCCTTTTAACTATAACAATTTAATTTACACGATGGTGCAACGCGCGTGGAGTAAAAGTAAAGGTAACTGTCAAAGTTAAAGTAACAGTCAAAGTTACTTTAACCGGCCTTCTGTGGTGCAAACCACCCTAAAATTTAACGAAGTAAGCACGCTAGTTAGGAAAGATTTATTACCTCATATCGATGGGAATTTGTTTTTGCAACTCAAATGAATATATTATCACTTTCATTTTAGAGAAATACTTTATCGGATTCTACCAGAGCTAAGGCTGAATTATTACCGAAAAGAAAATTTTAATTTAAAACGACAATATCTTATGTCTTCATATTTTTTTTTCCAATTATATCAACACGTCGTTTTCCAATCAATAGACAATGTTTAATTACATCAAAAACAGATATCATCAATTATTAAAGCATTTATTAATTAATAAAAAAATATAAAGGTCAAATTACTCAATAACTTAGATAAAAAAAATTAAAACTGATTAGTGATAATTAATGTGGATTTATTTTCTTACAAACTAAACTTTTTTTTTTATTGTAGCTCGGCATGTGACAACACTCCGCCTGATGTAAAGCTAGAGTGCGGTCCATGAATGGAAACAACTGCTACCACAGAGAAACCTGTGCGAGTAGCAGTCGCCTCCACTATGCCGGCTTGAGGAGACGAGCATGTACCATCTTAGATTGACAGTGCACACTCCTCTCGTTATTAAATCATCTCGTTACTAAAAATCAATTGCGAACTCGAAAAAAATGTGGGCCCATTTCTCTTAGGCGAGTGGGCATTCTCCTTTCACACACCTCTGTAGGCGTTATTATACTTACAAATAACTGTAAGGTCCAATTGCAACCGATGACTTAACTATTACTCTCACGTTAAAGTAATGGTTAAAATTAAAATTGTGTTGCTTCAAAAAAAACCTGTCAGTTACTTTAACGTTAACCGTAACCAGCGAATTTTGGCCGGTTAAAGTAATAGTTAAACCAATGTCACTAACGTCAAGTGTATGAAAAGAAGCCAAATATGTTTTTCTATTAATTTTTCGGGAATGTACTCCTAATTACATCA
This sequence comes from Tinea pellionella, assembly GCA_948150575.1. Taxonomy (NCBI): domain Eukaryota; kingdom Metazoa; phylum Arthropoda; class Insecta; order Lepidoptera; family Tineidae; genus Tinea; species Tinea pellionella. Next base: position 8,176,702 of record OX411260.1, read on the forward strand.
GCCACCCTTTTATGGATAACGTTATGAATTTACACGATGGTGCAACGCGTGTGGAGTAAATGTAAACGTGACCGTTAAAGTCATCGTAAAATGTAACAGTCAAAGTAACTTTAACGGGCCTTTTGATGTAATTGGACCTAAATACCACATTTCAAACCTGTGTTGTCACCAGTAGCAGACTAAGATTAAAGCGGGCCCTAGGCAACATTGTAATTCCGGGCCTATTTTTCAGTCATGATACTTTGCGTTTGGTAGTTTGTTTTTAAAGCATATAGTATGTAGTCCTATTTATTTATCGGAATCCAAGAAAAAAAAGGAAAAAAATGCATGTACAATAATTAAATACACAAAAATTGCGGGCTCTAGGTTGCCTAGGCCTTAGTCCGCCCATGATTGGCACCGTTTTTTTTTATTGCACCTCGGCATGTGACAACACTCCGCCTGATGTAAAGCTAGAGTGTGGTCCATGAATGAAAACAACTGCTATTACAGATAAATCTCTAGAGGCAGCAGTCACCTCTACCATGCCGGCTTGAAGAGACGAGGATGCACCATCCAGATTGACAGTGCACACTCCTCTTTTTCTATCTGGTTACTTTCAAACCATTCCCGAAACGCGACAAGATCACTTGACGGGTGTTACATTCGAAAGTGGTGGTACTGCCCCAGGACGGCAGACTGGATCATCAGTTTCTTTATTTGCTATAAATGGCGACGCTTCGGTGGACATAATTTGAGATTGCCTAATCTCTGCTCTTGTATTATCAGCAAAAGACTTCGAGGCAGGTTGAAGCTGTAGAAGAGCGGGTGGGGAAAGCCGGAGGCGTTTGCCCATTAGTTAGATATTAAATATGCTTTATTAATAATAATAAGTTATGTACCTCTGTTGTCTGTGGGCGGAGTTAACCTTTACAGAACAATATTCGTTGTTTCAAGAGAAAATGTGTGCGTGGGATTTACCTCTCTAGAAATATTTGTATTTTTAAACAATACGTAATGTCTGATATTTGTTTTGAATTTCAGTGCTGAACTAACATGTCTATTGTGTTTAGATAAGCGCTAAATGTCCAATTGGGTGTCTGGCGTTTGGTATTCTGAATGGGTATTCTCACCCTCCCATACTTCCCAGCTTCAGTGTGACAGCTCCATTGTCTTCATAGACATCTCATTCACAAATATCATATACCATTATCGTATTATTTGTATTTATTATATTAACCAATAAATAACGACTTTATTGACTTACAAAACATTATTTTGATCCGCTGAAAGACGTTTCAGCAGCGTACTTAAAATAAACGTCGGGTGACGTAGTAAATCGCATAAAATGTAGTTAATTGTTAACTGAAAAAAAGTTCTGTATACAAAGCATTCTGCCGTTAAAACTAGTCTGGCGACTGTATCTCTAATAGCAGTTAAAACATAATAATAATAATAAAACTGTTTATTGTGCAAACAAAAACAGAACATACAATTATGGAAAATTAGGTAGCACAATAGGCGGCCTTATTGCTGAGCAGCAATTTCTTCCAGGCAACCTATAGATGACGGACATATTGACGGAAGACTTAAGAATATATTTGCGTAAACAAATAATATTTGTATAATATAACATTGTTGTGACGTAATGCATCGTTACACTGCGGAACCTCGAAGCGTCAAAAATAAGATCACGATTTAATCAAGCTAATAGCATATTTGATATAATTTATTAAAAGGTTTCATCTCGGCCGTTGCAACCCCGGGGCGAAATAAGATTTAGACCTTAGTGAATTTGCTTCGAATGCTCATGAAAGCTCTTCCGCCCGCCCCTGAGCCCTCGGTCTATCGGGTATCGTGAAAAATAACGCCTAAAGCTTTTCCGATCTTTCACGATTTATCAGAATCCGCTTTGTGTTCTAGTTTGTTTTCTTTGGTTATGTGGTTTGGATGAAATTTATCTATGTTCGGATCTATACAGTACACCTGTATAGTTTAATAGAAGATTGATATACAAGTTTATTTCGTATACCCGCACGTTCTCGTTGTTTGATATAACGATTAAGACAGCTTAAACGTGTGTTATCTAGACACGAGAGTCTGCGTACATGACTATTGTGTGGCAATCAAGATTGCGGAAAAAAAAAAAGAAAAAAGGTCATCGTCAGTTCTATTGTTTTGTTTTATATCAATTTAATTATTTAAGACAGAGATTTCCAACAAGCAACATTGGTTTTGTTTATATTTCATGTTATGCCGATAATGTTAAAATAATGACAAACAAATAGTATTTAAAACATGCCACAAAAATCAATAGGTTTAGGTTCAAGTGAAGTGATCTTGTTGCGTTTAGGGATCAGTTTGAAAGTAGCCAGGTAGCGAGACGAAGTTGCACTGTCAATCTGATGGTTGGTGTCAGGCCGGCATAGCGGAGGCGTCTATTGTCTGCAGAAATTTGTTTCTATTAAAATCAGGCAGTGTTAGGTCGAGCTACAATAAAAAAATGTTATATTTTGCAAATGGAAGAAAGCAGACTCCATAAATTGTTCAAATTAAATCCTGTAACACTTACGCTGGAAAAGGGTCTCCCCGAGCTCTAAAAAAGGTTTCGGAAAAGCTTTCTACGAACAGATAAAATATTATTATTGATTGTAAATGTTGATTTATAAGGAATATTACGTCACATTCATTTATTAATAGTGGCGCAGTTATTTGGAAAAAACAAAACATTAAAAAGTAATTTATCAATCAACAAACAGATTAACTGATTGTTATCGTTTGTTAACGTCGCATTTTGACTCCCAAAACTCTGTTACAAGTTTCTGTAAAGTTTCCAACCACTTTTCTGAAATTATTTTTTGACTGAGCGGTCGTGGTCTCGCGATCGGAGAGACTCGTGTTCAAATCTCACTGACTTCTGACCAATTCAACTATGTTATATGTACCTTGGTTATCCGGTGTTTATAAGCACCGCAAGCAGGTTATTAGCTCAGTCTGCCGTCCCAGGGCAGTACCACCACTTTCGAATGTAACATTTGTGAAGTGACTGTGTCGCGTTTCAGGATCAGTCTGATAGCAGCCAGGCATAGCGAGAGGAGTGTGCACGGTCTATCTGGAAGGCGTCTGTTGTCTGTTTTGTGTGATGACTGGATGACGCGTGACTTTCACAATAGCAAAGAATATAATGCCAAGAAGTAGCCATGTTACAAAGTTGTACACGTGTAGACAAGTGACCTTAAAAAAACATATTTTGTTACTTTATTAAATAAAAACGGAATGTTCGTCTGTTGCTTACAAATGTCAGATGTCAAATTTATGCTAAGCTTCACCATTAAGGTTTATCTTCTTCGGCGTGGCGTGATAATATATATTAAATTTCTGAAGGAAAATAACAGATTTTTATATTTAGATCATTCAGGTATATTTCGGAGGAGCGGGCGTTGGTCGGTTTGTGCCTCTGTGGTACAAGAGCACTTGCTTAGTACAGGCATTTTAAAAACACAATTAGGAATAAATATCGTTAAATTAACAATGAAATATCTAAAACTACTCGTATAACAAAAAAACATGAAAATTCCATTTTAAATAGGTTCTGTTTATTACTTTATCTTTATTAGATTTTTTTTGATTGTAGCTCGGCGTGTGACGACACTTTGCCTGATGTAAAGCTTGATTGCGGTTCATGTGTGGAAACTACACAGAAACTTCAGGAGAGGATTGGGGAGAAGAGCATTTACCACCTAGATTGACAGTGCACACTCCTCTCGTTATACCTGGCTACTTTCAAACTACTCCCGAAACGCGACAAGGTCACTTCACGGGTGTTACATTCGAAAGTGGTGGTACTACCCCAACACGGCAGACTGGACTAATAACCATCATCAGTCTGCCTACCACTCTTTAATAGTGCCTATAGGCACTGAGCGACCAAAGTACATTAAAAAAACATGTTTATATTATGGACCAATGCAAGATGTATGTTCTCTTGAGATCCTTAGCCTCTCGCACCTGAAACTTATAAACTAGGACGTGCGCTACATGGACACGCTAGTCCGTATTCATTTCCCAACGGTTGAACAGGTGACTTTGTTTAAATAATATTATTAACCAGTAACGTTTTAAAACGCTTTCTTGGCTATTTTTCTCGTAATACCGAACCATAGTAAAGGTTTTAAATAAAGGCTTTCGAGGAGTTTGTTGTTGTTTTGAAAGATGTTACTTATTAAGGCTTTTAATACTGAAATGTATTTTTTTCATGTTAGCTCTACATATGATCGCATTCTACCTGATATGACGGGGTGAGGTCCATGAACGGAGACAATGCTACCATAGTGAAATGCAGTTGTTTCCGCTATGCCGGCTTCAGAAAACGTTCACTATTCATTTGCAGCATCTCTCGTTACTCGTTTGAATATTTATTTTTTTTGAGAAATCAATTTGTATTAATTATGTAATCACTGCCTATAGTTAAGGTGGCATTAGGTAATCTACGCAATAATTGTGTTAACTAATGTATCAAGTGTAGGAAGTTCAATGATAAATAAAACAAAGTTTCTCAACTTAATATCCTGCGGGAGTTTAACTTTGCCCAATATTAATCCACAGTTAACATTAATGTTACCAACTTTAAGATGAAGTGTTCCAGATTATATTATTTATAACTGTTTATATTTATTATTAATAGTGTTAGGCGTTAGTTTACGGAAATCCATAACAAAAAAAACTTGCATATAATTGAATTTAGTGAGGGTAGGTACACAATCACACTATCAGTAGGCTATGTGTACAAGCGGAAGCAAATAGCAAACAAAAACTTCTCAGCATGTTTCGCCACTCCACGTTGCATCTTCGGGAGAGGTATGGTCCATGGTGTCCACTTAGAACTCGAATAAATCTAGTATTTTCAGCGCCATCTATCCTTTAAACTCCTAACTATTCCGACCCAGAAATTGGCAAAAATGCTATTTTGCCCGAGTCTTGTTACTTGACAGATAAGATTACGATTTCGGGAATTTTGGGTGATTTTCGGTGTTAAATTAGTGTCGTTCGGTTGTATTTTTTTATTATTATTATAGCTCGGCATGTGACAACACTCCACCTGATGTAAAGCTAGAGTGCGGTCCATGAACAGATACAACTGCTACTACAGAGAAACCTGGGCGGGTAGCAGTCGCCTCCACTATGCCGGCTTGAGGAGACGAGCATGTACCATCTTAGATTGACAGTGCACACTCCTCTCGTTATACCTGGCTACTTTTAAACTATTGCCGAAACGCGATAAGGTCACTTCACGGGTGTTACATTCGAAAGTGGTGGTACTACCCCAGGACGGCAGACAGGACAAATAACCATCATCAGTCCACCTACCACTCTTTAATAGTGCCTATAGGCACTGAGCGACCAATGTACATACAACAAAGTTACATTGGTACCGGTCAGAATTAGCGAGGTTCGAATACAGGTCTCATCGATCGTGAGTTCACGCGTCTTACCGCTAGACCACGGCCGCTCAATAACGTATTTAGTGTGTTGTGTCGAGTTGCTGTTAAACATTATCGAATTATTACAATTTACATTGAAATTCATGCTGGTGCGTTGAGTTATACTCCGCCCTAGCGCTACCATTTTGAAACGCTAAGTTGAAGCTCCACGCTTTCAGTGCTGTGTTGTGTGTGATTTTGTATTTTTTACACCAATAAATAGCATATATAAAATTTATTTTTTATCTAAAATACCTTCCTTATGGGTTTACATTTATAACCGGCATGAATTATAGCGTATCGCTATGTATGTTGTATTTGTCGTTAGTTCATTGTTTAGCGGTTAGAGGGTGCTTTTCTTTCATCTCAGAAAAAAGTGGAAGTGACCACCCTATATCCTAGTGTTCATTATTCTCTAGTGTGGTCACTTAGCTTCGCTCCAGCGACATGTTGGTGTAGGTATACCTAGGTGCTATTTATGTTTATATGCGAGATAGTTTTAAGAACATTTTTTTGGTATTCATAATTAACATAGGTCATTTATTTTATAAAAAGCAATTTTAACACTATGGTACCTTAGAGACATCATGGCTGAGTGCTTTTCAGACGTGGGCGCGTAATATCTGTTGGGCGGTTTTCAATTAATATTAAAATATATATATATTTTTTAATTTCGCCTAAAGATAATGATTCAATTAACTTGGTAAATTTCCATCAAGTGATTTAAATAGGCGTCCCAAAATTTGTTCGTTTGTGCCTCCCACCATCTCTAACGAGAGGAAAGGACCCACATCAATCTTCATTTTGGGAAGGGTTATTGTTATAGCCTGTGCGTTTTAGCCTGTAATTTGTGGTCTCAAAAGAATCTAGATTTTTTATTTGGTTTATTGATTAACCAAAATACAATTTAGGCTGGAGTCGTGGTTTATTTAAATAGAAGATATTTATTAATTTGATAATCTAACGGTTTCCTTATTTGTAGTCTTAACGCGTTAATTAGGGGCATTAATTGCTGCAATACGTCAATGTGGGTAGGTTTCTAATATTTATTCTAATATTAATATTCCATTAAGTTTAATACATTACACGTTAAATGCTAACTGGATCGAACTTTTAACGTAGCGTTATTGCCGTAATTTTTCTTGCGCTAATTATCGTGCAGTTGGACGCATTGACGCTAACGCAGGTGGAGCCGAGGTGCAGTGTGTGTAAGATGTACGTCATTGTCCGTACATCTAGGTTAACAGTTTAGCGCATAAGCGTTTTACTTATATATAATAAGTCGAGTAATACTAATAAAGAGACTCTTAGTTCGCAACTCAAAGATGTAGTTTCTCTTATAATTGATCTACCAAAACCTCCAACATCACAGAGGTTTCAAACAATAAAACTTGAGATTTTCTACTTTATACTAGCAAAATAGGGCAGACTTTGTCCTGCCTGTGTATATTCATTTATCTCTGTATAAATCGGCTTGAAGGGCATGGAAGTTAATAAGCTGCAGCGCCATCTAGTGGCGAGTTACATCAAAGTATAAACTTGCATGGTGATCGATCAAACAGTGTCGAATATTCATGAAGATTTATTTATTTACTAAGTAGTGTTTGTTAACTTATTTATTACAAGATTAATAGTTCTCAGACATGTCTCAGTTGGCAAGCACTAGGCATTATATTCAAGGTTGTCTGTTCCAATGTGTAGTGGCAGGCAATGTTCACTGATTCCGTACTTAAAATGATATAAGTGTGCATTTGGCGTGGCTCCAAATCGACATTACATAATACGCGGCATGCTTCTACGAGCCTTGAAAATGTGACTACGGCGAATTGGTTCAGCGTTCACGTAGTTGCTACGGTGCTACGATATTTTTGTCGTAGCTTACTACAGATAAATTTCTACAGGCAACAGTCGCCTTCACGATGCCGTCTTGAGGCACGAATGTGCACCATCTAGACAGTGCACACTCCTCTCGCTATACCTGGCTACTTCCGCCTTCCGGGCCAGTACCACCACTTTCGAATGTAACACCCGTGAAGTGACCGTGTCGCGTTTTCGGAGAAGTTTGAAAGTAGTCAGGGGTGTAGCGAGAGGAGTGTGCACTGTCAATTTAAATGGTGTATTAACTTGTTACTATTCATGTACCGCACTCTAGCTCAACTTATGCCGAGCTATAAATACAGTTTGGTGGAATGGTATACCCGTGGTATCTCCGCCCGACATCGTTTACTAAATGAGCGATGTTTTCGGCTGACAACACAGCAGGGACCGACCCAGTTACTCCAAATCTTTTGCGGGTCGATAATCACCGCGAGTTTTACACCATTTCCAAATATGTGGCCCTCGAGGCTTTGTCGCTCGTGTGAGTGAGTGACCTACAACGTACAATAGGAGGGGAGTGCGTGGTAACATAATACAATGACTATAATCCGATCACTGTTCTGCCTAATATATTTGCCAATATGGCGGCTTATTTCCTCTCATTGAATATGACCGTGAACGTATAAATTTACGTAATTAATTTATTATTATTGTGCAAACGTTACACACTTTTCAAAACATGTAGTAGTACGCTGGAATTTATGTTATTTATGTATTTTCGAAGGACCATTAAATTTATGTTCATATACTCCTTTTAACCACTGATCAATATGGAAAACCACCACTCACCTTTGTCTCTTCGCCTCCAACACCAAAGTACCGATAATGATGAAGATGACCAATTTACAGACTTGTTGACAACTTTGATTTTAATAGTTTATCGATGCACATAGACTATAGCTTTAATTTGTTATAATAGTTCACGTAATCTTGATTTTAATAATAATTAACACAATGAAAAGGTTTTTACACACATCGACCGCCGACCACTTTTCAGCGACTCTTTTCAACGGCTGATTTCGCGCGCTCTCGTTTGTCGAGCGGCGCTCCAATCAAATACCGATAAATTATTATTTTAAATGCCTGAACTAAGCTTGCTTGTATCACGACCAAAGTACATATGCGGGGTTTGAACACGGGTCCCATCGATCGTGAAAACTCGACCGCGGCCGCTCTAATCAAAAAGTTCAACAAATTACGGACGTCCATTTCAATTTACTCTCTCCCGGTAAACATGGTAAAGGGAGCTTAATATTGACCGGTTGTTTCAGTGATTTGCAATGCTGAGTGCTAATTGTGAGTCGTGTCACGTGCGCTTACCCCAACGCAAACACTTTCACAGTTATGACGGCCGCCGCCCGTCACGCCACAAGGATAATGTGCCGACTATATTATTCAATAGCAGAAAAAATATGTTTTTATATTTTCTATATCTTGATTTTAGTACAGGTATAAGAGAGGAGTGTGCACAGTCAATCTAGATGGTACATGCTCGTCTCCTCAAGCCGGCATAGTGGAGGCGACTGCAGCCCGAGAGATTTCTCTGTGGTAGCAGTTGTTTCCATTCATGGACCGCACTCTAGCTTTACATCAGGCGGAGTGTTGTCACATGTCGAGCTACAATAAAAAAAAAAAAAAAAAAAAAACAAGTTATGGTTTAGGACCTCTTGTTCACGGAAGCGTTAATGATTGTATTTTGTATCAGTTTGTAGATTGTATGTTATGTCAAACCTAAATCAATATAATAACAATTTTAATGATTTAGACATTTTCGTATCATCACTGGGTTTGTTCAAATCAGGTGCATTTAAATAATAAAGAATGGATGAATATTGTTTATTTAAGATCAAAATAAACAGACCGCAGTCAAGCTCCATCTTGGTTCCTTTCTTGCAAAAACTTGTGCGTTTGATTAATATGTTTATAATTATATTTATTTTCCTACATTAATTAAGTGAATGCTGGTATGGCAGAAGAAGCAAGAGAGTAGGATTAATGCTGTAGAAATGCTGTCATCAAGGAGTGTATGTGGAGTCACAATAGCGGATAGAATGAGGAATAGTGTGGTGCGCGAGAGATGTGCTTTCAAAGATGATGTAGTGACGAGGATTGAGAAAGGAATGCTGCGATGGTTTGGGCACTTGGAAAGGATGAACGAAAGGAGATTGACGAAAGGAATATATAAATCTGATGTGAATGGATGCGTTAAACAAGGCAGTCCCAGAAGGGTGTTTTCCGATCAATTAGGAGACATGAGGATGTCTCCTGTCTGTGATGGAAGCTGGGCTGCCTAGCGCTCATAACCGTCGGGCGTGCATGAAGAGAATTGTGGATGTGAAGGAAGCGAGGGTGTTGTGTCAGGATCGTGGTAAGTGGCGTTCCGTTGTCTCTGCCTATACCTGTGGAAAAAAGGCGTCACAATTGTATTGTATTGTATTTTGGTAACCTAAACATTTTAGTTATTGTTATTCCATGTTGTTTAATTGAATATTATTATTATGAGAAAAACTAAGAGTATTTTTCATTAATTAATTAGTTCATCCGCTGTGAAGGCTGCCAGTTTGAGTGGCTGGTGGTCCGCCCCAATTACAGTGAGGCTAACTTGAAACACTTGACATACAAACTGAAATACATCGCTACAGATAGGTTAACACTTAGTATAATGTACACGAACACGTCCCTTTACTTTTGAGCTAAATTAATAATGCGCAATGTTATTAAAAGTAGTAACCACTATACTTTCAAAATTATCCCTGCAAGCACTAAGTTTATCTCTGTCTTCTAAATAAAAATATATTAATACAATACAATTGTCACGCCTTTTTCTCACATGGATAGGCAGGGACAATGGAACGCCACTTGTCACCATCCTGACACAACGCCCTCGCTTCCCTCAGATCCACAATTCACATATGTATAATATATAAACATATAGATATATACTAGAGGAGCAAACCTCATACATTTGACATGAAAAAAGCGTAAGCCGCTTTAAACGATTTGACAATGTTGTCGACAGTCAAATACTAACTGATAGAAAACCAAAAGGTGGCTGCGATCATCTCTTCTCCCGCGTCATTTGGTAGCGTTATTGCATATCTATTTGTAATATATCAATGTGTATAAATAATATTTTAATAGGAAAGAAACAGATTCCCTAAATATATTTGTATGTAATTTTCTTCTCAAAATTATTTTTATTTACCGTGTAATCACTTGGATAAGCGTGCAGGATGTCTGGCCTCGTCAGCGTCGTCTGCTTGAGTGCGTTGACCTCACAAATAAGCAGACACCTTGCTACTATGAGATATATTATTGACAAAATTCAATTCAATATGTAATGATTTTATTCTAACGAAATTTACTTAATTCAAGTTTACGTCGACAGTATTTTCTCGTAGACAGGATCCGGCTTGTTTTCTTTTTCATGAGTAGAGGCTACTATAAAGAAATCTCTACGGGCAACAATCGCCGGCCGGAGGAGACGAGAATGTACCATCCAGAGTGACCAATGACCATGCACACTCCTCTCGCTATACCTGGCTACTGTCAGACTGCTCCCGAAACGCGACAAGGTCACTTCACGGGTGTTAACTTCGAAAGTGATGGTACTACCCCAGGACGGCAGATTGGACAAATAACCATCATCATCAGCAACCAAAGTACATATAACAAAGTTACATTGGTAACGGTCAGAGTTAGCTAGGTTCGAACACAGGGTTCATCGATCGTGAGTTCACTCGTCTTGCCGCTAGACCACGGCCGAACTTAGTGTTTATTTTGATTACATTAATTCGACTTTAGCAACCAGTAGTGTCGTGGTCGGTCACAGAACGGTTTTAATTAAAATCTAAGAAAGAACAATATTTTTCTCTCGCAAGTTTGCGTTTTTTAACAAGATAAACAAGAAAATTCTTTTTCATAAAGAACTTTATTTTACATAATTTTGATACTCGTTATCGTTCACGTTTTGATGTTTTTTTACTGAAGAAGTTTTTGAACGTATTTTCATTTCATTGTTTCAGACAAATTAACAGTGTGCGAGTGGGTCTATAGAATAAGTCTTCCATTCTGAGTCAAGACTGAAGCTGTGATAAGTGTAACGTGAACCAATCATCAACCAAACTACGTTGTGTACAAACAAAAAAAAATACTTGCCGAAACATTTCAAGTTATATCGCGATACGGTAAGTCGTCAATATTATTTTCCATCACCTTCCATCATGGTATAAAGAGTGGTAGGCAGACTGGTGATGGTTGTTAGCCTAGTCTGCCGCCCTGGGGTAGTACCACCACTTTCGAATGTATCACCCGTGAAGTGACCTATCGCGTTACGGGAACGCTTTGGAAGTAGTAAGGTACTCACATGCTTCTCCTCAAACCGGCATAGCGAAGGTGACTGCTGCTTGCAGAAATTTATCTGTTATAGCAGTTGTGGACTGCACTCTAGCTTAACATCAGGTGGAGCGTTGTCATATTCCGAGCTACAATAAAAAAAATAATCATACTGTATATTGTGTAATTGCTACACGTTTCACTCAAATTTGCCGGTGTGTGGAACAGAGACTTCCTCCCCGGACCGCATTACTGTTGCACTCAGCGGCGAGTTTAATGCAGAAAGCATGTTACAAACTATTGATTTCTTAGTTTTAGTTAATTTCGGGTGTTGAGCATCCGTATGCCCCACGTGGCGGGCACCATGTCAACGGCCGCCCCGCGCCATCCGCACTTCTACACGGTCGAGGTGGGAGACACGCGCTTCACAATACTCAAACGTTATCAAAACCTCAAACCGATCGGATCCGGAGCACAGGGCATCGTATGGTCAGTATATCACCTATTTACGCAGCGGCATGTCTCATCAGAGCTTTGTATTTATTCTAGTTTTAATTAGGGAGACGTAGTTTGTCGAATTCAGTCCATAGCGTAGGTCGAGTCAGTGTCGTACGATCCAATTGTGATTATGTTCTAGTTGATGCAGTAAACTAGTGGCCAATGCCGGTAGTGACGATGTCAGAGTTTAATACTTGGACATTCGAGAACACAGAGTTCTGTATACCGTCACGGTATACAGAGCTGTCGCCAAAAGGGCGCGGCGCCCAAGGCATGGTCTGGTAAGATGCCCGAATTACTATAACATTACTTACACCCGCTTCTTCTTTGACATTTATTTTGAAAGATATACAGAAGTTGTGATTCAATAGTGGACATATTGAAAATTATTTTATAGAAGTTATTATAGTACTACCTCCACATGTTAGCCAAGGGAATAAACAGTATTAGAACCTTGAGATCCGTATCCTGTGTTTTTCAAGTGGGCTTTCATGGCCAAATCCTAAACTATATATAAGAGATATCGAAAAATGCTGAAAGGAGTCTCGATGCCGATTTTGATGGAAACTAAAACTGCATTATTAGATAAATCCATTTACCCGGCCAGGAATCGAACCTGTTGATTTTGAAAAAAAAAAACACTGTATTATTGCACCATCTAATAGTGTTCCCGATAAGGATCAAATTCTGGGACGTAATGATATACGGCAAACCAAAGAAAAATGTTGATTTTTAACAAATTGTCTCTTATTTCCATGTATTTGGGCCCTTGAAAAATTCACCCCTGTATAGTCATTTTTTCTTTTTTTTTTTTGTTCATTCTCCCATTCTGGGAAGGCAAAGGGAACAAAGCCCATACAGCCATGTCTTCAGTAATATAATATATATCTCATTTGTAGTAAATTCTTGAAGTTTTTACATCAAATTGCAATGGTGTTTTACAATTTGACGCTTTCTTGGAGTATTTGGCGGCAATTCACCCGGTCACGTCACAATATGAGCGTTTTCACGGCGTGGGATAACCACAAAAAAAAACCGCTTCTGTTGCCTCATATAGAGTGAATTTTAACGTTTCGACAATTACTCACATGCGCAGCATAAAATTACGCAAAATAACACCAATTTTACACAATAATAACCACTAAACTAATTAAGGAAAGGGATAAAAAAACACCTCAACCTTCCCGGGCAAAAGCGCGCCAAACACTCTCCTCATTTTTTCTTTTTTATGAATTATGGTCGTCGCGTTGGCTAACATGTCGGTCAACTAGGGATGTTCCGATCAATTTATTAATGTAAAGTATCGATAGTTTTTGGATTTTGTTATGGGACTGATATAATGAAGATTAATTAGCAAAAATTTTAAGTTAGCACAGCTCCCTCTGGCTACGATTCTTTTGCGATATCGAGTAAGTATCGCAAGATTGGTTCGATGTTAAATGTACTCGATATCTAACTCGTATTTACTTGGCTAACATGTGGAAACGGCTGGCATAAGGAACGTGAACGTAGGCTGTTCGTTTGTATATCTTTCAAAATTACGTATTATTGGGTGGGTGTTGTTAATAACGGTTGGTGAGGTTTATATGAAACGGAAATACGTACCGTTCGCGTCGCTATAATCCTAATGTGTATTTTAGTTTAATATGCATGCTATGTTTTTTCTTCTGTGTTAATTAATAACTCTTTGTTTATTTATTTATACACGGTGTCCTGAAACAGCTGAGTTCTACACGATATTGGAATGTAAAGCGTATATGGAAGAGTTCGCTTCGAGCACATTTTGTTGGCAACACCGCAGCACAACTGTCAAGAGAGATGTTTCGTTGGGTGTAATGATAAAAATAAAATTAAAAAGATTAATTAAAACTTGTAAAATTAGACAATAATTTTTTTTACACTATTTCCTGATATTACACCAACAAGGGGTATCTCTCTGACATTTGTGATGCGGTGTTGCCAACAAAATGTACGTATCGAAAGATAGTTCGTTTCAGGTCACTTGTATGTATAAATAAGCAATTTTGACAGGATGCGTACGTGATTGGAAATGTGTTTTTATGTCTTAACATTTGAGTTTTGTTCATATTTTATATTGCAACTCCCCGTGTAACAAATCTTATATTCTTGATGTTGTCATTTTTGTTGCTAATTGTAGTTGATCTCTTTTTCTTTTGGTGCTAGAGAAATATTTTGATAGGCCGTTTTTTTAGTGTAAAGTAAAGTGTAGAAAGTATGAATTAATCTAAATTTTATAAGTGGAAATATTTGTGATTAATTACTCGTTAGGTTTACTTTAACCGATTTTAATATAACATTACTGAAACTCGTTTATATAGGGATAAATGGTGACATGTATTGTTGGCACAGCACATAAATGGTATTTTGATGTATTCCAGCGCTGCATACGACACAGTGACACAACAGAACGTGGCAATCAAGAAACTGTCGCGTCCCTTTCAAAATGTGACACACGCGAAGCGGGCATATCGCGAGTTTAAATTAATGAAACTCGTCAATCATAAAAATGTGAGTATTCATTTAATAACACAGGAGTGTGCACTGTCAATCTAAAATGGTACATGCTCGTCTCCTCGAGCCGGCATAGTGGAGGCGAGTGCTACCCGCGCAGGCAGTAGCAGTTGTTTCCATTCATGGACCGCACTCTAGCTTTACATCAGGCGGACTGTTGTCACATGCCGAGCTACAATAAAAAAAAGAAAAAAAAAAGATAGCATGAGATTCCGAATATAACAGCTAGGTATGGCGCATACTCGTCTCCTCAAGCCGGCATAGTGGAGGCGATTTCTGCCTGTAAAGGTTTCTCTGTAATAGCAGTTACATTTTACTAACATGGGATCCTTTAAACGCAGTGTGAAGAGGCATCTGATCAAGCCGGCATAGCAGTCTGCAGATCCCCTGCTCTGACAGCAGACGCCTCCGTTCATGGATCGCACTCTAGCTTAACATCAGGCGGAGTGCGATCATATGACGAGCTAAAAAAAAAAGAAAGATTTTCATGTAAAATCAAGCAACTGGAGTCCGGGTGTTATAAATGTTTGTGTATTCAGATAATTGGTCTCCTGAACGCATTCACGCCGCAGAGGAGTTTGGAGGAGTTCCAAGATGTCTACTTAGTTATGGAGCTGATGGATGCGAATCTATGTCAGGTGATTACTTTTTTTAGAGTGATGATGGTTATTGTTCCCGTCTACCATACCCGTGAACCTTGTCGCGTTTCGGGATCACTTCAGAAGTAGTCAAGCATAGCGGAGGTGACTGCGCCTTGCAGAAATTTCTCAGTGGTCCGCACTCTAGCTTAGCATCAGATGGAGTGTTAAATTATTTTTACCGAGCAGTTAAATATATGTATATATTTTTATATGTGACAGGTAATCCAAATGGATCTGGACCATGAGCGGATGAGTTATCTATTATATCAGATGCTGTGCGGTATTAAACATCTTCATCTTGCTGGAATCATTCATAGGGTGAGTTTGAAAGGACAATGTCTATTTTTGGGCCACTTGATATCCTCATCTTGTTAAGAATATTTTAAAATAATTTATTATTTTTTTATTTATATCAATTATATCAACACACCGTTCACATCAATAGACAATGTTTAATCAAGTATAATTAAAGCTTTAATAATGATTAACCTCGAATATATCCTGTGTAAAAAAAATGTGTACTGATTGATGATAAAGAATGTAGATGCTTCTACAAAATTAACTGAAAATAATTGACAAACTCGTAAAAAAAAATTACGGGCCCATTTCCCTTTTACTAGCTTGGAGTTCCTACCACACACACCTGGGTGGTGTTGACACATACATTAAAGAAAATGTTGTACTCCTCAGGATTTGAAACCATCAAACATAGTTGTGAAAAGTGATTGCACATTGAAGATCCTCGACTTTGGTTTGGCTCGTACAGCTGGTACCACGTTCATGATGACGCCCTATGTCGTCACCAGATATTATCGGGCACCTGAGGTAATAATTATAAGCGGTAGAAAACGGACCTCACGACTAAACCTCGCTAAATCTGACCGGTACCAATGTAACTATATTATATGTACTTTGGATGCTCAATACCTTTGATACAAGCACTCAATAAAAAAAAATCCTTTATTGCAAATAAGTTTTTTTTATTTTATTATTGTAGCTCGGCATGTGACAACACTCCGCCTGATGTAAAGCTAGAGTGCGGTCTCTACAGGGAAATCTCTACAGGCAGCAGTCACCTCCACTATGCCGGCTTGAAGAGACGAGCATGCACCATCCAGATTAACAGTGCACACTCCTCTCGTTCTATCTGGCTACTTTCAAACCATTCCCGAAACGCGACAAGGTCACTTCACGGGTGTTACATTCGAAAGTGGTGGTACTGCCCCAGGACGGCAGACTGGACAAATAACCATTATCAGTTTGCCTACCACTCTTGAGTGTGTCTAAGTGTAGACAAAGATACGAAAGCAAACAAAAACCGGCAAAAACTTATTACTATTTACTACACATTTCTTCCAGACAACCAATACATATACAGGCTGTTAATTTCTATATACTCTTTCTGCTTCCTACAGTTAATTATTTGTGTTACACATACAAATATAAATACAATACAATTGTCACGCCTTTTTCCCACAGGGATAGGCAGAAATGAAATGAAATGAAAATCCTTTATTAACGTAGGCATGGACTTGGCATGCACTTGTTCATCGTCAGAATCTACTTTTGGCTTCGGAAAGGCATATGACGAGAAGACAGCCATAAGAAACTCGTCAATTATAGCCTGTGTTTATAATAACATAAAAAAAAACTGAATTATAAATCCAGAAAAAATATATATATTCAGTATAAATATATATATGCAGAGACAACGGAACGCCACTTACCACGATTCTGATACAACCCACGCTTCCTTCACATCCACAATTCTCTTCATGCACGCCCTACTGTTATGGGCACTAGGCAGCCCAGCTTTCAGATAAAAATACACTTATGTTTATTGTACATACATGACTTCTTATTTTACTTTTTTTTTTCTAAACATGATCTAAGCAGAGATAAAAATATTCCAAGTTCGATTTTGGCTTAGCCTGGGCTTTGGCCGTAAGTCTAGTGGGCGTGTTATTTGTTCACTGAATAGTTTTTTTTTACTGATATACATGTTTCCAGTTTATGTATACAGATTTTTTTTTAATTTTCTCATAACTGTTGTCCCTTGGCCCATCGTCCGAATTCGGATTGATGTTGATTTTTGGGACAAACTGTATATTAACGACATATTGTATTTATGGAAATATAATTCGCAGCTTTAATATAACGCGCTCAGGGTACTGGTTGGGACAGCTCCTTCTGCAGTTTATGTGCGTTTGTGAAAAATTTAAATATTATTTCAGGTAATTCTCGGTATGGGTTACACGGAGAACGTGGATATTTGGTCTGTCGGTTGTATTATGGGCGAGATGATAAGAGGTGGTGTGTTGTTCCCGGGAACTGATCATATTGATCAGTGGAATAAGATTATCGGTGAGTGTTACCATTATTTGCCTTTAATTATGTTTGAAAGCGCGGTCTAGTGGTTAGAAGTGAACTCACGATCGATAAGATCCGTGTTCAACTCTGGTATCACTGTAAATACATGTCAAGTACTTACGAACGCTTGTAAAGTAGACCAAATCATAAAATTCCTGGATGGTGCGTGCTCGTCTCTTCCAGCCGGCATAGTGGAGGTGGGGCCATAAGCGACACGGCTAGATATATCAAAAAAAACAATTATTATAGCTCGCCATATGACGACATTCCGCCTGATTACTTGACGACAGATTAATTTCTGCAGGCAGCAGTCGCCACCGCTATACCGGCCTTGCTGTAATAATAAAATTTGAAACTATGTTCCAGAACAATTGGGAACACCGTCGGCGGCGTTCATGGCGCGTCTGCAGCCCACTGTTAGGAACTACGTAGAGAACAGGCCGCGTTACAATGGATACAGATTCGAGAAACTATTCCCCGATATATTGTTCCCGAGCGATAGCAACGACCATAATAGACTCAAAGTAAGTGATAACTACAATTATATGGTGTTTTAAATGTAATTTATAGCGTTTTTTTGTGTACTCCGCCTGATGTAAAGCTAGAGTGCGGTCCATGAATGAAAACAACTGCTACCACAGAGAAATCTCTACGGGCTGCAGTCGCCTCCACTATGCCGGCTTGAGGAGACGAGCATGTACCATCTAGATTGACAGTGCACACTCCTCTCTTATATCTGGCTACTTATCTACTAGATATAGAGCGGTAGAACGCGTCTCTAAATTCTAACCAATGTAACTAGGTTATAAGTACTTTGGTCACTTAGTGCCTATAGACACTATTAAACTTTGGTAGGTAGACTGATGGTGGTGGTAACCGAATTCAGTCTACCGTCATGGTACCACCACTTTCGAATGTAACAGCCATGAAGTGACCTTGTCACGTTTCGGGATCAGTTTAGAAGTAGCCGGGTAGAGCGAGAAGTGTGTACACTGTCAATCTAGATGGTGCATGCTCGTCTCCTCAAGCCGGCATAGTGGAGGCGACTGCAGTTGTTTCCGTTCATGAATGGATGGATGGATGTAAAGCGATAAAGGCGGAGTGTTGTCAAATAAAAATTATTCTATTAAGTGTCACATTTAAGGCAACTTGTGACAAGTGACGTTTGTTAAATTAATATTTAAAATGGTGTGTTATATTGTCAGGCGTCTCAAGCACGTGATCTGTTGTCCCGTATGTTGGTGATCGACCCTGAAAGGCGTATATCTGTCGACGATGCATTATTACATCCGTACATCAATGTATGGTATGACGAGGGTGAAGTCAATGCGGTAATTATATCATTTTTATTAATTACGTAGAGGAGAATGCCCATTTTTGGGCCCACTTTGATACCTAATAGTTTGGTAACAAAATAATATCTTATTTTTTTATAAATTCATTTTAATTATTTCAACACATCATTTACCAATCTGTAGACGATGTTTAATTGCATAAAAAACAGATATAATCAATTATTAAAGCATTTAATATAATAACAACCCACATATTGCATCAGAAAATATCTAATAACTCAGTAATATAGGTAATAAGGGACGTAGATATATTTTCCTACAAAATAAACTGAAAATCATCGACAAACTCGAGAAAAAAATTGTGGGCCCATTTCTTTTAGGCGAATTATTTTCAAATTAACAATGACAGTTGTCTAACGGAAATGGGCCCGCAATTTTTTCCTCAATGTTGTCATTTTGTAAGAAAATAAATCAACATTCGGTATTATCGATCAGTTTTAAAGTTGTATGTAATTAAATATTTACTATTGATTGGTAAACGATGTGTTGATTAAATTATTGAAAAACATAAGATTAGATTAGTGGACTCAGAAATGGGTATTGTCCTTTGGTGTCGAAAATAACGTAATAGTAGCTTGAGTTTTGGCGGCCATTTTGAGACGTCAGGTTGTCTGTTTTGAATTATTTTCCTAAACTTGTGTTTGTTCGAGTGTTAATGTTAATAATGGTGGATTATTAACCATAGTGAACGTGCGTGAGTGTGGGTAAACAATTCAAGAGAAGAGAACCTGTGTTTCCATTTTCCCTCCAAAACTCCCTAAGAAGTTTCAGTAAAGATTCTACCACTTTACTGGAACTATTTTTGACTTGACTAAGCCTCGACCTGACTGTTTAGTGTGATGAATGAATGACTCGTGATGCACAATGTTATTAACTTGATGCAAAAATATTTACTTTGACACTGGCAAATTGTTATACGCCATATAAAATAAAATAAAATGTAGCTCCATTTGATTTATTGTTCTTGTTGTTTTAGCCTGCGCCGGCGCCTTACGACCATTCTGTTGATGAACGCGAACACACTGTCGATCAATGGAAACAACTTATTTATCAAGAGGTTAATATTTAATTTATTTTTGGTTTAATAAGCTTTTCACTTATATCTTATATCCCAACTATATACAAAAAAAACCTAGTAAACTGATTATACCTTTGTCAACGTAGCTTTACTCTAGCAGGGCTCTATCTGCGTTAGCGTTAATGGCTGCGCGATAATTAGCGTGTTAAAAATTTACGGCATTAGGATTTTAACGTTTAACGTGTAGTGACGTTAAAGTCATAGCCACATTGATGCAGTGCATTAATTGACGCGTTAAGACGCAGATGGAGCCGTAGATAGCGTAACAGAACGTTATAATGCCTAATGTAAAATGAACGAATGTCACAATACCGCCATGAGTAGTGTAAACTTGTTTTTAGGGTGTGGTGGTACAAAACGCCAAGTAAGGTGTACTACTATCTGTCGCTGTGTGTTGTAGGTGGTGGAATACCTCGCCCCGCCCGCCCCGCCCGCGCCTCCTCCGCCGCCGCCCGCCAACGAACACGTGCTCACTACATAGGTAGCCCACTCATTCGTTCAAACATTCTCTTATAATAACCCCACTACTAGTATCTTGTTTTTAGTTTTTTTTAACTGATGTAAAGTTTGAGTGCGGTCCGTGAACGGAAACGACTGCTGCTGCAGATAAATTTCTACTCTATGCCGTCTTGAGGAGACGAGTATACACCGTCTAGATTGACAGTGCACACTCCTCTCGCTGTACCTGGCTACTTTCAAACTGCTCCCGAGGCGTGGTATTGATTATTTTTTATTAATTTCAGGTGTCGTCGGAATAAAGAGGCGGTCATCTCGAAAAGTGCATGAACTCTTTTCTACCAGTTTATTTTGTGTGAACCTTAGCGCTATAATGTGGGACATAATTACTTATTACTCGAAAATATAATAAAAATACAAAAAAAAATAATAATATATAGTTAGAAAAAGATATGTAATCAGTTTTGTATATATTATAGTCGTTTATAAATAATTAGTTTATTATACGAGATGTGCAATATTCGTGGTGATTGTTTTTTTTTAATTTGTACATAATTTTGTAGGCAGCGATTGTGAGGTGTGACTGATTGTTGAGATCTTGTATAATTCCCGTATGTTTGCATGTATAAAATCGCGTGGCTTTAAATTAGCTTGTTTGCGTTGCCCCTTTCTTGTAGTGTCAGAAACGTCAAACTGACAGATTTACTCGAGGTAATAAAAAATGTTCTGCGCTTACGCCGGTTTCTGACACTCACTTGACAGTTTAATTGACCCTATTTTATGAAAAATCATCTTTAATCCGTATGGGTTATTATGCAAAAAAAAATTGTTTTCCATTTTTAGAAATGTATATTTTTTAAAATGGTCACACCTCCGTTACAACGTAGCTAAATTAAGTTGTGCGAGTCGTATACTATTAATTTTGTTCAGATTATAATGTAGTTTCTTCCTCTTTCTATGATCTTCTAGAATTAAGTGTTTATCCCGGAGCATTATCTGCATTTAGTACACAAACATGAACACTGAGTGGACTAATTTGTGCTAAAGGAGAATGCCCATTCGCCTAACAGAAATGGGGCCCACTTTCTTGAGGTTGCTGTGAAAAATAAATCTTTTTTTTACCCTAGTTATTGAGTAATTAGACCATTTCTGATGCAATATTTGAGGTTATTATTATATTAAATGCTTTAATCTGTTTTTTATGTAATTAAACATTAACTATTGTTTGGTAAACGATGTGTTGAAAAAATTTGATATTATTTTGTTAATCCAGTGGGCAAAAATGGGCATTGTCCTTTTGCATTTTTTTTTTAGTAATTTGTTGCTAATAAGTAAGTTTTGATAATATTGTTAATTATGAGTTAATTTCTAATTATTCTATTTGCTTACGTTAAATGTTTTCGTTCTATCTAGGCTTATGTTTATCTGTAATGATAATAATGACGTAATGTATTTAGTTGTAATAATAATAATAATATGGTGACAATATTGGCCTTTATCAAGTTTCCAATAATGAGCTGTGAATTTGACGAGCTTTCCCTATGTTTACACCGTAGTTTATATACATTTGTAAATGCAGTAACGGTTATTATGTCATGGGGCGTTCAGTAAGAACTCTTCATCGATAGGTTCGTTTCCTTTTGATTTTTTGCACTGGCAACCCTGGCACTTTTAACCCTACTGGGGTGTAGTTTGAAAGTATCCAGGTAAAACGAGAGGAATGTGTACTGTCAATGTAGATCCTCAAGCCGGCATAACGGAGGCGACTTCTGCTAGTAGAGATTTCTTTGTAGTAGCAGTGATTTTCGTTCATGGACCGCACTCTAGCTTTACATCTGGCGGAGTGTTGTCATATGCAGAGCTACTATAAAAAATATTCTCAGAGGCCTGAGTGCGAAGTTACTTTTTTTTTTTATTGTAGCTCGACATGTGACAACACTCCGCCTGATGTAAAGCTAGAGTGCGGTCCATGAATGGAAACAACTGCTACTACAGAGAAATCTCTACGGGTTGCAGTCGCCTCCACTATGCCGGCTTGAGGAGACAAGCATGTACCATCTAGATTGACAGTGCACACTCCTCTCGTTATACCTGGCTACTTTCAAACTATCCCCGAAACGCGACAAGGTCACTTCACGGGTGTTACATTCGAAAGTGGTGGTACTGCCCCAGGACGACAGACTGGACAAATAACCATCATCAGTCTGCCTACCACTCTTTAATAGTGCCTATAGGGACTAAGCGACCAAAGTACATATAACAAAGTTACATTGGTACCGGTCTTTAGCGAGGTTCGAACACGGGTCTCATTGATCGTGAATTCACGCGTCTTACCGCTAGACCACGGCCGCTCATTTTTACGCCGTGATAGCGTAACGCTCACCACCAATCAGGCGATGTTATTTTTATTAATAAAGTGAAGCTTTTGGTGGAGAGTTACGCGTTTCACTCATGGGGTAAATGTAACCACGTACTTTGCCCTCTGATTTGTGGAGGTCTCTCACTTTACGCCGTGAAAGCGTAAATGTAAACTTGTACTTCGCCCTGTGTCGTGAACATAACTACATTTATATTTTGGGGAACATTTGAATGGACAAAATGAAGTTATGTAATAATTTGTTGATTGTTAGAATGGCAATCTGGTTTTTGTCAATGTGTCATTATATTTGTGATGTTTTATATAGTTTAGATGTCCTTTAGTGTTAAATTGTTGTAATTATTGTACTTTGTAATATATACATAGATATAGTAACCAAACTCTATGCCGGCTCCGAAGTTATTCATCTTTAAAATTAACTCTTAATTTTATTATTGTAAACTTGACTGTACCTGCGCGAAATAGCGCCTGCGGCTAACTTCCGAGACGCCATAAAGTTTGAATAAACCTATACAGTGTAAACTCTATATAGCGGCACTGAAGGGACTGCGCATTTTATAGATAGAGAGTTATATATAGAGAGTTGTCGTTAAATGGGGAGAAGAAAAATCAATACTATTTTACTAATAAAGTATATATAACATTATGCATAACAACCTAATGACAGAATCTTCGATCCATGATGCCAACAGTCAAGGCAAATACGGGCTAGACAATAAAGCAACAAAAGAACAAAC
Organism: Tinea pellionella; assembly: GCA_948150575.1. Taxonomy (NCBI): domain Eukaryota; kingdom Metazoa; phylum Arthropoda; class Insecta; order Lepidoptera; family Tineidae; genus Tinea; species Tinea pellionella. The sequence goes on from OX411260.1 coordinate 8,200,418, forward strand.
AAAGGAACGTACACCCGTGAAGTGACCTTGTCGCGTTTCGGGAATAGTTTGAAAGTAGCCAGGTATGACGAGAGGAATGTGCACTGTCAATCTAAGATGGTACATGCTCGTTTCCTCAAGCCGGCATAGTGGAGGCGACTGCTGCCCGCACAGGTTTCTCTGTAGTAGCAGTCGTTTCCATTCATGGACCGCACTCTAGCTTTACACCAGGCGGAGTGTTGTCACATGCCGAGCTACAATTAAAAAAAAACGTACACAGCTGCAGTTCTTATTAATTTTGGCAACTGGAAAGTACTGTTTATTGTTTAATAAGGACATATTGTGGTCGTTATTTAGAGTTGGTGTGATGCTGCATAGAGTGTATCATTGTATGGACAACAATGTAAACCAACCATAGTCAGGTAATTTTGACGTTTTAAGGGGTTTGTCGTTAAATCGAGTTTACACTATTTGTTAAGTCCCCGGGTCTTCTAATATCATTGGCCATTGCAACTTTTTTTTATTCATGTTATCATTGTTACTTTTAACAACATATCATATTTTTAAATGGCCCAGTATCATCCGCTGGTTCCTGCAAACCGTCCCATGGTTGACCCGAAGAGGTCTGAAGTGTTGTGTCTAGACGCCGGGGAATACTGTTAGAATGTTAATTGAAACCTCACTAGACGATAATAAAACTTAATTTACTGTTATAGTTGTTAATAATAGTATTTTGTTTTATACCAAATAATTCAGGCCATTGTTTTGTTTTGAAGCCATAGAGATATTATATGTACTAGAGGAGCAAATTTCGGACATGAAAAATCGTAAACGGCTTCAAACGATTTGACAATGTTGCCGTCGAGTCAAATGCTAACTGACAGAGAACATAAATCTTTACTCTCGCGTCAGATAGGGAGTGTTATTACACATCTAGTTGTATTTATCAATAGTTGAAACCATCTCTCTTCTTCTTCTTCTTTTGTTAACTGGCCTTAGATGTCATAATAACGACAATTCTGCCAATGTCGAGTAGTAAAATATTAATGTTTTTGCATCAAATTGCAATGGTGTTTTACAATTTGACGCTTTCTTGGAGTATTTGGCGGCAATTCACCCGATCACGTCGCAATATGAGCGTTTTTACGGCGTGGGATAACCATAAAAAAAACCGTTTCCGTAACCACATATAGAGTGAATTTTAATGTTTCCACAATTACTCACATGCGCGGTATAAAATTACGCAAAATAACACCAATTTAAACACAATAATAACCACTAAACTAAATAAGGAAAGGGATAAAAAACACCTCAACCTTCCCGGGCAAAAGCGCGCCAAACACTCAACCAGATGGTTCAGTTGCTCCATTTTTATCGACACTTGACATTGTCACTTGATCGAATCGACAACAAAATATATGGGATTTGACGTTTAGTTATCACAGTGAAACGTCAAATCCCATATATTTTGTGACAACTATCGATTGGCTTTTGACTCAAGGTCCAGATCATTTTAGGGACTAATAGATGTGCGCAACGCTCATAGTATCTTAAATAAGAGAAATTCAATACGAAAATTACTCGCGATTACGCTTGTACGTTGTGCGAGGCCATATTTGAATGGTGAAATACTTTTTAGTTGGTAACCCGAAAAAAACAAATTTCACAATCAACATAGCGTCAATGTGGATGACTACAATACGAGTTGCAATATTTTATCCATTTTAATTTTTTAGGTTAATCCTTAAAAGTAAACTTAGGTATAATTAAATAATAATATTATTGGCAAATTGTACATATAGAGGTACATTAAAATTAATTAAAATGATATTGGCATTAGAAGGTGTTTTGTTACTCCTTTATATTTCTAACATTAATAATTATTTAGTGTTACAATTATTAACGTTTTATTTTGGAATACCTTTCATTATTATTTGAAAGCAATAATTTGTTAAAATATTATAGGATTCGTTTTTAATATTCATAGGATTCAAGAGCATTTTCGCATGGCGTATCACGTATGCGAAAAGCGCCAAACTATAAATGTATTAATGGTTTGACGTTTCAAATTGCTGACGTCACTGTTTGAAATGTCAAAAACCATACATTTGTTAGTCATTAATATTATGTGATTTGAAACAAATGTTTTTGTATAATATTCTCTATATGTACGTATTAAGAGAGTAATACAATTAATTGTACGTCCAAATTGTCCATACTGTATGTCTATATACCTATAACAATAAATTAGTATAAATATAAATAGTGTGCGATCTTAGGTTTAGATATGCTATGTGATTGTCGAGTGTAGCGGTAAATGAGAGTTACTTGCCGCCTGTCTCTCCTTAGATGGACGTTTCGAGGCGCTCAACACTCGTATCATCAGTGGGGTAAGCACGAACCAATTCGTTGGCAACACCACAGCACAACTGTCAAAAGAGATATTTCGTATATTAATGTATAGTAATATTGTATTAAAAATAATTGTCTAAAGATTAATTAAAATTAAAACTTGATATTTATATTAGACTGTTATTTTTTTACACTATTTCTTAATATTACACTAACAAAGTATTTTTCTGACAGTTGTGATGTGGTGTTGCCAACGAAATGTGCTCGACGCTAATCCGTTCGGAAATTGAAAGTTAGTTCGTACGTACTCCAACAGACCTTCCCTAATCGCCCGACGTGCCTCTTGAAGTGGTGTTACATTTTAAAAATCAAATAATAGCAATGGCGTCACACTATCAGTGTATAATATTTGCTCGGTTAGGGATAGACCGTAGTAGAAGCAGCGGTTGTAGGCACTCGCTCCTAATGACTATCAAAATACAATATTTTTACTATACACGTAAGGTATTTCATATTTTAACTGAATAAATAAAAATGGTTAATTAATATTTGTCTTTTTTATTTTATTACCTCTTATTTGTATCTTATTTTCTTCTTCTTATCTTATCTTATCTTATTGGTCAGTGGTGTAAAATTCCAGCAGTCTGTGATGCAGGAAATAAGTGCTTGTGATCTAAAAGTTAAGAATACAATGAGATGAAAGTAAATCATGCAGTAAATAAACGTTTTGATATTGCAATTGTGATTGTATGAAACTAATAAAACGTTTTCAGTTATTACTATCGGTATTGTATTTCTTTCAATTATTGAAAATTTTCGCGTTTAGCATGCTGCACGTAAAGAAAAGTTTAGTAGTAATGACGACTGCGACGAAAGACGAACCAAAAACTGTAGGGCAAATGGGGAATTGCCTCCAATGAAAAAGTAAATTGTCAAATCCTTCTGCAGGTGTCGTTGCGCGTTGTTTTTGTTTTATTACTATATAGTCTGTGTTTTATTATTTATTACCAGTTATTTTGTTATTTTACTAATAAGCTGACGAATTTTGCAATGACAGATAAAACTGATAAGAACAAAAGTAATACGCAAGTAAAACATCTTCCTAAGGATGCACAAGTTATTATGGCTGTAATGAAGGAGCTTGGAGTCACTGACTATGAACCGAGGGTTATAAATCAACTTTTAGAATTTATTTATCGATACGTAACATCTGCTTTAGATGATGCGAGAGTTTATGCAAATCACGCGAAGAAAAAGACTATAGATGTAGACGATGTAAAATTAGCGTTACAAATGCAATTAGACAAATCGTTCACTGGTCCTCCACCAAGAGAAGTGTTGTGGGAGATCGCTAGAGTTAAGAACGTTAACCCGTTACCTATTATAAAGCCGCATTGCGGACTGAGACTGCCTCCTGACCGGTAAATAATTCCATACTAAGTTATACATTCACAAATCACAATACACCTTCTCTGGTACATATCATTGTAGCTATTGATATATACAACTAGATAAGCAATAACACTCCTAATGTGACGCGAGAGAAAAGATGACCGCAGTCACTTTAGGTTTTCTGTCAGTATTTGCCTTGATGACAACATTGTCAAATTTTTTCATTTTCGATGTATGAGGGTTGCTCCTCTAGTATATATCTCTATGATTGTGGCTATATTAAACCTTTTAGATACTGTCTTTCGAGCTGTAACTATCGTTTAAAACCAGCTGCTGTAAGGAAAGTAGCACCTAAACCATTAGTCAGTACAACACCAAAACCCATGCCAATGAAGAATACAACACCACAGAATGTTGTTATGAAGAGAACATCAGTTAATACTAAAGCGAGTCCAGCACCTAAACCTACATTAAAATTCTCAGCGGGACCTAAGGTTAGTGTTTCTTAGTGACGCAGCGTAGGGCAACAAAATGTAATGATATCTTGCAAAAATTTGAACTGTTTGCTAGTCTTTTAAATAGAAATAAGGAAGCAGTGAAACTTTCTTTTGCCTGGGTGGATACTGGCGTTTCTTGCTTCATTATTTGCATTAATATGATAATAAATTGCAGACAACACCAAAGCCAGGCGTTCGTGTAACATCAGGTCCTGTTAAAATGGAAATTGATAATGAAGGAGGTGCACAGAAAAGAAAACGAGAAGACGACGACTATGATATGATGTAATCAGGAAATATTAACTTTAAGAACTAGGATAAGTCATTTTGTAAAACTTTAATATTATATTATAAAAGAATAGACATGTGTTATTTTCCTATGCTTAATAAAATTTATAAACAAAATAATAATATAGCTATTACATGATTTAAAAAAGATTATACTTATATTTAACAAAAACAATAAAAAATCACTATTTCTTATCATACTTGTAGAAACCCTCCCCTTTCTTGACTCCGAGCTTCCCCTCTGCTACTAGTTTATTGAGCAGTGGAATGGGCTTAAATAGTGGCTCACTAGGATACTTTGAATGCCATCCGTCTAATATGAACTTGTTTGTGTCGAGGCCTACATAGTCTGCTAGCTCTAGAGGCCCCATCGGATATCCTGCACCTAACTTCATTGCAATGTCGATATCTTTGGCAGAAGCATCACCTGGAAATTAAGAACACATAATCATTATTAGATGAATCATAGCACATTATTGGTATAATATTTTCTGACAGTAGAAAAAATCTGTAGCAACATTTATACAGCCTCTCTGCCTACCTCAGTAGGGCTATTTATGTGTATATGTACCTCTTTCATATAACCTAATAGCCTCGGCAATATAAGGCACCAGCAATCTGTTAACAACAAAGCCTGGTGTATCCTTGCATGTAATACATGTTTTTCCGACTGCCTTTCCCCATTCCATCATTGTATTGTAAGTTTGTTCTGATGTTTCGGCACCACGGACTACTTCTAGAAGACGCATCACTGGCACTGGATTGAAGAAATGGAGACCACCAAATCTTTTGAAACAAAATAGTAAAAAGGTTGCCATCAGCACAATAAAAGAAATATATAAATTAAAAATATTATTATTTACCTATCCTTCCTCTTAACGACAGATGCAATCTCATTAATAGATAAAGATGATGTGTTTGATGCAAATATAGCTTTCTCCGGAGCTGCCTGTTAATATACAAATGTATTCATTAGAAAAGAACCCAGAGCATTTAGGTATATGAATTTATAACAACTATATTACCTGATCTAATTGTTTAAATAACTTATGTTTCACATCCATATTCTCTACAATAGCTTCAACTACAAGATCACTAGTTTTTGAAGCTTCTACAGGATCCGTGGAACCTTTGATCCTCGCCAGGGACTCTGCAACAAATTTCTCTCCCTCGGCAGGATTGTCTTTGTACATTTTCTTAGCGACTCTACCGAGGTTTGTGCCGATAGACTTCTGAGCTTTTGCTAACACATCAGAATTAACATCTACCAGTATTACATTCTGACCGGCTTGTGCTGATACCTGCAATATATACAAATGCGCTGTGCAAACTTTATGAATTCTGGTAATTTTAAAACTCTTTTACCTGAGCGATTCCCGACCCCATTAATCCACCCCCAATTACAGTAATATTTTTAATTGTACTTTGTACGGCATTTGACGTAGAAAAGCTTCTTGCAATAACGCCGAATTGAATCATTTTGTAGAGAAAAATGTGTTAACAGTTACTTCTACAAAACCAAACTAGAAAATTTATAAAAATAAAATGTACTATAGTATTTAATATAAGTTTCACGAAATCCAAAGTTCAACTTTTAAAACTGAAGAAACGTTTAGAAGCACAGACCAAATTATAGTAGTAGTTTGGAACGTTTTAATGTTTTATGAAAATAGTTTTTGCAGATAAAAAAATAATTTGATGTAAGCAAACATTAGTGTGTAAATAGAACGGCTTTATCGGAGTTTTTATAGTGTTAATTTTTGAATAATATTTATAAATTGTAAAAAAATTTACTTTCTGAACAAATTTCTAAAAAATGACATTTACGTTTCGTTACGTCTTTCTCTTTAGAATTTAAAAAATGTGTACTTGGTGATTAAAATTAAGAAGGTACATAACGTAACGTTATCTTTTACCTTAAAAAAAGGTTGGGGGTCAAAGGTTCATTGAGTAGATAAACACAATTTATTATTAGTTGTCTCTGCATTTAAGTCCCTTTACTCTTTAGTATAAGTCTAAATATCGTGTAAAAATATTGCCTCTTTCATGCTATCATGTAGCAGGTAAATAAATCTTATCACTTTTATATCATATACTTATTTCTATTTATCAATGCAATAATTTTTATCACTTGTAAGTTATGTACCTATTTATTTACTGGACTTTGATACGCCGCCGGCTTTAAGTAGAAGGTCAAAATCCGCCACTTCGGTCATTGCCTTTATTATTATTAGGTGACTTTCACTTTGCGCGCGTAAAATCAGGATGAATAAATTATTTGTTGCAATTAGAAATTTTTCTAGTTCATCCACTAGAAATGCTATCAAAAGTGTAACAGTAGTCGGTGGAGGTCTTATGGGATCTGGTATTGCACAGGCAAGTGTTATTTCTATTTTTTACTTTTTGGAAAATTAATAAACAGACATTTTCTATGTAATTTTATACTTATTGTTAAAAATCACAGGGGTTTTGTGTGTATATCTTTATTATAAAACAATTTGTAGGTAGCAGCGCAAGCCGGACAAAATGTAACTATTGTTGATTTAAACCAAGAAGTATTGGACAAGGCAAAGAAATCAATAAACAATAACCTACAGAGGGTAGGCAGAAAACTGCATAAAGATGATCCGGAAATGATTGATGATTTTGTTATAAATGCGGCTTCTAGAATCAAGGCTAGTTGGGAAATATATTACACATTTTGAAAGTTTATTTAATAATTTTGTTTTTAAATAATATAATCTATGTTTTAACATATTTCAGTTAACAACAAAGTTAGAAGACGGCGCACTTGCGAGTGACTTAATAATAGAAGCAATTGTTGAAAGATTAGATGTTAAACAACAACTTTTTACTAAATTAGATTCAGTAAGTTATTTTTTGAAATACACAGTTTTATTCATTAAACATTAGAATAAAATTTTTGATTGTTACAGTTGGCACCGGAGCACACTATCCTTGCAACTAACACATCGTCAATATCCGTCAATGAGATAGCTGCTGGAATAAAAAGAAAGGATAGGTACTTATTTTCTAATTAAGATGAAGTGATTTTATGCTTAACAGGCGAGCGTTTGACCGCACCCTGACTGTTAAACAGTGATGCGGTCTAAGGTGGCTTGCCTATGAGCTCGTCTTGTACTTCTCGGGAAACAGACACCGGGAGGGAGTTCCACAGTTTCGCAGTAAGCACGAGGAACGTGTTGTCAAAACGCCTCGTATGTACTTTAGGAACTTGAACCATAAATGAATGGTACCTCTCCGGGTGTCTGGACATCCGATGAAAGATTACAATCCTTATTATGAATGCCATAAGGATGGAAATTTAACGCTACAATCATAATGTAAAAAATAACAATGTTCATACTTATAGTGGCACTTTATATATACTTCTAAGTAATTTATGTGATTGTTCGAATAAATGACGTGGATAAGAGATACAGTATAGAATATCTTAATAATAATAACCAAGTAATAATTTATTAATAATTGCATATTTTAAAATTGAACTAAGTCTCTAGTCACAAGTCACAAGCTAGAGTGCGGTCCATGAACGGAAACAACTGCTACTACAGAGAAATCTCTGAGCAGCAGTCACCTCCGCTATGCTGGCTTCAGGAGACAGTGCACACTCATCTCATTATACCAGGCTACTTCCACACTTCTCCTAAAACACGACAGGGTCACTTCACGGGTGTTACGTTCGAAAGTGGTGGTACTACCCCTGGACAGCAGACTGAACTAATAACCATCATCAGTCTGCCTACCACTCTAAAAACTCTTTTTTTTTTCTTCAAAATATAGTCCTTTATGTGTATTAATCGTTTAACAGATATGGTGGTCTTCATTTCTTCAATCCAGTGCCAGTGATGCGTCTGTTAGAGGTGATAAAATGTGAGAGTACATCAGAGGAGAGTTATTTGTCAATGATGTCATGGGGGAAATCTATTGGAAAGACTTGTATCACATGCAAGGACACACCCGGATTTGTAGTTAATAGATTGCTTGGCCCGTATAGTGCTGAGGCTCTCCGGATGTATGAGAGAGGTAATTATTACACTTTTATATCTCTTTTTTTTTATTGTAGCTCTGCATGCGACAACACTCAGCCTGATGTAAAGCCAAAGTGCGGACGGCAGTCGAATCCACTATGCCAGCTTGAAGAGACAAGCATGTACCATCTAGATTGGCAGCGCACACTCCTCGTTATATCTGGCTACTTTCAAACTATTTCCGAAATGCGACAAGGTCACTTCACGGTGTTACATTAGAAAGTGGTGGTACGACAGACTGGGGCTAATAACTATCATCAGTCTGCCTACCACTCTTTAATAGTGCATATAGACCAAAGTATATAGAACATCGTGAGTCAATGGCCGCATAAATGTGTAATTGGTATATCATATGTTAGTAATATAATTGGTACATTGACAAATAATCGTAGGGTTTCTTCTAGTATATGTGTTTCCAAACTATGGCCCGGGGTTGGTTATTTTAGCTTGTCACACTGATGTTAAGCTGGAGTTGGACGCATAAAGGAAGGCGCCTGCTCTGAGAGAAGGGGATTCATGCCAGCTTCTTGAGATGCATCTTCAGACTGCTCTTGAAGGATTGTTGGAAGGAGGAAAGACGTAGCTAGGAAGGTCTTTCCACAATTTAGTGGAACGACGGGAACATCATTTCATGAAAAAACAAATACATGAAAGGAAGAGGAGTGTGCACTGTTAATCTAGATGGTACATGCTCGTCTCCTCAAGCCGGCATAGTCGAGGCAACTGCTGCCCGCACAGGTTTCTCTGTAGTAGCAGTTGTTTCCATTCTTGGACTGCACTCTTGCTTTACATCAGGCGGAGTGTTGTCACATGCCGAGCTACAATAAAAAAAAAAGTTCTGTCTGCTATCACAGAGAAATGTCTAACAGGTCTGTCGCCTCCCCTATGCTGGCTTGGGTGTGCTTAATCGAGGACTACTACCAACCTAATCCAGAAATGCCAGTAAACGTTGTAGTCGTCAAAGTATTAAACTAAATAAAATTATGTTTTAGGTGATGCTTCAAAAGAGGACATCGATTTAGGTATGAAGTTAGGCGCAGGATATCCTATGGGTCCATTTGAGTTGGCTGATTACACCGGATTAGATACAAATAGATTTGCGATAGGAGTTATGTATGAAAAAACTAAGGATCCGTTGTTCAGACCTATACCAATGTTGGATAAATTGGTGGAGGAAGGAAAACTTGGTATAAAAAGTGGGGAGGGATTTTATAAATATAAAAAATGAATTTTTGTGTAAAAGTGTGGCCAGTTATAATTATTTATATCTATTTATCAATAAACTCACGCCCCTGTCCTTGGGAGGGTAGGCAGGGACTATTAGGTATAATTAACATGGATTTTATGTACTTAAATTTTTTAAAATTATATTTTTTATTTTTCGAAAAAATAGTTTTATTTCTGTACTTATTTTTTAAAAATATACTTGAGATATTAAGTTGTACGGTGGACAGTGGACAGTGGTTACTGTTTACTCTAGACTTCCACTGACCGTCTAGTGATCATTTCAGTCTTCAGTTGGTTTCAGCTGGTTTCCGAGTGAACTTGAACTTAACTGATAATATTTTAAATATAAAACAAACATTTTAATTGCTTTATCTGATAAATAATTAAATATATAATCCTATCTGTATGATTAAATGCATTTAACTATTGTTTGTAATTAGTGATCAATCAGCTGTTGACATCTATACGGAAATTTAAGTTTTATTACAACTTTTTCCTGTTATATGGATTGTAAATGGCATATTTCTTTTTAGATTTCACGCGAATATTTTCCGTTGTCTGCCTATCCCTGTGGGAAACATGCGTGACAATTGTTGCTGTTTTTTTATTAAATTAAAAGATTTTATAGGTTTCACTAACCATCAGTGTTTCGCCTCGACTACGATGGCTGCATTGAAACAAATGCGAAGGGTTGTATATTGTATTTCCTCAATCGAGGCCCCTCGATTGGAGAATTTATTCCTAATATGTATGTAATAGTCAAGGTGTCCCTCACGACCGTGTCTTATCGATACAGGCAGGGAGGGACGAGTAACTTAATAAACTATAGAGCGTCGGAGTTCTTTCTGCTGCATCTCGCTTCCACTTTCGCAACCGTGGGTTACGGGAAGGTTTTTTAGTAAAATTTTGGTATATTATTATAAAATGTAGGAATTATAATTTTTTTTATTTGATGATTTTTCTCTTTTTTTTTCCTTTTTTTGTATTAATTTTATTATTATTCATTTATTTTTAAAGATTATCAGTCCGTAGCCAGTTACTACCAGGTTAGCGGGCCTAGGCCAAGAGAACAGTATTATTATTATTATTTTAATTCTTAAATTCTTGTGCACGTTGCTGCACTACAGGTGGATCATTTATCACAACAAACTGGCCGATTGTTGTAAGGCATGAATCCCACCGCTGCTGGTCGCCCTCAAGATATAAATAAATAAATAAATGATAATTGAATATCAAAAAAATCACAACACGATGTCAGAGTCGGAGAATAATTTAACAAACATAGAATATGCAAACAAAAATATATTTTATCCGCGTGATATGTCTTCGTGATAATATACATAAAGATAAAAAATATATCAAACAGATAAACACAGCAGGCAGTCCCAGCCGCCTAATCCGTACGCTCTACCGCCGCGAAATACTCTCATTCGGAATAAATATAAATTATAAATATATTAAAATATATTAAAATTATAAAATATATAAATTAACTTATATTTAAGTAGTTTTGTGCTTTGTAGTGTTCTAAAATAAAGTAAGTTTAAATATTGACAATTGTGCCGTTCTGGGGTAGTACCACCACTTCCCGGGAAGAGAACTAGCCACTTTGAAGTAGCCTGTTATAACGATTCTCGTGCCACGTTCATTTTCACGCCGACATAGTGGAGGCGAGATGTGTCTGATATTTATCTCGTAGTGATTGTTTCCGATCACAGACCACACGCTAGGTAATATCGATATCGATAATAACTGATTTTTAATTCACTAGTTAGGTTACTCGTAAAAGCCGTTGTGTCAGGCCCAATCGGCCCAGATTTTGACGGTTTTTTCCAAATTCATTTACAGTATATTTCTTTCGCAGGTTGCTAAATGAGTCATGTCGCCAAGTCAACCTATCGCAGACAGCGCTCGATATACCAAGTTCACTATAACCTTCAGAAGCAAGAGGAGGAACGTGCCCAGCCGTGTCCCTGGAGGAGTAACAAGATGCAAGTTCAGGCTTACGGTGCACAGGTAGCCGGACATCAGAAAACTGAAGGAGCTAAGTATATGGGTGAGGGTTTTCCACGAAATTTATGTGTACTTACGCCTTTTTTCAACTAGACTAGTTATACGCAAAATTTTAACCTGGACCGGAAGTGACCGCGATATCTGGGAAACGGAACTATTCCGAAACAAAAATTGCAGAGAATATCATCTTATGACTAAATAAAATAATTTGAAACCGGACAAAAAAGAAATCTTCTTACAATACGGTCGTTTCGTCTCGTTAATTTGACGTAAAGCTAGAATGCGGTCCATGAACGAAAACAACTGCTACTGCGGACACTTATTTGTCTACTGTCCATCAGCGTTACCAGATTTTTTTTTGCCAAGTCGGGATTTCGGAACTTTTTGAGTGAAAAAAGCGGGACATTGTTAAAAACATATATAATGTTTAAAGTGTTTAAATATGTATCTTTTATTTGAGTTTTATATTACGTTTACGTGACAATAGACAGCAAAAATAGCCATAGAAAATGTACTTTAATAAAAATATGATATTTTAAATCAGATTTACCCTATCGTTAGGGAGTTGAGTTATAACCATACAAATTTGACATATCGTAAACGATAGTTATATCAAATTGTATGGGGAATGTGTCTGTTCGAAAAATGTGGTGTTTCAAATAATAGTCTGAAGAGTGAGTTACAATTTGTACTCTTTATACACAGTTTACAGTAAGCTTTATACTCATCCGACGTCACAATACACACACAAGTCCGAGAAGCGGGACTGAGCCTGTCGGGACATTTAATTTTGATTTTAAAATCGGGACGTCTGGCAACGCTGCGTGTCCATCGAGAAGTATGCGTTGGCGAAAAGTAACAAACATAATTACCTGTCGCAATTGTAGTTTGATTCTCAGAAGAGTGAATTCTCTTATCTAATATGCGAGGTACCACGGAAATGATAAAAATCATTGTTTAGTGTTGTTTTGAGTGGTGTTGTTAAAGAATTACATAACTTGAGCATTTACGCTTATTGTTTTTTAGTGACGCGACTGCCGTCTGCCGATCTCCCCTGACAGCAGTCGACTCCACTCATGGACCGCACTCTGGCTTAATCGCAGGTGGAGTGCGGGCATACTTATGACGCTAAAAAAAGACGTCAAATATGTTGTACCATCACTTTCGAATGTAACATCAAACGTTCTGGGATTAGTTTGTAGCATTGTGCGGTGCACATTCGTCTTCCCAAGCCGGCATAGCGGAGGCGACTGTTGCCTGTGGAAACTCTGTTTTTTATTTTTTTATTGTAGCTCGACATATGACAACACTCCGTCTGATGTAAAGCTACTACAACTGCTACTACAGAAAAATCTCTACGGGCAGCAGTCGCCTCCGCTATGCCGACCTGAGGAGACGAGTATGCACCATTTAGATTGACAATGCCCATTCCTCTCGTTACAAGGTCACTTTACGGGTGTTACATTCGAAAGTGGTGGTACTGTGCCAGGACGGCAGACCGGGCAGTCTGCAATCGTCATCAGTCAGTTGTTTCTGTACGTATTATAATTGCAGGTCTTCTCCAATGCAACACGGGCACAATATTAAAGCCAATATTAAAAGAGGCTCACAGGCGAGAGATAGACTTTTACGAGCGACTTCGCACCACAGACAATCCGGATCTTATCGAGTTACGCAAATATATACCTAAATACAATGGCTATAAGGAGTACACGTATAATGGATATCAAAATGAATATATTATATTGGATGATTTAACTGAGAAAATGTTGGAGCCCTGTATTATGGATGTTAAGGTATTTTTTTTAACAACACTCCGCCTGATGTAAAGCTAGAGTGCGGTCCGTGAACGGAAACAACTGCTACTATAGAGAAAGGAGAAGGCCCATTCGCCTAAGAAAAATGGGCCCACAATTTTTTTCTCGAGTTTGTCGATGCTTTTTAGTTAATTTTGTAGAAAAGTAAATCTACTTCCTTATTACCAATCAGTTTTAATATTTTCATACAGGTTATAAAGTAATTATATGTTTTCTGATGCAATATTTGAGGTTATTATTATATTAAATGTTTTTTAATATCTGATTTTTTAAATGTAATTAAACATTGTCTATTAATTGGTAAATAATGTGTTGATATAATTAAAATGAATTTTAAAAATAAGATATTATTATGGAATATTGTTTTGTTACCAAGCTATTAGGTATCAAGTTAGGCCAAAAATGGGCATTCTCCTTTTTTATTGACAGTGCACACTCCTCTCGCTATACCTGACTACTTTCGAACTATTCCCGAAACGCGACAAAGTCACTTCACGGGTGTTACATTCGAAAGTGGTTATACTACCCCAACACGGCAGACTGGACAAATAACCATCATCAGTCTGCCTACCACTCTTTAATAGTGCTTATAGGCATTGAGTGACCGTAACAGTCACAACCGATGTGACTAGCATCCATTTTTTTCTAAATTCTGACCAATGTAACTTTATTATATGTACCTTGGTCGCTCATTAAAGAGTGGTAGGCAGACTGATGATGGTTATTAGCCCAATCTGTCGTGTTGGGGTAGTAAGTGTGTGCTAGTACAAGTGATTGCTACAGCGAATTTATAACAATTTTAGAGCGGCCGTGGTCTAGCGGTAAGACGTGTGAACTCACGATCGATGACACCCGTGTTCGAACCTCGCTAATTCTGCCCAATGTAACTTTGTTATATGTACTTTTGTCGCCTCAGTGCCTATAGGCACTATTAAACAGTGGTAGGCAGACTGATGATGGTTATTAGTCCAGTCTGCCGTGTTGGGGTAGTAGTTCTGTTGTAGTTGTAGTAGTTGTTTCCATTCATGGACCGCACTCTAGCTTTACATCAGGCGGAGTGTTGTCACATACCGAGCTACAATAAAAAAAAAATCAAATCTCACTCCAAATTTCGTAAAACCTGAATAATAAGTATTTTAAAGATCGGCCGTCGAACCTGGGACCCGTTAGCGAGTGAGAAGAAAATAGAGAATGAGAAATCTAAATATGTTTTAAGTAGACAGGAATATGCGTTCTGTATACCTGGCTTTCAAGTATATAAGATATCTTCTGGTAGACTGCTGAAGCATGGAAAGGAGTATGGGAAGAGACTGCACGGAGACGGTGTTAAAGATGGTATGTAACTTTTGTAGTAGTACATTCATAGGCGGACTGAGGCCTAGGCAACCGAGGCACCCTAGGCCCTAGGGTCCGTAATTTTTGGGGCCCGAAAATTAGGTTTTTACGAAACGCAAAGTATGTTTCATGACTGAAAAATAAGACTGAAATTACAATGTACATGAGTACATTTCTGTCGACAACAGTCGCCTCCACTATGCCGGCTCGAGAAGACGGATCTCATCGATCGTGTGTCCACGCTTTCTACCGCTCTAAATTAATAGGCAATAAATAATTAGGGGGTAGACAGACTGTCTTACACCCTTCGAGTGATGACTTAGTCTCATTTCCAACTAAGTAACGATACTAGTAGTATAATGAGCAGAATGTTTCGTATCGAGCCGGCATACCGAGGGCGATCTTTACGGCTCTGTCTCCACACCCATGGACCGCATTCTGAAATCAGGCTGAGTACCATCACTTGCCTACTTTTTTAAGAGCGGAAGCGACCAATTTTAATATCAACTTTAGTAGCTCAGTGGCACTATTAACGGAGGCGACTGCTGTATGTAGTAGCAGTTGTTTCTGTTCATGGACCGCACTCTAGCTCTACATCAGACATAAAAACAAAGTTACTATAAACAATAAAGTATTATAACACACACAGACATTGTTTTAGGAAAGAGTGAAGACACCCATAATATAGACTGTAGTCTAGTTCGGGGTCCTCAATCCATGTAATATGTAATTATTTTCTGTTCAATAAAGATTTATTTTGATATTATAATTACAGCAATAAAGACGTTCCTGAACGGCGCCGACACATCAATATGTCGCACGTTGTTGATGCAGTTTCTGAGTGAATTGTGGAAAATACAGAAATGGTGCACAAAACAATGCTCCGTCAGATTGTATTCCGCTTCATTGCTGTTGGTTTATGACGCTAACAGATTACGCGGATGCTGTGGAGAGACGACCATGTGAGTTACACTTTGTGTGGCAGTTATGAGGGCAGAGTACTAGGTCATATTTACGCTACATATTGGTGGAGATCTTGCGTTACTCTGTCAAGAGCGGCTGTGGTATAGCGGTAAGACGCGTGAACTCACGATCGATGAGACCCGTGTTCGAACCTCGCTAATTCTGACCAATGTAACTTTGTTATATGTACTTTGGTCGCTCATTAAAGAGTGGTAGACAGACTGATAATGGTTATTAGCCCAGTCTGCCGTTCTGGGGTAGTGCCACCACTTTCGAATGTAACACCCGTGTAGTGACCTTGTCGCGTTTCGGGAATAGTTCGAAAGTAGCCAGATATAGCGAGAGGAGTGTGCACTGTCAATCTAGATGGTACATGCTCGTCTCCTCAAGCCGGCATATTAAAGGCGACTGCTGCCCGCACAGGTTTCTCTGTAGTAGCAGTTGTTTCCATTATTGGACCGCGCTCTAGCTTTACATCAGGTGGAGTGTTGCCACATGCCGAGCTACAGTAAGAATAATAATTATCTCTTTGCAGACGAAGAGGCAACACACATAAAACAGGCCCAGTGAGACGTCGTTCAATACACTCGCTACATTCAGTAGATTTGACAAGCTTCAGTGGACAATTAACACCATCCGGACCGCACTATAGGAAGTTGAATTCTGTACCGCTTTCCCCCATGTCTTCGGCGCAAAAAACCTTCGAAATCCCACCACCGTGTAGCTCACCATGGACTGAAGCGTTAGACAGGATACAAAACCACTCATTCGAACACAACTATGATGATGACCTTAATAAAATTAAGATCAAATACAAAGCTGGTCTCGAGATGCTCTCCAGTGATTCGTCTCCGTCTCATTGGGGTACTGTTAAGTTGATCGACTTCACGCATGCGTTCTTCAACGACGAAAACAATATGGCGGTCGATGATAACTTTCGGGAGGGTATAGATAACTTTGTAGCCGTTTTAGAAGATTTGCTTAGGAACAATTGAACAGCTGAGTTTTGTGATAGGAATACAATTCCAGTGTATGCGAGCCAACTAAGTGTAGGAGTGCCAGTTTTGCAATTCGCACGTACTTCATTAATGATAAAAAATACAATCAAATAAACATTATAAAGTGAAAAACATGAAATACAGTAAAACCTAACTATGAGGAATTGAAGGCGTTTAACACATTTTTTTTGCTAAATACAAAAACCAAACTGATTTCATTTTTGCCGGTGGTACTTATTTGACATCTGCCAAGTGAAGTTAGCTGCAAGTCCAGCCCTATTCTTAGTTGACTCGCATTTAAAGAAAATGGCATTGAAGATAGCGGCCGTCTATAATCGCATCTACCTGTAATGGACAACAAAAATAAAGTTTTCACAATAATTATTTATTCCCTTTTAATATAAATATACAATTTTGTAAGAAAAATTACGTATAAGAATAAAATATAAAAAAATGTAATTAAATACCTAACATTGCTGACGGTACCGCACTCCGCCATCTTCAATCACATCTCTAAATTGTCTCAATTACTATATTTTTATATAAACAAAATACTCCAAGATTTTCTAACTCATATATTATATAATACATAAATCAGAATAATATACACAGTTTTAGTTTTCTCATTATCATTTATTTTAATTAAACATTTTTAATTTTTTCCTCAATCGGTCAAAAAAAAAAATATATTCCCAATTAAATTAAAATTATCAAACTTAAATATAATTAAACGTGGCACACCTGAGCCCCCAGCGATCACGTGACATTTACACACGCTAAACGCGTCTCGAAGCATCATCAGAGAGCTGAGAAAGGTGCCTGATCCACAGGAAGATGAAGAAATGCGAGGAAGAAGAGAAGGTCGGGAAGTTGAGGGTTCACCATCGCTAGGGGCGGTTGTATAAAACAAAAATATTATTACCCGAAATAATCTAACATAGACTTAGTCACCAATCCACCATGATTAGTTATTTAAACAATATATGCGTGGAAAAAAAACTCAAGGTTTATATTTCTTTCTACATTGAACAAAACCTAGCATAGACTTTACGTAAATACCAGAGACAAAACTCAAACAAAGCATTTAAAATATAGGGCATTTGTGTTTATAAAATCTTTTAGAATTAATTAGTATTAGAAAAGTTTTTTAAAAATGCAAGTTTACGTCGAAATTGTAACTCAGATAACTCACACGAGTTGAGTCAGTTAAATTTCCTTAAAAAAGAAAGTATACTAAAATACTACAAAAAGAAAACTAATTTGAATTAGAGTAGGTTAAAATTTAAACTAAAATTCACTAAGATAAAAATTGTATAAAAACAAACACCCATATAAAATTATATAATTATATGAACAATTTCAAATTAGGCATTATTTTATATATTTTTTTAAATTTTTTATAATAATAATATGTCAACATTAGACGACGTAGCAATTCAAACTTAGTACAATATCACAAGATCAACATACCAACCAATGAGAGGTTGACGTCAAAAGCAAATTGACACTAGAAAACAAAATACATCCCATGTCCCAGACATTTCACTGTCACACAAGTGATAACTAAACGTCAAATCTTATACATTTTGTTGTCGATTCGAACAAGTGACGACTGTCGATCGGCTTCTGACTCAACCCCTGAATGTACACTTCAAATGTTAAAAATAGTGCCAAAAAACCCGCCCAATCTCCTACCATCTCAACCACTCGAATCCTCCTCAAAAGACCAAAAATATTTACAACAATTCTAAGGAAAAACTACTAAAAAAAAGTAGATGTCGCTGCACACTGATAACCTCAGAGACCTGAGTACGAGTGTTTTTACGCCGTCACCTCGTAAAGTGAGAGCTCTCCACTAATGGGATGTTTTACCTTGGTCAAAATAATATTGTCAGATTGGTGGATACTTTTCACTTTACGCCGTGACATCGTAAATGTAAACTCACACTAGGCCCTTAGCTATTTATATTTTCTCTCACAAACAAAATAATCAAAGCACACGTCAATATTAGTTAAGCAATACAAAATTCATGCAAATTTAGCAATAGTTTAAAACCGAGGTCTTAGTATGGGTTTAAATTTACGTTGTCACGGCATAAAGTGACGTCTCGCCGCCAATAGAAACGCTTTATTTGAATTTTTTTTACCTTCCCGACCAAAATAATATTTTTTGATTAGTAAAGGTCTCACTTAACGCCGTGATAGCGTAAATGTAAAATCATACTTCACCCTCTGCATCAGATACTACTCACATAGACATACAGAACGCAATTTAAAAATAACTCTATGTGTACAATCTTTGCACATAAACATAATGTGTTCGTAACAATTTATTTATTGTTAACATCTGGGCGTAACTGAAGTGACTGAGTCACACATTTCTACAATGCAAACTACGCCCTCAAAATCACTAGTGATGTACTACAATCGCGCAGTGTTGTACAATAAAAGCGACAATAGATCAAAAATAAAATATAAAAAAATCACTACATAAAAGTAAAAAGTTATAATATTAGCCTTGTGAAATATAAAAATTATTATTTGCTTTTAATACCCGACTATAATGTTAAGACTGAGGTAATGGTACCCAAGGTACCCGGTTTGCCTCTATTTACAGCTTCAACCAATGAACAAACCCAAACACCGATCTCTCCATTTATTAGTACAGAGCGAAGTTTGTTTCAAATCGTTTCATCAGCTTTCAAATATGTTCCCATTAACCAAACACTAAATTATTATTAATCAGTGCAATTCATTTGCGAGTACATTATATTAGGAATAATTAATTCATCAAAACAAAATGGCGGACTGAAGAAAACCGCCAACAATTATTGCCTGATGTTATTAATTCCATTCGTCTGCCACAATCGAAACAATATTTGCATAAGATATGTACTTAAATAAATAAGAAAAAGTGGCAGACATCAATAAAAAAAACTTGGAATAAGTAAGATTAAAATTTCATAGGAGCTAATTTTAATAATATAAAAAAAATAATAAAGAATACAGAAAAACAATTGAATTCATTTTAAACTATATAAAAATTAATGAATAGTACAAATTAAAACAAAATTATTGAAACCATTGTATTAGCAAAACATTGTATAAATCCATTAATCTAAAATTATAAGGCCATGATACACTAGCTGACTAAACATCCTATATTATAGGGCGGTATTCCACTCCGCCATTAAACACTAAAATGGTCGATTTCATATTGATAATAATAATAATAATGCATTTTAATAATTTTTAATTAGGCCGAGAATTCATTTTTCATTTTAGGAATCAAATTTTGCGGTAAATCTTTACTTCCCATCAATTTGGTTAAACGAAACGCTATAATTATATAAATTTAAAAATTGACATACATAAACATTACCAAGACATATTGGACGGCTGCAAGGAAGGACATCAAAATTCAATTCATAAAATGAAACGTACCGATACCTGGGTGTCCTATATCTTGGGCAGTTTGGGTGCGCTGACTATTGGCAATACCTGCGCGTGCGTCTTATAGTCGTACGTACACTCGTGCGCCTCCGCGTACCTGTGGGGTGCGCACAGAACCCGGCCGCAACGGCAACTGTGTTGCGTGGCGATACTCAGGCGCTTGCCACACCACGAACAACGTATACGGCCCTTCTTGCCGCCCTTATTCTCGATAATCTCCGGCGGCTTCGGTACAGTCTCCCTTTCCACTTCGCGTTCCTCACTAGAGATGAAGTTGTCGTATCCAAATAGTCTGAAATATAAACAATAAACCTGATGAAACCTGAACATAGTTATTTTTTTTTATTATTGTAGCTCGACATATGACTACACTCAGCTTGATGTAAAGTTAGAGCGTGGTCCATGAACGAAAACCACTGCTACTACAGAGAAATCTCTACAGGCAGCAGTCGCCTTCACTATGCCGCCGGTCCGAGGAGACGAGTATGCATCATCTAGATTGACAGTACACACTCCTCTCGCTATACCTAGCTACTTTCAAACTGCTCTCGAAACGTGACAAGATCACTTCACGGGTGTGTAATTCGAAAGTGGTGGTACTGCCTCAGGACGACAGACTGGGCAAATAACCATCATCAGTCTGCCTACCACTCTTTAATAGTGTCTATAGGCACTGAGCGACCAAGGTCATAATAATATAACATAGTCACATTCAGCACAACAGCATGTAGGCAGTGGTAGGCAGACTGATGATGGGTATTAACCCAGTCCATCATCCTGGGGTAGTAGTACCCACTTTCAAATGTAACACCTGTGGAGTGACCTTGTCGCGTATCAGGAATAGTTTGAAAGTAGCCAGGTATAACGAGAAGAGTGTGCACTGTCAATCTGGACGGTGCATATTTATCTCCTGAAGCCGGCATAGCGGAGGCAACTGTTCCCTGTAGAGATTTCACTGTAGTAGCAGTGTTCTGTTCATAACATACCTAGAATGGTCCATATCAGGTAAATCGTTCACCCTCTTCTGCGTTCGTTCATCCAAGTGGTGTCTCTTATTATGCGTGTAATGTAACGTGTCATCAGAGAGATGCAGATGTTCAGTGTTATGGTGTCTGCTGAGCGCCGGGAGGGGAGACAGCGGAGACAACGGTGATAAAGGTGGTAGAGGAGGTAACGGAGAGAGAGATGACAATGTGGGTAGGGCTCGTGGTCTTCTTAATGTGTCTAAGTCAGATGTGGATGAAGATAGTAGCTCTGATAGACCAGATTCACGACCTAAGATGCCACCTGGAACAATAACAAAGAGAAGTCAAACAGCAATCAGGTCTGTGTTTAAACCTCGTTAAATTGTGACTTGTATCAATGTAACTATGTTACATGTAATTTGGAAAAGTGCACAATGCCTGTTAAACAAGAACTAGCTTAGCAACGAAAGAAAGCATAATATGACGACCACACTATATATAGAGCGGCCGTGGTCTAGCGGTAAGACGCGTGAATTCACGATCGATGAGACCCGTGTTCGAACCTCGCTAATTCTGCCCGGTACCAATGTAACTTTGTTATATGTACCTTGGTCGCTCATTAAAGAGTGGTAGGCAGACTGATAATGGTTATTTGTCCAGTCTGCCGTCCTGGGGTAGTACCACCACTTTCGAATGTAACACCCGTGAAGTGACTTCGTCGCATTTCAGGAATAGTTTGAAAGTAGCCAGGTATAACGAGGAGTGTGCACTGTCAATCTAAGATGGTACATGCTCTTCTTCTCAAGCCGGCATAGTGGAGGCGACTGCTACCCACACAGGTTTCTCTGTAGTAGCAGTTGTTTCCATAGACCGCACTCTAGCTTTACATCACGCGGAGTGTTGTCACATGCCGAGCTACAATAAAAAATATTTATATACCATAATGCTGGTCCATAGATGTAAGCCTCTGAGTGTCCAACAGAGTTCCACCGAGTCTGGTATCACACACGGCTCTCTCTGACTCACTGCGGGATCCGATCGGAGGTAATGTCGACAAATGGTGGGAGAACGCACCATGATACCTCACATCGTGCTCCTCTCTTAGAGACGACAGTGGAAGACTCTCTTCGCTGCGAGTTTTTTGAATTCCAGATTTGTGACCTGCAAATATAAATGGTTTACAATACTGTGTGCATTAAGTATGATAATTTTCTAAGGAAAAACGTCACACACCAGCTAGCGGTCTCTTAGTAATAGTGAGCGCCTCCATTCGTCTTCTCAAATCCATCATCTTGCCCATTGTTACTGCATTCTCTTGCACGGAGCCAGAGAGACCGTCATCATCTGTGTCTTCTACCAAACTTTTCAGGGATGATGAGTCTGTAACAAAATAAATAAATTCATAAAACACATCTAAGCCAACAATGGGGTAGTACCACCACTTTCAAATGTACCACACTTGAAGTGACCTTGTCGCGTTTCGGGATCAGTTTGGAAGTAGTAGATAAAGAAAGTAGTGTGCACTATTATCTCCTCAGGCCAGCATAGCTACCTATAGAAATTTCTCTGTAGCAGCAGTTGTATCAATGAATGGACCAATCTCTAGCTTTACAACAGGCGGAGTGTTGTCACATGTCAAGCAACAATAAATTACTTACAGTTCTCAGTAGTAAGTGGTGAGAAAGTGCCATCTTGGTTGTCTCTGACTCGTAGCATATTAAGTTTATCTCCATCTTTGAACACGAGCAATGTCACCTTACAGCCTGAACCTGCACTGGAACCAGACCAAGATGGATTCTCCTCGCTGCGGTAAAAAAATAAGTTATAATTTACATATTACACTATGTCCAAAATTACAAAGACCATCCAACTGGTTAACATAGCAGCAAGCATGATATAATGATTCCCACCACTGGTCGCCCTTAAAATATAAAAATATATAAAAATATAAAATATAAAACCCAATTGGGCAGCAGCTCAACAAAAAGATTGAAGCTATCAGTATTAGCCAGCTATCATAGGTGACATTGATGAGTGAGGGCCTCACCTTTCAACCCGTCCATTGTCGCACCACAGATCTGCTTAAGGTCAGACGGCAGATTGCAGATAGGAGGGAAAGGAATAATAATTTACATGGAGTAATCTTTGACTTCATCTTCACCTCTATTGTAAACTTACCGATTAGCATCCAAAAGCCTTTCAATATCTCTCCAATGTTTATCCGGCTGATGACTCGGCGGTGGTGGCACCCTCCTGGTGGATATAGGTCCACCTCTCATAGAGAGCACTAGACGCAGTCGTGCTCCATGTCCGATACGTAACGAGCGTAATGTACGCGAGTCTTCCAGCTCACGATGTCCATAGACGAGGTGTTGCTGCGATATCGGGATACCTGGGGAAACATTGCATCGGCTCAGACTAAATTGCATCAAAAAAAAAAATTTCAGAAAGTTTAAAACTGTACGCAGACACAGTTGTTATCTTATCTCAGTCTTAAAATAAATTCAAGCTCTTTTGTTTAATATTTTAAATAACAATGTTATCTATCAACAAAAAAACAACAAAGTTTGACCCGACACAAACTTCTGGAACTTTCTATAAATCCAATCGAGATGACGTCAATCAGTTGCCCCAATAAATGTTGAATTTATGTTGAAACATCATATGATTTTTTGTTCTGAATATTTTCACAAACAAAAAAGATTATTCAACTTTGATGTGTAAGAATAAACAAAACATTGGTATTGTGCCAACAGTAATACCACTTTTCTAATTTACATAATAGTATTATCATTACAATGTGTACTAGAGATTCAATAAGACGAATTTGTATGTCTATGTACTTAAACTCTTAGGTTAAGGAGGTTGCGGTTAAGGTTATTTGAAAAACAAATTCCTGATGACAATCTTTAAAGGAGAATGCCTGTTCGCCTAAGAGAAATGGGACCAGAATATTTTTCTCATGTTTGTCGAGAAAGTTTGGTTAATTTTCTTGGAAAATAAATCAACATTCCTTTTTTTAATGCCATATTTGAGGTTATTATTATTATTAAATGCTTTAATAATAATTGATTATATGTAATTAAAAATTGTTAATTGATAATTTGATATAATTGAAATAAATTAATGTTAAAAAAATAATAATAAAGCATATTGTTTTCTTAACAAACTATTAGATATAAGATGGGCCCAAAATGAAAAATATTATATACGTGTTATATGTATTATCCCTTCTATCTATGCATTTTCCAAAGTTTATTTGAAATTTTATAATCAACCTCCAAGCTATGAAAGCTTATATTTCTACTTTGGTTACGATTTTAACTGGAGACCTTAGAAATTCGAGGAAATAATTATTGCGTTAAATCATTAACCTAACCTAACCTACCCTATTCGTAACGGGTGGAAGGATTTCTGCATACAAACCTAAATCTAACCTAACCTATTCGTAACGAGTGGAAGGATTCTGACAATTAAATGTAATTATGTATTAAAAGTGATTTTAAAATTAGTTTTAAGTGTCTGAGAACCTTTGGAACTCTAACTGGGACTGATTTAACCCAACAATTATCCACTGGAAGCATCTCAAAGTTTTAAGGTCTGTCCTCTAGCAGCTAGCCTCTACTTTAATTATACATTTATCAAAGTACCTAATAATCTATGTAATTGCATCATCCAAAAAATATTTAAAAGTTATTAAGATACAAATTACTTTGGCAATTTATTTAGTATCTATGTTTTGGTTTATATTGGTGTATTCTTATGCCGATACATCTCTGAACACACAATTTTCTATAAAAACAACTACCTATATGAGCACAATGTATTATACACAAATAAATATACAAATGTATACAACATTAATATCTAAAGTATTCATGACAATGGGCTTTCAACATGTAATCAGCATATGAAAAAAATAACGACTGAAAACATTTGTATTGTATTAATTATACAACAATACCTCAAGGTAGACACAAATTTCAGACTCCATTTATTACACCATGACTCATCGTTGACCTTTGTAACAATTTGCTTGGAATAAATAGCTACATTAAATATGTATATATTCTAAATATGTGTATTTCGTACTAGACATGAATAAAATTACGAAAATATAAAAATACTACTGGACAAAATAACTTAATTAGCTTATAGTTTTAGGCAAATGTTGTTTTAAATGCTTTTTTAAATAACATGTTTAGAATGAGGAAGTATGAATCTAAAGGTATGCAAATGATGAATGTGACAAATTATTTGTGCCACCTTTTTACTAATTTGTCAAATGCCAAATAAGTACGTTGTGTAATACAAGGTGTAATATGTGAAATTTTCCAAAGCGACTTACCTTCGACCCTGAATATCTTGGATTTTATCGCAAACACGGTGTCCGCTGGTGATACGGTCATATCGAAGGCCGTCCCGGTGAGGGTCTCCACGAGGATACCCATCGTTGGCGGCTCGCTGCCGTCGTCGACATAATTTTTTGACCTACTCGACAGTCTCTCTGGGCACCCATGCTGTGACATTTCACAATCTCATACGCAGTAAAGGATGAATCACTATCTACACAGCATAATTGATTGTAATTTGTATAATATATTAGAAAATTAATTTTAGCGATGGACAGTCATCTGACAATGGAAATAAAAGTCGCTCCTGTTTACGTTAACTAAACGACTTTTATCACTACAAAATATATTTATGTATATAATTGCACTAATTCAAACACCAAACAATTAGTATTCTTTAACAAAAAAGTATCTAGAAATAAACTTTGAAAAATACAAGACTGAATGAAAAAATATAAATTTCACGAGAATGACAGAATCATAGGACGAAATGACAGAAATGTTTTTCTCATGCCAGGCAAAGACCGAACGAAAGAACGAATTATAAAGAATGACGCGTCGAGTTCTATGGTCCATCAATCACAAAGAAATTGGAATACAATAGAACACATGTTGAAAATAGCACAGAATATCTATAGTCTGCACTCTTTTAACTCACCAAATACTGAATGCAAAATTATGAGACAGATATATACGTGACAAGACAGGCTAAAATTGAAGTGTCCAGTTTTGAGGCAAATGCATAGATTATAGACTGTTGTATAGAAGTAAAATAGGGATGTAGTCAATACGTATATCGAGATGTAAATGCAAGCATTTATCGACTCTTCTATTTACTCTATGACCAATTTTTTAACACTTATTATTTATAAACTAGTTATTTAATTTGTAGCAGTTGTAGAAAGATGACATACCAATTTTAAAAAGTCTTATCAGCTATAATATCAGTGATAATTATAAAAACTGGACAGAAAAAAAGACCTGTCCAGCGGTAGACGGCGGTGGACTCACGGTTGATGAGACCCGTGTTCAAATCTCACTAAAATTCTAACCGGTAGTGCCCAAGCACTATTCAAAGAGCGGTAGGCAGACTGACGATGGTCCCATATTAGGCCGGTCTGCCGTCCTGGGATAACACTATCACTTTAAAGTGTAACATAGTCGTATTTCGGGATCAGCTTGGAAATTACCGGATGTAACGATAGCACTGCCAACCAAGATGGCGTACATTCGTCTCGCACTATAACTTAACATCAGGCGGAGTACTATCATACGTCAAGCTACTATAACCGGCATTGTCTACCTACGCATAACGTCAGAGGTATTTAGGTAGTCGTGAATAAAACTATTTCTCAATCAAAATCAGTATATTTAGAAAACTCTTGGATTGGTGGAACTTGATTGTTTAAAGCTGTTAGGAGCAAAATGCTACGAACAAAGTCTAGAGTGTTTTGTCCATATAAACTCCGATTATTTTTATCAAATTATTTCTTAATAATTCATCTCTCGAAAATCTAAGACAATAATGATAATTATTAATAACAACAATAATATGTAATGTAAAACACCCATATGTAATAAAAAAAGAATAAATTAAAATATCGATATCCGTCTAGGACATGAAATAATATAAAAAAACAACACTAACATAACCTATAAAACGAATGTTTAATTTTTAAAATAAGACGGTTTTATTGATAACATTTATTGTCTACAAATAAAATGTAATATGAGAATAACTGCTCACCAAAAATTTTACTAAATTAGAAGAGTTAATATCTTAGAAATACTCAAAAACTTTTTAAGAATATTTACCGGTGAAAACTCGTAAATTCCTCATTATTTTCTTTACGAGAGGTATGTGAACGACAACCTAGTACTATACAAGCCATAACAATTCACAATATTATAAATTAAAGAAATAACTTAAGAAATAAACAATAAAAAATACAAAATAACGAAACGACACAAACGTAAACAAACCCAAATGAAACCCGACTAAAAAAAGAAGTGTGTCAAACTGTGAATTTTAGAACAAAATTCGAAGTTTTTTTAAAGTAGTCGGTTAATGAAAAAATAATGACCAGAATGATGACCAACTACTACAAAAATGATGACACTTCAAGGAAAAAAAAGGCAACAAAAGCATTTCTATCTCTTTTTGTTGCATTTAATATCCTGGTAAGCTAAAAGAGCATAGAGTATCAGTTTTCTGCTGCTCCTTTGACGTGGCTTCTATTATATTCCAATTTCTTTGATCAATCATATGACCATAGACTCGGATTGTATTTAATTTTCTTAACAGGCAACTTGAGGGGTGAGGAAGTCTATCTTGTTTACGGCTCCCTCCTCTTTCTTTTCCGCATTTCGCTTGCTTGTGTTGGAGGTTATAATAATGGTGGGTATTTATTTTAACATAATAAAGAAGCTGTTATTGCCATTTGCGTGACTATTTATAATTCAATAGGCTTAGTGTGTGATGTGGCCAAAAAAATGATTGACAGTTGTCTGATTCAGGCTTGTGATGCTTTGATGAACATGTGGCTAAAGAAGTTGATTATGTTTTCAGACTCGTAAACGCCGTAACGGAGGGCGCGCCAAGCACGGCCGCGGTCATGTAAAGGCTGTAAGATGCACCAACTGCGCTAGATGCGTTCCCAAGGATAAGGCCATCAAAAAGTTTGTTATCCGAAATATTGTAGAAGCCGCCGCCGTGAGAGACATCAATGAAGCCTCTATTTATACTTGTAAGAAGTCAATAATATATCTTTATTTAAAAAAATAATCGATTGATACGATAGTAATGAGTATGGAAATTTGTCTCTGCTTGTATGTGAACACTGGTGCAACTAATAATTTACCTGTTATTTTCAGCATTCCAGCTGCCCAAGCTATATGCTAAGCTTCACTACTGCGTATCGTGCGCTATCCACAGCAAAGTTGTACGCAACAGATCGAAGAAGGATCGGCGTATCCGCACTCCTCCGCAGAGGACCTTCCCTAGGGATAGTGCGCGCCCACAAAATGTGCAGAGAAAGTAAATAAATAGCTTTTAACATCTACATTGAGTTTTTTTTACCAGCCTTTATACTAGAGATAAAACGGATAGCAGTTTAGTCGCATACCAAATATTTGGCCTAACTTGCAGCCGGGCATTCGGCTGCTGAATATCTGATGAAACATTGCCATTTGGTGCATCGCAAGAAGCATGCTTATGTAGGCGAAGTGGTGTGTACAGTGAAAGATATTTTTCTGAATATGGTCTTATTTTGATATATATGGATACATTTCGGGGAGTGTGCGTAAGAGCTACACAACCTGGTTCTACCGTCCCCTTTCTTCTATTGGACGTCCAGGCACCTGGAGAGGTACCTTGCTCCACCTTAGACCACATCACTGCTTAACACCAGGCAGGGTGTGGTCAAATGCTTGCCTATTAAGCATAAAAAAAATTTTACAAAAACAAGCAAAACTGCTTGCTACCTCTTAATGCAGAGAAATTCTTATTAATTCACCACAATTTGTTTTTAGTGCGGTATGAGTACTGATTGTAGAATTATATTGTGATTACTGATTGCATTTTTTTAAGTGATACTAAATAAAGCAATTACTTTAAAATATATATTTTTTAGTCGGTATTAGGCTGGATATCTGTTTCATCTCTACTTTATACTCTTTTTCTGATCATCATGGTGATGGATCTCTCTTTCCACTCAGATATTCTTATACCAATGAGTGCACAAACTACCTACCCTTTATTGAATCAATATTTTATTCTTTATTGACCAAACCAGAGATGACAATGTGTACTGAAGTGCAGCAGCTACGGGGAGTAAGCTGTGTGGCAAGGGACTTTCATTTTAACGTAAGCCTTCCTCTCAGGACCTGTACTAATCTTGTCTCTATTATGCCACTCATAAAAGAAATCTAAAAAGTATTCATATTATTTATACGAGTATCAGAACATCCCTATTTCCACTTCAGGCATTCCAAAGGTAGACTGATAGAGCTACTCAGTGTGGACTTTGAAAATAAATAGACTTTGTATGAGGAATTAGACACCAGTTTATTACATGTTGAAGTAGGAAAAGTACAGTTCATTTCTGTAGAAAAGCTAAGTTGACAACTTTATCCTAAACAATGTTACTCGAGTCTAAAGAAAGGCCCATTCTGGAGATACAGTGGTTAATTTAAAACTGAATTAAAAGGCACTGAATGCATAGATTCAAAGAATATATTGCTTAAACAATTTATAGTTACTTTTTGTGAATCAACATCTTATAACATGTCACTAACTAAAAAAAAGCAAACATAACTTGTGTATTTGAAAACTTCTTTTTAGTGTAATATAATTCAAACACACCATGCTTATTTACTAATTTATGCATTAAAATGAATATTGCGACAGACAATTTTGTACTTCCAGTGTTTACAATCAATGTGAAGAATAAAAAGAGCATCAGCAAAAAAACCAAAACATCTTTGATAAGCCACAAAAATAATAAATATAAATAAAACAACACTGGCAACCTTACGAGCAGCTGCTATAACTGTTTTCTTGAACACATAATAAGTAATAAAATTTTTAGTTTTGTAAAAATCCACGTTATATAAAATAGCAGCTTCTTGGCTGCAATTCACGTTGTATTTGTTAGATGTATTATTAAGAAATATAATTTATTACTTTTCAGCCATTATCAATGTAATATGCATAAATCTATGTTGGGCCTAATTTATATATAGTTTGTGGTAATTTGACACTAGGTTTATCTGCAGTCTCTAACGCCTGCTTCAAGTTCTTCTCAAATAATTTCTTAGCATCACAGAAACCTTGTTTTGTTTTACCAAATGAGTTGGGACCCGCCGATGTTGGTGTCTCCCTGTTGGAGAAAATAAAACAAATGAAACTTAAACCAAGTTAACAGATCATCTCTCAAATTCAGTCATGAAGTGAAGACCTCCCATGTTGTGGGTTGTCCTCAATAAGTTACCTTCCAATATTTCTCATTCTCATTCTAGCTTCAGCCGGCATCTCTTCAGGCTCCTCATCATCATCGTCGTTATTAAAGATGGCTGCTACTTTTGGTTTAGGTTGACTCGAGCTAGTGTTAACTGGGCCTGATAAATTCATCTTGATTGGAGCCTGTTAACAGTTAAAAAATTGTAAATGCAATATTGATTTATACTGATTAGATTACAATATGAACTATTTAATAAAAATAATGTTTCATATAATAAAGGTTATGTGGAAACACAAAGTTTAAATAATTTAGGGTATTTAAATGTTTCCTATACTTTATAATAACAATATAAATTACTGTTTACCTTAGGTTTAGTGAATCCAATAGAAATCTTAGTAATACGAGGTGGTGGAGGTGGCGCTGGGACATCTTCCGTTCCATACATGGGACTGCTGTCGTCACCTGAGCCTTATTTAAATTTTAAAAAAAATATACATGCTTAATACAAAATATTCAAGAACCTCTTATATTTTCTAAACAAAAAAAAAAGACTCACTCGAATCTGAGTATTCATCTTCCCGCGGTCGATCCCGTGAGCGTCCGTAGGACTTCCTCGGATCTGGCGAGTATCTTCGCGGCGACCTTGACCGTGATCTGTCCCTCCGATCCCTTCCACGACGGCTCCTAGAATCATCACGCGAAGTTGATGACCCTGGTAATGTGAAAACACTGGCAAAAATAAATAAAAATATAAACAAAAAGACCCTAATCTAAGTTTGCCAGTTAACCTATCACTAATCTATAGCGACATAACTGCATACTTAAAGTATAGGCTTCATACCTTTGTTATAGTAGCGATGACTGCTCATGTTTTGCACACTTCACACATAAAACTAACACCGTACTTGAAAAATCTACTTTTTGAAGAATTTAATATTATTATAAAAGCGTCGCAAATCCGGAAGCCATATTAAAATGATGTGACAGATGGTAGATGCGTTCAAAACCAAAGCATACATGTAGAATATTTTATGTTTATATATTTTAAAAATTGTAACCAATCCTAAAATTCATTGTTTAATAAAATATGACGTTTACTATAATAAAATTAAATGTATTGATCAAATATAATGCTCGATATCTATGATTTTTAAACGAATATTTCAATTATGCAACTAAATTTTGAACAATGAATTCTATTTCCTTTCTTTGTCTAACATAGTTTACTACCTATATTCTTTCTTTGTCGTTTATCTGACAACCGCTTTTTGAGTTAGTCGTATTCGATTCAAGATTTTCAATATTTTTAAAGGTTATGTTTTGATAATTTTTCTGCTTTTAATTTCAAAACTCGGTTTTGTTAATGTGTGGAAAACAGTTATAATGTATTTATTGCGCCGTATGTGTAGTATCACGAACAAACTTGGCTATATAAAACACAATAAACGGAGATGTTACTGTGATGGCGCTCCCAAAACTTCTATCACTAACAAAATAAAGACCGGTCCAGGTTTAAAGGAGTTTATTGTAGGAAATTCTTCTCCGATACACGTTAATCGTCCAGACATACCCTATTTACCTAAAAATATTCAATATGGCGGGAAAAGGAAGATTTTCTTCGATGTGTATGGGTGTCAGATGAATGTGAATGATACAGAGATAGTCTGGTCAATACTGAAAAAAGAGGGTTACGAGAAGACAGAAAATGAAGACGAAGCTGATATATTCCTAGTGATGACCTGTGCTATAAGAGAAGGCGCGGAAACAAAGATTTGGCACAGGTTAGACCATTTGAGAGGTTTCAAGAATCGAAGAGCTGCTAGTAAATTAAAAAAACCACCAGTCAAGATTGGATTGCTAGGATGTATGGCTGAAAGGTTAAAAGAGAAACTTATCGAAAAGGAGAGGGCTGTGGATATTGGTAGGTAATGATTTAAAACAAATGCTTTAATGTGATGAATATTATATGAATTGTGTATTTTGTTTGTACTTCAGTGGCAGGACCAGATAGTTACAGGGACTTACCTCGGTTGCTCTCAGTGATTGACACAGGTCAGGTTGCAGTTAATGTGATGTTGTCTTTAGATGAGACCTATGCTGATGTTGTGCCTGTCAGACTTAATGAGAATCATGTTACTGCTTTAATGTAAGTTTTAAATGTAGTTACTTTACATAGACTGGTGTTAGAGATGTTAATGTCTATAGTTTGATTGACCTCTGGTCAAGAGCGTCGCCAGCCGATGGCCTAGGAGGGGGCAAGTTGATATGGAGGATGAGAAAAGTATGAATTGTAGGTAAAGTACATGAAGCTTTTCACTTGTACGAGCCTTACATCTATGGCGATTGTAATAACAACGGTACAGAGTCCAACGTGTTAAGCTACACGAGCTCTTGACTGTAAATAATAAATAAATTTACATTTAACAACTTTTTAGAATCTCTGCTGCCTCTCCCTGCCCCCCCTTGGCGACACCCTTGCCTCTGATTAATCTCTTAATTGCAAACCACTTCATGCCTTAATTTTGTCAATAACTACACAAATAGGCAGAGTGATGATGGTTATTAGCCCACTCTACCGTCCTGGGGTAGTACCACCACTTTCAAGTGAAGTGACCTTGTTGTGTTTTGGGATCAGTTTAAAAGTAGCCAGTCTAGTGTGCACTGTCAACCTGATGGTAGGCAGTCTTCTTAGGCTGGAATAGCGGAGGCGACTGTTGTCTGCAGAAATTTATCTGTGGTAGCAGCTGTTTTTACTCTAGCTTTACATCACTTTATTTAGTTCACAGATCTGCTTATAGCCAAACTGATTTTACTTTGTGATAATTTTGTCGCAGTTCAATAATGCGCGGCTGTGATAACATGTGTACATATTGCATAGTACCTTTCACGAGAGGAAAGGAGAGGTCACGACCCGTCACATCCATATTAGATGAGGTCAGATATCTCAGGGATTCGGGTGTCAAGGAAATCACACTGCTCGGACAAAATGTTAATAGTTATAGAGATATTAGTGAAGATACTCATAAGTTGGACACCAATATGGCTAAAGGTTACAGCATTTTTTTTTATTGTAGCTCTACACGACAGTGTTGCCTGGTGTTAAGCTAGAGTGCGGTTCATGAACGGAAACAACTGCTACTACAGAGAAATATATATACTATACAGGCAGCAGTCGCCTCTGCTATGCTGGCTTATGGAGTCAAATATGCACCATCAGGTCAGCAGCGATCACTCCTGTTATTCCTGACAACTTTCAAACTGACCCTGAAACAGGTGTAACATTAGAAAGTACTATCCCAGGACACCAGACTGGACTAATAACCATTATCAGTCTGCATTTGTTTTTTAATTGTTTTTTATTAATTGTAGGTTTCAAGACAGTATATAAAAGCAAAAAAGGTGGTTTGAGATTTGCTGACTTATTAGATAAAGTATCATTGGTTGATCCTAATGTTAGAATAAGATTTACAGCTGCACATCCCAAAGATTTCCCTGATGAGGTAAGAATTAGGGACAACCTGGTCGAAGGTCACTTCACAGGTGTTACATTCTAAAGTGGCGATACTACCCCAGGACGACAGACTGGACAAATAACCATCATTAGTCTGCCTACAATTCTTTAATGAGCGACCGAAGTACATATAACAATGTTACATTGGCACCGGTCAGAATTAGTGAGGTTCGAATACAGGTCTCATTGATTATGAGTTCACGCGTCTTACCGCTAGACCATGGCTGCTTTTGAGTACATATAACATAGTTACATTGGTTAGAATTGAATTTTTGTTACTTGAAGAAATCCCCTTTATTGTTTGTATATGTGTGCAGGTTCTTCAAGTGATCTCATCTCGCCCTAATATATGCAAGCTAGTTCATCTGCCAGCTCAGTCTGGTAGTTCGAGCGTTCTGGAGCGTATGCGACGTGGTTACAGTCGCGAGGCTTATTTGCAACTGGTTGAACATATTAAAAACACGATACCAGGGGGTAAGTTTCATTATTGCACTAATAATTGGCTAAATCAAGGTGACTGGGGTAGGCACAGATCAACTTTCGAACTAGTTGACTTCGAGCACATTTTGTTGGCAACACCGCATCTGAACTGTCAGAGAGATACCTTGTTGTTGTAATTTTTTTTTATCGTGGCTCGGCATGTGACAACACTCCGCCTGATGTAAAGCTAGAGTGCGGTCCGTGAATGGAAACAACTGCTACTACAGAGAAACCTACGTGGGAAGCAGTTGCTTCCACTATGCCAGCTTGAGGAGACGAGCACGCACCATCTAGATTGACAGTGCACACTCCTCTCGGTATTAGGGAGTGTAAAAAATAATTGTCTAATATGAATAACAAGTTTTGATTTATCTTTATTTTTTATTATTACACCCAACGAAGTATCTCTTGGCAATTGTGCTGTGGTGTTGCCACTGGTTACTCCCAAACAGAGTGCGGTCATATGACGTGCTAAAATAAGAAAATAAAAAAAACATCCTGAAGCGCGTCCACGGCTGGAGAGTGGGTTAATAACCATCATTAATCTGCCTACCTCGAAGATTATCAAATTTTCAGGCGACAACCATTGGGTCGTGGTCTCTCTTATTTACATGAATTATTATTTCAGTGGGCCTCTCAACGGATATGATATGCGGTTTCTGCGGTGAGACGGAAGAGGAGTTTGAAGAGACTTTGACCCTTATGGACATTGTTGGTTATAATGTCGCGTTTTTATTCCCTTACAGTATGAGAGAGGTGAGATGTTACGGTTTTTTTTAGATTAAGTTAAATTTGTATTAAATAAGGTTGGTTACAATACTGGACAACACCATCACTGGTGGTCCGGTACAAGGAGAAATATGTTGGATAAAAATTACCAGAAATATGCTAAATAATGTGTCACTTGCACCTAGGGTGCGATAGAGACAGCATTCTTCGAAGTTAGAAAGGTCTCGTATAAGCGGCGTCGCGTACAGAACTTCAGCCCTAACTAAGGAAGAAAATTTATGACCTTGTTTACATTGTAATTGGTAAACAACTTTGACAAGAGCTTTCTCGAAGCTTCAATTTGAGTATAAATAGCGATACACGGGTGTCCTCAAAGAATTAGTCCTATTTTGGATGCGATACAAGCAACTTCTGCGATAACAAAGCTATCCAGAGGCTATCGTATCACTCCTGCTTCTACGTTATTGTGTGTTGTATGCAATAAATTGGTGTGAAGACCGCAGTCATGTATTATTGTACCCCAGGAATGTAACAATATGTAGACAATTTCTAAATAGGTATCTAATAAGCATCTATTTATGTTTATGCTTATTACATTGTGTATGTAGGTACTCTCAATTAAAATTATTTTTCACTCTTTTTTTTATGGTTTTAGCGTTGTACTGCTGCCTCCAAATGTTTCTTCTGTAGTAGTTTCTTCTAAATTGTACCTTAACTTAAGATCAAGTGGTGTGTCGTCACATGTTGAGCCACTATTAAGAAAGTAGTGATGTGTCCCTACTATAAGTTGTGTATAAAACTTTTTAAATTTCAGAAAACAACAGCATTCCGCCGTTACAAAGACGATGTACCCGATGATGTAAAGAAATACCGCCATTACAGGATGTTACAATTGTATAGATCAAAATTAAATATAATAAATCAATCTGAAATAGGCAATACACAATTAGTACTAACTGAGGGATTACATAAAAGTGGAAAACTTGTTGGTAGAAATGAATTCTATTTAAAAGTATTATTTGATCAGGCGCACGTTCTGACACAAGATGGCGGCCGTGCTGCCGTTTTGGCGGGAGATTATGTCGCTGTCAAAATTGTTGATGCCAAAGCGTCGTCTTTGTCTGGCGTTGCGTTGTATCATACTAATATAAGTGATTTTTATAAACTTAAAGAGCGGTAGGTAGACTGGGGTTGTACCACCACTTCCAAATGTAGTGACGTTGTCGCGTTTCGGATCAATTTGGAAGTAGTCGGTTATAACGAGAGGAGTGTACTGTCAATCTGCATGGTGCACATTGGTCTCCTCAAACCGGCATAGCGGAGGCGACTGCTGCCTGTTGAAATTTATCTGTAGCAGCAGGATCATGGACCGCACTCGAGCTTAACATCAGGTAGAGTACAATAAAATAAATGTATAAGTCCTTAAGTTTTATTGAGGTTTGTAAGCAAAACAAAACTATGATAGCTGTGACATTTCAAAAGTGAAATTTATTTTTTTATTAAATAAAAATCAGTACAAAAAATAAAACATTTTTTTTTCATTTATAAATTGTTTAAAATAAATTAAATCGAAATAACTATTTTGTATTGTAAAACTAACTTATTTACTAATATTAAGAAAATAAACACATGGCATCGAAATTAAATTATTTTGTACTTTTTTTTTTGTATTTTTTTTTTCATTAAAATTTTGTTTTAATTTCATGAGTATTTTGTAAGTAAAACTGTGCATAGTGTATAAATTAAATATATCATAAAAAAACGCCTGTTGTATTTTGTCAATTCTAGTAATTTACTAAACAACTAGATTTCTAATTAAAATTAAGGGCAAGATTGTTTTATACCAAACTCGTCGCACCGAGCCCGTTCAATTGTTTTCCATTCAACATAACTCTACTGGACAGGTTATCGTCGACATGTCCAGACAGACTCGGCGACGGCCCCTGAGAACTGCCGTATACCTTAGTACTATATCCCGAATCGTTATGCGACTCGCGATCTATGTGCTGGACCGGCGACTGCGTGTTTATAGCCAAGGATTCGAGTCTACTCTGCAACAAATTATGGTCAGGCAGAGGAGGTCTCATCCCTTGTCCGCCACGAAAGTTTTCCGATAAACGGTTGCCGTATTCTTCCCGAAATGTATCCCTTTCGTTCGCTATCTCTATCTCCGTATCCTCGTCCAGGTCTCCGTAGCGCCGCGGCACTCTCTCCATCTCTATCTCTCTCATGATGTGGTCTTGCATCATCGCGTCGAAAATACCGTTCTGACTGTACAACGGATTCCTATTTCTTCCCGAAGCGGGAAGTCCCGTCTCGTTGAACGACGGAATGAGAGGCCTTCTGTTAGGTATATCGTGGAAATATGCATCTTTAGGTACCATAGAACGCAGGTCGATCGGCGCATACGGTTTCATTAAAGGGTCACCTCGATGCGGTATTTGCGGCGCAGGCGGCTGACACTCGTCGGAGACTGTCTCGTAGTTCGGTAACGGCAGCGTTTGGAGCAAATTAGCGTTCCTCATAGGTCCAGGTCGATTGATCGTCCGAATGGGAACGTCTTCCTCGTCGCTGCTCTCGGAGTTATTCCCGTTATCCTTAGATTGGAAGGTTTTTCGCGTCGGGAACGGAATCAGGTTGTGCAAACTGAATCGTTTAGTTTTAGGCGGTTTCTCTTTCAATATAGGCGCCGGTCTCGACGGTTGTCGCGGCGTGCACTCTTGATGTTCTGCGAACTCGGTGGGAGTATGTCTCTGTGTAGGTTCGGGAGATTTGCAAGTTTGTTTCTCGACTTGCGCAACTATTTCTTGTACAGATCTTCTCGGCTCGCATTCGATATTATCCTGCGCATGTTTGATTTTGACATAACCATCTTGCGAGATGTCTAAGCCTTCCGTCGCTCTCGTCATGTCTGCTAACTCTTTTTCGAGCAATACTCTTTTGCGTATGTCGTCTGCCGTTCTCTGTAGCACTTGACTTTTCCATCTGGGGGCCTCGGCTCGAGCTGTACGATGATCGCTTTCGTAGTCGCTGCCTCTCGACTCCTGACGATTATTTTCGCTCGGTGACTTTGTGTTGCGACTCGATGAACGTAATCTATCATAACATCCTTCGACGGAGACGGGAGATTGAGAAACTGACACTCTATTAGACTTTACATGGATTTCAGCTGTTACATTTTGTTGATTATCTAACGGACTCGTCACCGCTCTTCTTGGACTGTCCAATTGATCGCTGCTCCTAGAATTTTTAAGTGTATATCGCTTCGGAGTCTCAGATTTGCCTCTATCTAATAATTCTGTACTTTTAGATGTCATTTTTGACAAATCATTCAAGTCTTTGGCATTAGATTCATACCGTTCGGCGTCTTTGTTGAAAGTTTTAATAATTTTATGTACCCGTCTCCAGTCTTCTGTATTTGATTCCAATAATTCTAAACTCCTCGTTCTTTTCAGCGGTGGGATGTCCAGCGAACCTTTAGGACTGTAGTCTAACTTCTTGACTCTCTCAGACGCACGACACAGCATACCGCGAGTTAACCATTGCTCCAGATGTTCGTGTCTTTCTTTACATAGAGCTCTTTCGGCCGCGACGAAACGAGTCAATTTCGATATCTGCCCTTGCGTCTTGATCTCCAAATCTATAACCTTCTGATCCAATCTCTCGTGAGCTCTGTCGATGTGCTTTTTCAAATCTCTCTTGTCTTCGTTCATTTTATTTTCCATATGTTTAAAGAACGGCGCACAATAGCACGTGTAGCCGGCTCCTATCGGGCCTTTCTTGATATTTCCCGCCAGGTCGAGGTAGTATTGTTCTCCTTTCTTTAACGGTTCGGTGGGCAGAGAGTTCAGTTTTGGTTGAGGAAAGTATTTCGGATCTGGATAGTAATGGCATCCGTAGGGCGACCATTGTACCGGCGGTTTCAAATCAAAATGTACGTTCTTCTTTTTCTTATCTTTATCGTTCTTTTTTGGTGCATCCGTTTCGTCTAATGTTCTCTCCCTACTTTTGTCCCTTTTCTTATCTTTTTTCTTTTGTTTAGCGACAGGAGTGTTCAGGATGCTGATTATCTCTTCTAAGCCCTTTCTCTGTGCGATATCTCTCGCTGTCTCCCCTTGTTGGTTCCTCAGCGCCTTGTCGCAGCCGGCTTCCAGTAGTATTCTGGTTAGTTTTCGTCGTCCCATAGCAGCCGCGATGTGTAATGCTGTATCACCATTCTTGTTTTGTTCAGAGACCCTGCAGTTAGCCGATATGAGTATACGAGTTACTCCCGCGTGACCGTATCTAGCCGCCGTATGGAGGGACGTATCGCCGTACTGAAAAATAGCAAAGTTCTATTACTTATTTGCCTGTGATTTATTACCTGTTTGATATTAGGAGATAACATATTTGATGTATACTTACATTATTCTGCTGATCAGGATCGGCTCCGGCAATGAGTAACTCTCTACAGGATTGGTTATGTCCATTCTGACACGCGAGATGTAACGGTGCGAATCCTCCTGCGTTACAAACTGAGAACTGACTACCTGTTCGCGAACAAAGTAATGCAACGCAACGGGAATAACCTTTCCATGCTGCTTCGTGGAGAGCCGTGTTGCCGTGCTGAAATATAGATAGGCTTATTATTTAAATATAAAAAATACTCAAAAATGGGAGGTTTTTGTAAACTTACAATAACATCTTGTTTGTTAGTATCAGCGCCATGTTCTAGCAATAGATTGACCACTTCCACGTGACCATCGGCAGCCGCGCGCTGAAGAGCACTGCATCCACTCTGAAAACAATAAAATAAATTAATATAATGGCCAAAAATGGTGGTTCAAATCCACTTCGGGGTACATGCTCGTCTCCTCAAGCCGGCATAGTGGAGGCGACTGCTACCCGCACAGGTTTCTCTGTAGTAGCAGTTGTTTCCATTCATGGACCGCACTCTAGCTTTACATAAGGCGGAGTGTTGTCACATGCCGAGCTACAATAATAAAAAAAACTTCGGGTAGGGTTGCCACCCGTACTATAATATATAGTTTTTTTTTTTTTTTTTTTTTTATTGTAGCTCGACATGTGACAACACTCTGCCTGATGTAAAGCTAGAGTGCGGTCCATGAATGGAAACAACTGCTACCACAGAGAAATCTCTACGGGCAGCAGTCGCCTCCACTATGCCGGCTCGAGGAGACGAGCATGTACCATCTAGATTGACAGTGCACACTCCTCTCTTATACCTGGCTACTTTCAAACTATTCCCGAAACGCGACAAGGTCACTTCACGGGTGTTACATTCGAAAGTGGTGGTACTACCCCAGGACGGCAGACTGGACAAATAACCATCATCAGTCTGCCTACCACTCTTTAATGATGCCTATGGGCACTGAGCGACCAAAGTACATATAACAAAGTTACATTGGTACCGGTCTTTAGCGAGGTTCGAACACGGGTCTCGTCGATCGTGAGTTCACGCGTCTCACCGCTAGACCACGGCCGCTCAATTATTATATAGTATTTTTTATAGTTAATTCCGAACAATATTATATTATATATCCAACCCTAGAGTTGGAGTAGAGTAAATGGAGATCTAGATGTAATCACTTGTAGGGCCTTTACCACTATATCTAATCTATTTACGTATAACTAATAAAGATACAGAGAGAGTTATTTATGGACGCAGTAATTGGTATTAAATACAATTTCCAGAGTTCGTTTCTGACAGTTAACATAATAATATCGTTTGTGCATGAATATATAAAATATTCAATATCTATGGATTCTATAAAAAAATTCACGATAACTATATTATTAAGGAAAAATAAAAATGTTTATTAAGACATTTAATAATAATAAAATAAAAGTAATTAAAATTTGTAAAACGGTAGGTTCATTATAAAAAAGGTATTTTTTACTCGTTCAATTTTGTAGAGAATTTATTTTATGGTACGAATATAATCAACATGTTGTTACACTATAAAGTACCTAATCAATTTCTACAGGTAATTGAGTAGCTATTTCAAGATTTTTTAATTAAATATACCTCGAGATTATGTAGGAAAACGTCAACAATGTAACACTATTTATGTGGTATATAATTTGCGTATCTCAGATGTAACCTTATAGGTAATTATACTACGTGCTATTAAATATTTTCAGCTTTAGTGCGGTATAGTTCGCGTCAAACTTTATGGCGTCTCGGAAGTTGGCTGCGGGTTCTATTCCGCGCAGGTACAGTCAAGTTTACAATAAGAAAATTAAAGAGTTATTTTTAAATATAAATGTAACATGTCGAGAGGTTTATGCATGTTGGTGAAGGGTCTAACATTAACAGCTAATGTGACTGTGTACCTACCCTCACTAACATTGATTAGCGGAAATTAGTTACAAAGTAGTGTTTTAAAATAATGGATTTCCGCAAAGTAACCCCCTAATACTATTAAACAAAATGAAAAATTTACCTAATTCTTTAACTTTTAATTTTTATCTGATAATTGATAATAAAAAAAAAGGTAGAATGTGAACAAGTGGCCATAAAAATCACAGCTAATACTTTTATCTCCATAAAAGTTACAAAGACCGTTAATGTTTCGAGCGATTTCTATAGATAAGAGCATAGATCCAGTTTTAATGGCGCTCGAGTCGTTTACGTTATAAAAAAGTGTCCCTCGTCGAGGCATCGCGGCCTTCTCGTTAATTAAGGAGGGAGCGATGAATAAAAACGTGAAACAACGCCTTAAGTGTTGCTTTAAGCTTACCAAATACTT
The DNA here is from genome assembly GCA_948150575.1 of Tinea pellionella. Classification (NCBI taxonomy): domain Eukaryota; kingdom Metazoa; phylum Arthropoda; class Insecta; order Lepidoptera; family Tineidae; genus Tinea; species Tinea pellionella. The sequence goes on from OX411260.1 coordinate 8,242,534, forward strand.
TCGTGTGGCTGCTGGATGGCAAAATATTGAATTATTGTGATCTAATTTTTTTTTTATAGTAGCTCGGCATAACAACTGCTACTACAGAGAAATCTATGCGGGCCTCCACTATGCCGGCTTGAGGAAACTAGCATGTACCATTTAGATTGACAGTGCACACTCCTTTCGTTACACCTGACTACTTTCAAACTATTCCCGAAACGAGACAAGGTCACTTCACGGGTGTTACATTCGAAAGTGGTGGTACTGCCCCAGGACGGCAGAATGGACAAATAACCATCATCAGTCTGCCTACCACTCTTTAATAGTGCCTATAGGGACTAAGCGACCAAAGTACATATAACAAAGTTAAGTACCGGTCAGAATTAGCGGAGTTCGAACACGGGTCTCATCGATCGTAAGATCACACATCTTACCGCTTTTAATTGATGTTTATGTGATTCTATGGCCGTGCTAGTGCCATACCAAGGTAACAGAAACCTCCTAGTCATCGCACACTCTTCAGGATCAGGGTTTAGGTAGGTAATTTAATACGTTATATTACAAAAAAAAAGGTAAACAAGATGCAATTCAAAGAGTAAGATGCTGTGAAGTACTCAGCCAATAGGATCAGTAATTCTCGTCTCACAAAGTTGACATCTGAATTAAATTACCCTTATTTGCAAGTGAAGTGACAATCTGAAGTCTTCATTTACATAAATACAAACGAACTGTATCTAATAACTCTAGGACTTTACTATGGTTTTGAAATATACAAGAAATTTTTACTAGCTAAGTCCATATTAAAACGAGAGATGTTTGGCCTGTCATTTATATATTTATTTGGAAAATTTACAGGTGCAGTGTAGAGGAGATTTTATATTTAAATTGATCATAATTATATCACTGCACCCTAAAATAATTTTCACTGTGTACACAAGTTGGTGGAGTGAACGCATACAAAAAAGGAAAAAATAAAATAGAATTAACAACAACAGATAAAAAAGAAAAATAAATAATAAATATTAACGGAATAGAACTCAATTTACATCATAAGTAAAAAGGCACAAGGAGTGTTTGTTTATAAGTATTTTCTATAAAAGGAACCTTCTCCATTTTGCCATATGTGAACAGTTGTTTTAGTAAAAAATGCTAAATTAGAACTACATTACTGACAAATGCTGGTTGACTCTTAAATAGCGATAATTTCTTGGCGTTAAAGATTTTATTGATAATCGTTTGTTTTCATATACACATACAAAAGAGCTGTGACGAGATAATAATAACTTAAAATTAAATATAATAATCTTTTCTCAACCTTCTTAGTGTCACGATCAACTAAATAATTAAAAAGTTGAGTCTCTACCAATTTGTAAATAATAATTTACTTATTAGGTTATGTGAAAAACTGTACGTAAATTGGTAGAAGTGAAAATGGAGAAGTAATATTGAAAAAGTTGAAAATAACCTTCACGCTATTACGCTAAGTTTTTGTCGCTGGCTCTTCGTTTACACAAATATTATGTTATTTTACCGTTTAAAGTTTCACATCAGTTGGTTAATATCGCTTCTACCGCCCCATAACTGCATCCTTATAACCTATTTTCTTCATGTGTAAAACTGATGTTTTTTTATGTTGATAAGACATGTGACCTCGACTGGCCTGATGTTAAGCACAGTGGAGGTCCGTGAGCACTGACGACTACAGAACCGCTCACACGGTGGCTCCAGTCGCCGCTACTAAGCCGGCCTGGGAAGGTGCTTATTCACTCACAATACGCTTGAAGGATGTAAGTTTAAAGGACTGGGAGGGCAAAGAATTCCATTTGTCAATTGTCCGACACAAAAAGGACGCGCCGAACCGTTTATTTCGTATCTGAGTCTTTTTTAATTACGAAATATTCCTAAACGCGACCTCTCTATGGGTTCCGATCCCCAAGGTTGAGAAACGATGTCTTAAAGTAATGTTCTTTTTACATATACAATAAACCTTTCGTTAAACATTAAGAATACACGCTAATTTACTCAATAAAATAATTAAAATGAAATATAAAATCATAAAACGTTAATTAAACAATAATAAATCGTTTTATAATACTTACTTATAACATTTCAAATTAATAGTTACAAATTAACAAAAGATAAACACGCAATAAACATTTAAACTAACCAATTAAATGTGACAAAATAAACCATTAACACTATATTACACTGGAAAACTTGTTTCATTATAAACACTATAATTGGCTTAGAAAAAAGGGTTATTTAACTAAAAGAAGAAACATCAAAATTACGGCTATGACCAAAAGGGAATTCAACTTTTTTATAGTAATTCAGAGTCCGACCACGCTGTGCCTAAATATAAGTGGAAATAATTGCTTACTTGAGGAGACAAATGTGCACCACCTAGGTTGACAGTGCATATTTTATTACACTTGAAAATGATAGTACTTTATACTCGAAGACGGCTAATAACCATTATTAGTCTGCCTACCGCCATATCCATGGTGTTTTGTACTCCAACGTAAAAAATATTACTATACAAATAACTTTGTATACTATAGTACGAAGCAAACTTTATAGCGGCTCTGAAGTTAGGCACAAGTGCTCCCCAGTACACAAATTGAGGTAACAGCGGGGCTCGACGATTTATATGTTCTATTCATATTTATTATTGTAAACTTGACCGTAGCTGTGCGAACTAGCGCTTGCAGCTAACTTCCGAGACGCCATAGAGTTTGAATCGACCCATACAATCGCTGCTATAAAAAAACCTAATACAATTTTTATCAAACTTAACCCGAGACCATTAACCAAGTAAATATCTTGTTTATAGAAAACAATCAAAGCATCAAAAAGTTGTTGACCACAAATTGCGTAACAAAATAATAATGGTATTTTATCGTTGCATCATTAAATACCTTTGTAATAAAAAAACTCTAAACAATTTCTGTGTTATTGTTTTTTTTTTTACCAACAATGTAATCAAGAACGCCATAGATAATCGTTAGGGTACATTAAAATTAACCGGGAGAGCTCGTTGCTTGGATGCGCATTGGTTCATTTGGAATTAGATCATGTTCGCAGGGATTTATACAATAGCTACAATTAGTGTCCCAGTGACGTTCAGTCCCAAAATGTTTAGAATTAAATTAGTGTCTTGGAATTAATAATATAATCCGAGAAGTTGAGATACGAGTGCGAGAGGCAGTTTGGAATTATTTTCCTAAACTTTTTTTTATTATTTTGTTAGATTATTATCCAAGTGCCCATGATCGTGCACAAATTTAGGCAATAGTAGAACGTGTGTTTTTATTTTCCCAAAAAAAAAAAAACTCCGTCGGATTTTTTTGTAAAGTTTTCACTACTTTACTGAAGTTATTAGCAACATTAAAGTAAGTTATTTATTATTGGGGCTTGTTCTGACTGTAATGTGTGACAATATATTTTTTTTATTGTAGCTCGGCATGTGACAACACTCCGCCTGATGTAAAGCTAGAGTGCGGTCTATGAATGGAAACAACTGCTACTACAGAGAAATCTCTACAGGCAGCAGTCACCTCCACTATGCCGGCTTAAAGAGAGGAGCATGCACAATCCAAATTGACAGTGCCGACTCCTCTCGTTCTAAATGAAGCATTATGAATTTGATTCAAATATTTTTTAATTTGACATTATAAAAAAAATCATGCAGTAAATAAAGACTGATCAGAGAAACATGAAACCAATGTAAGTAATTAGTAGTATAATTAAAGTTCTTCATCACCGTCATCATCAATTGTCACGCTTTCTTCCCACAGGGATAGGCAGAGACAACGGAACGCCACTTACCACGATCCTGATACAACCCCCTCGCTTCCCTCACATCAACAATTCTCTTCATGCACGCTCGACCGTTAAAATTCAGGACACAAGGGCACATAAAGCGGTATAAAATAACAATATGAAGAGGGTCACACAGATAGAGCGTACAGGTATAACTGTTCACAGGCCATCATACTTAATAATCTTAAGTAGAACCACAATCTATTGCATGGGAGAAATCAATATTGAATTTACAGGTTTATTTTTATTTTACCTACAATATTTAAAACTGTTTCAAATTGATGACAATGTATTATATTTCTTTATACTTAAGTACTTTAGCCTCTTGTAAATATACTAAATACATAAACGAACAATGGTAAAAATGCATAATTATATTATTAAATAGAAAGTATTAATTATATGTCCGTTCTTTTACACTATAATTACTGTGGCATCCCTAAATCTGACAGCTTATTATCTACAACTACCAACGCAACGTTTGTGCTGCAATAGTGATGTGATAATGTTCAATTTATCGATAATTCACTACGAAGAATTAAATTAAAGAGCGTTATTTTCTTGTGCGTAATTTTTTTGTTTTATATTTTACAAAACGTACATTACGTTTCTCATATATGTATAAATGATTAAAGCTAACATGATTAAAGTAATTTATGTGCCATACGATGGTGTTTATTTTGATTATTCGAATTCAAGTAGTTAACTTTTTAGTAAGCCAATACAAATTTTATGACACCTTCAGGATTTCTAAAATAAAAATAAAAGATATTCAGAAATAAATAAATAAAATAATTACTCCATGTTCACGTATTCTAAAAGAATTCGTATCAAAGGATATAAGGTCAAAAAAACATATTTTATCTACCCCAAAACTATAGTTCAAAATATAAAAACGGTACATCCCTATATCGGGTACCAATCTTACAAGCGGCTGACAAAAAAAAATCGAATCGATGTTAAGAACCGGTCCATTCAGACTAGTTATATAATGATCTACAGTTGTCAGGCAAGTATAGCGGGGGTGCTCGCTCACAGATTATGAGAGATAACGATGTGTTTGTATTATTATTATGTTAGTTTGGTCTAGAAAGATGGATTAATTCCGATCGGATTCTAATTTAACATTAGAGTACCACTTCCAACTTCACGGGTGGTACTTTTGAAGGTGGTGGTACGTCTCCGGTAGACCGGGTTAATGACATATTTTTTTTAAATTGTAGCTCGGCATATGATAACACTCCGTCTGATATAAAGCTAGAGTGCAGTCCATGAACGGAAACAAATGCTACTATAGATATTTTCAGGCGGCAATCGCCTCTGCTATGCCGGCCTGAAGAGTCGAATGTGTACCATCTAGGTTGACATTGTATACGCCTCTCGTTATGCCTGACTACTTTCAAATTGATCCCGAAGAGCAACAAGTTCACTTCACAGGTGTTACATTGGAAAAATTAAGTGAAGCCTCCCACTCTTTAAAAAATAGGATTCTTATCAAGTTCCATATATCATTCCGTATATCAAATGCGTAGACTCAGGTAGCTTGTATTAAAAAATGTGATACCACAAACTTAGGCCACGAACGGTAGCATTAAAACATTAATGTGAACATTATAAATTATTATTATGTCATTTATACTCAAATAATTTAAATTCCATGAAATCTTATGTTTGATTTATAAAAACAATATTAAGTGAATAAATAACTCTTAAATACTGTGAACTAAAGCTTATTTTGCAAAGTCCCTTCATTTAATAATCGTCAAATAAAATTGTTATTTTCCTTCGCGTCTCAATCGATAAATTTTGTCGATAAAAGTCATCGTATATCATCGATATTTTACAATTTTATGTACTTTCATCAATAACGTTTAATACTCGTATATGGTACGAGTCCTTGCGCCCTTTGGGGGCTTGGAGGTGGGTCAGAATTACATACATTGCCTGCCTACCATATAATAAAATGAGCAATATTAAAATAAATCAACATAAATAATTATTATTTTATGTTTGTTTACATAGAGATATAGTAGAGGAGCAAACCTCATACATCTGACATAAAAAAGTGTAAGCCGCGCTTCAAACGATTTAATAAGTTGCCGTCAAGTCAATAACTAACTAGAATACCTAAAAGTGACTGCGGTCATCTTTTCTCTCGCGTCAAATTGGGAACGTTATCACGTCTTGTTTATCTAGTCGTATACATAACTTTTTTGTTTTTTTTATTTTAGCACGTCATATGACCGCACTCCGTCTGGTGTTAAGCCAGAGTGCGATCCATCCAAATTTTTGTATATGCGACTTTTTCTAACTATCGACTAACCACTCGCTCTAGATCTCTATAGTTGCGGGCAACAGTCGCCTCCGCTGTGCCATAAACCCACTCTTGTCTTGACTTTCGTTATACTACAGTTTTGACAATTATCACGTCTTTTTCCCAACGGAACGCCACTTGCCACCATCCTGACTCAACTTCCTCGCTTCCCTCACATCCACAATTCTCTTCATGCACGCCCGACGATTATGAGCACTAGGCAGCCCAGCTTTCATGAGGATGTCTCCTATTTGATCGGAAAACACCCTTGGGTTTGCCTTGTTTAACGCATCCATTCACATCAGCATCTTTTCCGTGTGCTCGAACCACCGAAGCATTCCTTTCTCAATCCTCGTCACTACATCATCTTTCCAAGCACATCTATAGCGCACAACACTATTCCTCATTCTATCAGCTATCGTGACTCCACATACACTCCTCGATGACCGCATTTCCACAGCATTAATCCCACTCTCTTGCTTCTTCTGCCATACCCAACATTCACTTCCATACATTAATATAGGAACAAGTACCGAGAAAGTAGCTTTCGTTATACGCAAAAAATTGATATAGGTCTTTGCGGGATCTTTAGTTGTATATAATTCCAGTTTCATCCTAGAAAACCTAGCCATATATTCATCTCCGTTAATCCAAAATAAAGCAATAAGAATTTTAAAAAAATAATCTAGTTATCTATTCTATTCCATTTCTTCATTAGTTTGAATGCGCTTGGGAGACAAACGAGCACACATTTACAATATTAGTATGTAGATATAATATTTCAAAGGTGCATGAATATAGGCTTTTTATATTGTAAATTACGACGTTCAGTTTATCAATACATTATATGATTTATTGTAGGCTCTCGCGCTCGGGGGCGAGCATTTTAATTGAATTACCTTATACACTTATTACATGTTGCTTTCATGTTTTTTAATACTTGTACGGACGCGTGGGAAATGTTATGTTACAAGAGGAGTGTGCGCTATCAACTTGAGTGATGCACATTCGTTTCTTCAAAGCCGGCATAGCGAAGGCAGCAATTTCTCAATGGTAGCCCGTTGCAATTGTTTTCGTTCATAGACGAATTAAAGGTAAATAGGTACCTCAAAGGCAAGCGTGTACCACCTTAGACCGCATCACTGCTTAACACCAGGCAGGGTGTGGTTAAAAGCTTGCCTATAAAAAAATGGACCGCACTCTAGCTTTACATCAGGCGGAGTGTTATCATATGCCGAACTACAATAAAAAAAATATTTGTACCTCGTCAGTGGCATTGATGTTGCAGCTCTTCGCCTTGATAAGTCTGCTGAGTTGATTGGCGTCGCCGCGAGCAGCACACTCCAGCAGCGACGCAGACAAAGCCATTTACACCATCACTGTAACAGAAACACAAAACAACTGAGCATTAGAATTCGGCTCGTGCTAACATCTCCAAACAAGTTTTCATGAAAGTTACATATTTTATGTATATAAACCGAAAATAAACTTAATATTTCTTTGATTTATTAATGAGCAACTCTCTCATTGAAGCTGCAAATATGAAAGTGATCCGAATACCAAATAACTTGATAAATATCACGCGGCTATAATCACGTGATCTATACCTATAGTCGTCCAATCCCTAACAACTATCACCTGATTGGTTTATGATTGGAGAATTTAATTATAGAAGAAAGAAAAGGCACACTTTTTTACCGTATTAACAAATAGAGTATTAGCCGAGTTTCCGCGAACAATCGTCTCCTATTGTCTTGTCTTGGAAAAGTAGTTAATCTCAAAGTTAATGCGTACACGCACGGCTGGATACAACATCCTGGGTGTAGTATCCGCTCTAAACAGGAAGATGTTTATGTAGGTGTGTAGATGTGTAATGAACATAAACTATTTGAAGTTTAATTGAATTGGACAACACGTTGCTATTGCTTTCTTCGGATAACGCGTTGATGTCTTTTACACTGAAATTTACCTAATAGTGAAACATTTCTTCATGTGACTACACTTCGCCTGATGTTAAATTAGGGTGGAGACAAATATCTTCAGGAAGCAGCCGTCCCCGCTAAGCCGGCTTGAGGAGACGAATGTGCACTATTCAGGTTGACAATTCAAACGCCTCTAGTTTTACTCGGCTACCGGGTACGCTTTACGGGCAATCACGAATAGTACTACCCTAGGACAGCAGACTGGTCTCATTAATTAGAACATTACTCTGCCTACCACTGTTTTAATTATTGTCCATATTGCTCGTGCTCGTACAGTAGATACTATAGGCACTGAGCGGTCAAAGTACTTTCTTTTTAATGCCTAAGCAGTCAAAGTACATATACATATAGTTACATTGATACCGGAAATTTAGTGAGGTTCGAACATGGGTCTCATCGTTTGTGAGGTTACGTACCCTACTGTTAGACCACCTCGCCGCTTTCTATAACAATTTTACTGGCTTAAAGGAGAATGCCCATTTTTGACCCTACCTAATAGTTTGGCAACAAAACAATATTCTAAAATAATACCTTATTTTTTTATTAATTAATTTTAATTATATCAACACATCACTTACAACAGATATCTTCAATTATTAAAACATTTATAATATATATAAATAAAAAAAAATAATAATAACCTGAAATATTGCATCAGAAAACATCTAATTACTCAATTATCTGGGTGAAAAAAATTAAAATAATTGGTAATAAGGAAATAGATTTATTTTTCTACAAAATTAACTAAAATTCATCAAAAACTCGAAAAAAAAAATTTGTGGACCCATTTTTCTTAGGCGAATGGGCTCCTTTGATAGATTCCTTTTATTTTTTTTGCGAGTCCACTCTATCAAGAGTTCGGCCACGGTCGACATTAAAACACATTTTTATCTTATCTTATTATATTAAGGTAGTACAATAATAAAGGTATTCTCAGAATGTTCAAAATGTCCGTTACGTTTCAATAAAGCGGAACAGGTTTAATATCATTATACACGGGTTAGACATGCTAATAGGTTTCGCGATCATTTTGTGCACTTACAACTCGATTAGCAACATAACCACTTACCGTGGGTATACAACAGCGAGATCACAGAACTTATCAGGAGTATTTTTATATGAGATTTTTAAAATGATAACGTTTTTTATAACTATACGATAATCGTAAATTATTCAATTTTAAAATGTCTTAATTATGTAAAGGATAAGTATTAAATATATTAATATTTTTTTATATATACATGCATATATTGTAGCTCGGCATATGCCAACACTTCGCCTAAAGTGCGGTCCATGAACGGAGGCAACTGCTACCAGAAAAAAATCTGCAGACAGTAGTCGCGTCTGCTATTCCGGTTTGAGGAGACGAATGTGCACCAACCAAATTTACAGCGCACACTCCTCTCGTCATACCTGTCGACTAGAGCTGCATACCACTCTTATATTTATCAAACTTGTATTGTTATTTTATTTGTTGCACGAATCGAACCCGGGACCTCCGCACTCCGCTACAGAGGTAAACATTGGCTAAGCATTTTTTTATTAACTAATTAGTAGTTGAAAAAAATGTTGTAGCTATGAATGGAACACGTTAACTTGACCGATTCATAAGAGACCTTCAAATACAGCTGCGTAATACAAAAGCTCGTGCCTAATTTTTTCGGGTTGATCCAACTTTACCCCAAATTATTCGACACCAACAATCTTGCCTGTTTCTTACGATCTTTATTTGGTTGCCTAAAATCGCAAACTCAATGATTTATAAATTCAAAGAGATTTCCGTGATTTACGATAGGTGTCCACGCAATTGTGTCCGGTAGAAAGATATTTCTCTTCACCTCCTACAAATATAAGGAAAAAAGACATCGTTATCGAAAGCTTCTTGAAATATAGAATGTATAGAAGACAGCCAAATAAAAATATAATGATTAGGATAAGAAGGTAGATGAAAATTATCTTTAGGGCAGAAAATTTGGGTCAAATTAGGTAATAACCCTTTTTTAAACGTGTACGTGCGATTGTTTGATTTATAATTAAGGCGTTTCTTTTGTTTATTTTGTGTGTAGAGGCCCCCGTTTGGTTCCTGTGTTTACATTCACAAGATGGCGGACACTCCAATTTACAACTCATTAGTGCATGTTGATTTTTACATTCTATAGGAGTAAAAGTTTTGTTTACTAGGCATCAGTCGCCGCCGCTGTGCCGACTTTATGAAACAAGTGTGCAACGTTCAGATTGTCAGTGCTCTTTAAAAACCTGGTCACTGGTGGTTTTATTTACACTTGAAAATAGTCCAAAAGGTCCTGAAATAGTAATTAATATTTAGGACTCCAATTATATTCTTGGAGTACCTTTTAAATTGTCTCGTATCCTTACACAAATCTAAAAATCAGTGGATTTTGTTTCTAAAGGAGAATGCCCATGTCTAAGCTCACTTGATATCTAATACTTTGTTAACTCAACAATATTCTAAAATGATGTCTTATTTTTTCATTAATTTATTTCAATTATATACATCAACACATTGTTAACCAATCAATAAACAATGTTTAATTACATTTAAAAAACTGGTATCATCAATAATAATTATTAAAGTATTTAATAGAATAATAACCTCAAATATTGCATCAGAAAAAGATGATTTTTCTATCGACAAACTAGAAAAATTAATCGTAGGTCCATTTATAAATCAATCAGTCAATCGTCACGCCTCATTCTCACAGGGATAGGCAGAGACAACGAAACGCCACTTGCCCATTTATCTTAGGCGAAGACGAAAAAGCAATGGATGTCAAAACGATAAAATAAACCATGGAAATTATATAATTTTAAGAATTGTTGTTAATTGTTACGAAGAAGAATTGTTGTTGTTAGTAATTGTTGATAAGTATCAGACATTGTATTATTCAATTTTTTTTAATTTTTGTTTTTATTAGTTGTTAACGTGACATTTATGTTTTCCATTTAATATGTTCACCGTGTACTTTGGGCCACAGTATAGTTCAGTTATTGTGATTCTCCTGTTGTGTATTTTATGCTGACTGTGGCCTGTTGTATTTACCAAATAAAATAAATAAATAAAATGCATTACAAGTATTTATATTAGCGGGCGTAACAATAACAACAATTCAAACAAACATGCTTATGAAAATGATAACATCAATCTGCTGTCGACCAGTTGACGCTCACTCGTAAATTGGACAACTAATCGCCGGATTTGTCGGCCAACTAGGCGTGTGGGTGGTACTTTAGGTGTATCCTATTGTTTAGATTTGAACTCTATGGTATTACTAATCATTCGAATGAGGTAGGAGTACTTGAGTCGACAGTGCAGACTTCTCTCGTGTGAATAGGTCACTTCACGAGTCACACATATCAATCATCTGTCTCCCTGCTACTCTTACTTAATGCTTCTGTGTGATTAAAGTATATAATATTATTCTCTCAATTTTGCATAGGATAGTAAATTGCAATCTCGATGGGAATCTTGCCGAAAAAGTGTTGTACAAGGCCAAGAACAGAGCACGCAGGAAGTGCGAATTGTTTAGTGTTCCGAGGGCAAATAATAACATCTCATATAACAATCCTTTCCATAGAATGTGCCGTACACATAACTCACTCAAGAATTAATGTGGTATTTTCAACACATGCCTAAAACATTCATATCTAATTTTAGAAAATAATAATTTTAATTATCGACTGCAAAATGTATGGGATTCGACGTTTTACTGTCACCCAAGTTGTCGATTCGATCAAGTGACAACTTTTGATTTTAACCCCTGGTCGAAATTTTAGAAATTATAACTGTAAATCATAAAGTCACGGTCGCCTCCGATATGTATTATGAATTGAGATGGCGGGGGATAGGTTGCAACGAATGATACGTGTTGCCTCTTTGAAATGTACTTTATTACTGACTATCCAAGCTTATACTAGACACACTTAAACCACTAATAACTTATAACTACTCTTATACTCAACACACACACTACAGAATGATGCGCAGTGGTCTGTTACTCGGAGGTTCCAAATTCGATTCTCGGTCGAAACAAATATAAAGAGTGATAGGTATGCTAATGATGATTAAGCCCAGTCTGTCGTATACTGAGAGGAGTGTGCCCTGTCAAGTCTCCTCGAGCCGACACAGTGTAAGCAAAGATTTTCTCTGTGAGAACATAGTCTCCGATTTTGTACCAGTGCTCTCTTGAAGGTGATGGTTAACGTCAAGTTGAGGGTAGGCAAAGTTAAAAATACACAAAGGGTACAATGTCACGGTGTGTCAAAACTAAATTGAAACTAAACTAATCGTGAAATGAAAGTGTCCACATGTAAAATATAATGTAGTCACAATGACGCGATATAAAAGAACCTCATTTAAATTCCCCTCCACAAATAGGAATGCGGAAGTCGGCGAGATACATACATATGTGTTAATGATAAAATACCTTTTGTCCAATGACACGAAATAACACACATTGCTATTTATTAATCATTAAGCTTTTTAGAGCACTCTAAGAATACATCGTAAATGAAAGAAGAAGAGGAAAGGTATTACTTATAGTAGTTCAACATGTGATCTTCCAACTGATGTGCTAGAGTGCTGGAGTAGTACCACCACTTTTGAATGTAACACCCGTGAAGTGACCTTGTCGCGTTTCGGGAATAGTTTGAAAGTAGCCAGATATAACGATAGGAGGGTACATTGTCAATCTGGATGGTACATGCTCGTCTCTTCAAGCCGGCATAGCGGAGGCGACTGATGCCCGTAGAGATTTCTCTGTAGTAGCAGTTGTTTCCATTCATGGACCACACTCTAGCTTTACATCAAGCGGAGTGTTGTCGCATGTCGAGCTACAATAAAAAAAAAAACTAATCTTGAAACGTGATCCTGAATTCTGAAAGGGTCTAGTTTAAACCATTTTCGAGTCTAAACCATTTAGAAAAGCGATCACTAACAAATTTTCAAATTATTGACGTCTCGGTTACAAACGTCAAATCCCATACATTTTTATTTCGGTGTTTCTCTCATTCTCGTTCTCGACTAGAGGGTTGTTCCCAAACACTAAACGGAGATCTCACTTAACGCCGTGACAGCGTAAATATAAACTCGTAGTTGGACTTCTGAACGGGTTAGTTACAATTTAGCAGAGACAATAAAACCTCGTTAAGTCCGTTGTCGAAGTTATTAGCCGGTTTTAATAATACTTTAAACATTTTATATAGTCCTTTATCCTTCATGACAATGATTAACAACTTGACACCTAATTAATTAAACAAGTAGTTCAGAATATGTATACGAGCGGAATATAATAAAAGTACAAATATACAATGGAACAAGTTATGAGCTGTGCATTATATCTGAGTCAAAACACGAAATATCAACCATCAATCTATTCCATACCATAGACTTAATTAACTTATTGAATAGGTCAATTAGGTAAAAGGTAGAACGCGCAATGATATCGCAGTGCTAATGGAGGTCAGAGTTTTTTTATATTGTAGCTCGGCATGTGACAACACTCCGCCTGATGTAAAGCTAGAGTGCGGTCCATACTGATCGAAGTTCGATGCTGATCGAAGAAACGAATATTTGTAATATTTAGGTATTTATAAATATTTCATTTAACTGAATTCCTTTACTAAAAGTATTATTGGTGATGGTAATGTCGGAAGTAGGCGTCCTAGAAAGACCTATCTCAGACAGATTGGTCTGCTCAGAAACGGTCAGGTGAGGAGATGTAGAGAGAGGAGTGGCTGGCACTCCATAGTTTCTGCCTACCCCAGTGGCCTGAGCCAAGTAAGTTTTATAAAAGGATTTGTTTAAAGTCTAGTAAGTGTTACCGAGTTAACAAGCATCAGGTGACCAAGTGGTCGCATTTCGGAACTAGTTCGGGAAGATTAGCTCAATATAACAAGAAGAGTCCGTTTTATCAACCTCGATGATAACGGCATAGCGGAGACTACTGCTACATGCCCATTGCTCCATCAATTCGTTCGTGTAATCGTGCAATAGACGTGAGCGGCCGTGGTCTAGCGGTAAGACGCGTGAACTCACGATCGATGAGACCCGTGTTCGAACCTCGCTAATTCCGACCGGTACCAATGTAACTTTGTTATATGTACTTTGGTCCCTCATTAAAGAGCGGTAGGCAGACTGATGATGGTTAAATATCCGGTCTGCCGCCCTGGGGTAATACCACTACTTTCGTATGAAACACCTTGTCGCGTTTATAGTTTGAAAGTAGCCAGGTATAAGAGAGGAGTGTGCACTGTCAATCTAGATGGTACATGCTCGTCTCCTCAAGCCGGCATAGTGGAGGCGGGTAGCACAGGTTTCTCTGTAGTAGCAGTTGTTTCCATTCATGGACCGCACTCTAGCTCTACATCAGTCGGAGTGTTGTCACATGCCGAGCTACAATAAATAATAATTGCCAATTCTATGCATTTAGGAAAGCTACTTGAATGACAGAGCCGGGCGCAGGCGTGGCGGAATATAAATTATAAACGCATCCCATACATGGCGGCCATTTCAGATTTATAACCTCCACGGAACAGTGAGCCCGTTGTGAAATAGAGTGACGGATTTAATATTTAAGTCATATAATATTATTTTAATCATAATACCTACAATGAAAAGTTTTGTTTGTGATCATTTTTATTTATCTTGATGCCTATTAAGCATAAATCAAAATGTTTGATATTATAATGTCCATTTGCACCACATGACTTAACTATTACAGTCACGTTAAAGTAATGGTTAAAGTTAAAATTGGTTTGCTTCAAAAAAAATCTGTCACATTTGACGATTACTTTAACCTTAACCGTTACTGGCGAATTTCGGCCGGTCAAAGTTAAAGTAATAGTTAAATCAATGTCGCTGTAAGGTTTAAAAGGTGAGTAAATATAAAAAAAAATGCTTGGAATATAGTAAAAACAACAATTCCTATTCCTATGGTTTTGAATGTCAAACATTTGATGTTCGTCCCGTTTAGAAATTAATTAAATTTAAAAGTCGTTCAGAAATGCTTTTTTATTTATTGATTCAGAGGCGGTACGAAGTTTGCCGGGTCAGCTAGTAAGTATATATTTATCATCCATTCTATCCATGAGAAAGTACCGCGTTAATTCACAATTATCCCCGAAGCTAATACACAAAGACCATAGACAGGGTCCATATTGTTTATTGTTCACGATACCTCAGCGAAATTAACGTAGAGGGCCGCCAGTATAATGCGGCGCGGCGGGCGAGCGCGGGAAAACATAGATCCTTTATAAGGGACTGAGTTTATTAACTTATATCTATATTATAATTTAACTCGTGTATACATTGGTTCAGTGTAATAATTAAATAGCTTTGAGAAGAATAGAAGTGTAGATGGGAACTAGCTGTTGGGTAAAAGCCGCGGGCGCAAGCGGCCCGCGGAGGCCCTTTTTGTCGTAAAACGTATTAGATCGAATAGATTTTAGGCAGTTTTGAAAATATTTAGCTCGCCATCTAAAAGCGTTTACGTTTCTGAACAAAATTGGTCTTTACACGGTGACGCTAACGTATCTACTTTTCGAGATATGGCGATTTTAAAAAATTTAAAAAAAAACAAAATTTAAAAAAAAATTAGTGCTGGTCATACTGAACAAAATTGGTCTTTACACGGTGACGCTAACGTATCTACTTTTCGAGATATGGCGATTTTAAAAAATTAAAAAAAAAAATTAAAAAAAAGTAGTGCTGGTCATACTGAACAATATTGGTCTTTACACGGTGACGCTAACGTATGTACTTTTTGAGTAATAGCTATTTTAGAAAATTAAAAAAAAAAAAGCAAATAGTGCTGGTCATACTGAACAATATTGATCTTTACACGGTGACGCTAACGTATCTACTTTTCGAGATATGAAGATTTTAAAAAATTAAAAAAAAAAACAAAAATTTAAAAAAAAAAGTGCTGGTCACACTGAACAAAATTGGTCTTTACACGGTGACGCTAACGTATCAACTTTTCGAGATATGGCGATTTTAAAAAATTAAAAAAAAAACAAAAGTTTAAAAAAAATTAGTGCTGGTCATACTGAACAATATTGGTCTTTACACGGTGACGCTAACGTATCTACTTTTCGAGATATGGCGATTTTAAAAAATTAAAAAAAAAACTAAAACAAAAATTTAAAAAAATAGTGCTGGTCACACTGAACAAAATTGTTCTTTACATGGTTACTCTGACGTATCTACTTCTTGAGATATTTAAAAGAAAGCCCGCCGCGCGGAGCAAATTTGATGTTCACGCGGCCGCGCTCACCGTCCGACTGACCGAGGAAAAGCCGTTTCGATCGTTCGTCCCGAAAATGCCTCGTCGCGGATGCTGTTAGGCCACGCCCACCGCCATGCTCCGTTTCATATTGGCGTACCGGCGGGAAAAGGATATAAATACGATCGAGGAAAAATTTTTTTTGAGCAATTTTGAAAAAAAAAGTATCGTTTTCGAAATTAGAGGGCATTCCCTACAACGTTTGTTCCGGCACCTTTGCCCCATCTCTTTCCGTTTCCGAGATATCGCTACCACTTCCGGTCCAGAATCGACTTCCGGTCAAAGTCGTATTTTTCTCGACGGTTTTGGGACGTCCTCTATACGACTCAAAAAACCGCTACCCTCCACCATACCGGCAAGTACGAAATAATTGATGTCAGTCAGTGAGTGAGTGAGTGAGTGGTATTGCAGCTATATATTAGTACTAGCTGTTGGGTAAAAGCCGCGGGCGCAAGCGGCCCGCGGAGGCCCTTTTTGTCGTAAAACGTATTAGATCGAATAGATTTTAGGCAGTTTTGAAAATATTTAGCTTGCCATCTAAAAGCGTTTACGTTTCTGAACAAAATTGGTCTTTACACGGTTACGCTAATGTATGTCCTTTTTGAGATGTGGCGATTTTAAAAAATTAAAAAAAAAAACAAATAGTGCTGGTCATACTGAACAAAATCGGTCTTTACACGGTAACGCTAACGTATCTACTTTTCGAGATATGGTGATTTTAAAAATTTAAAAAAAACAAAAATTTTAAAAAGTTAATGCTGGTCATACTGAACAATATTGGTCTTTACACGGTTACGCTAACGTGTGTACTTTTTGAGTAATAGCGATTTTAGAAAATTTAAAAAAAAACAAAAATTTAAAAAAAATATAGTGCTGGTCACACTGATCAAAATTTGTCTTTACACGGTTACGCTAACGAATGTAGTTTTTGAGATATGGCGATTTTTAAAAATTAAAAAAAAAAACAAAAATAAAAAAAGTGCTGGTCACACTGAACAATATTGGTCTTTACACGGTTACGCTAACGTATGTACTTTTTGAGATATGGCGATTTTACAATTTAAAAAAAAAAACAAAATTTAAAAAAAAAACAAATAGTGCTGGTCATACTGAACAATATTGGTCTTTACACAGTGACGCTAACGTATCTACTTTTCGAGATATGAAGATTTTAAAAAAAAAAAAAAAAAAACAAAAACAAAAATTAAAAAAAAATAGTGCTGGTCATACTGAACAATATTGGTCTTTACACGGTTACGCTAACGTATCTACTTCTTGAGATATTTAAAATATTAGAAAAAAAATCCGCCGCGCGGAGCAAATTCGATGTTCACGCGGCCGCGCTCACCGTCCGACTGACCGAGGTAAAGCCGTTTCGATCGTTCGGCCCGAAAACGCGGCCGTATGAAGACTTTTCTCTCCGCACCTCTCGCTCTCGCCTCATGCACCGACTGATGGAAAAGAGCGAGATGGAAGTATCATCGAGGGCCGACCGGTTTTGTATGGGAATTTTTTTTTTGCCCGATTTTGAAAATTTTTTTTTTGATTTCGCCATAAGACGACATTCTCTGCAACTTTCTTTACGGGGTGATCGCCCCAAATCGCCCCGTTTCCGAGATATCGCTGTCACTTCCGGTCCAGAATCGACTTCCGGTCAAAGTCGTATTTTTCTCGAGGTTTTTTCGACACCCCCTATACACCCCGAAAATTTCATCCCCGCATCCCCCCGGCAAGTACTAAATAATTGATGTCAGTCAGTGAGTGAGTGAGTGAGTGGTATTGCAGCTATATATTAGTACTAGCTGTTGGGTAAAAGCCGCGGGCGCAAGCGGCCCGCGGAGGCCCTTTTTGTCGTAAAACGTATTAGATCGAATAGATTTTAGGCAGTTTTGAAAATATTTAGCTCGCCATCTAAAAGCGTTTACGTTTCTGAACAAAATTGGTCTTTACACGGTGACGCTAACGTATCTACTTTTCGAGATATGGCGATTTTAAAAAATTTAAAAAAAACAAAATTTAAAAAAAAATTAGTGCTGGTCATACTGAACAAAATTGGTCTTTACACGGTGACGCTAACGTATCTACTTTTCGAGATATGGCGATTTTAAAAAATTAAAAAAATAAATTAAAAAAAAAGTAGTGCTGGTCATACTGAACAATATTGGTCTTTACACGGTGACGCTAACGTATGTACTTTTTGAGTAATAGCTATTTTAGAAAATTAAAAAAAAAAAAAGCAAATAGTGCTGGTCATACTGAACAATATTGATCTTTACACGGTGACGCTAACGTATCTACTTTTCGAGATATGAAGATTTTAAAAAATTAAAAAAAAAAAAAAAAATTTAAAAAAAAAAGTGCTGGTCACACTGAACAAAATTGGTCTTTACACGGTGACGCTAACGTATCAACTTTTCGAAATATGGCGATTTTAAAAAATTAAAAAAAAAACAAAAGTTTAAAAAAAAATTAGTGCTGGTCATACTGAACAATATTGGTCTTTACACGGTGACGCTAACGTATCTACTTTTCGAGATATGGCGATTTTAAAAAATTAAAAAAAAAAAAATTAAAAAAAAAGTAGTGCTGGTCATACTGAACAATATTGGTCTTTACACGGTGACGCTAACGTATGTACTTTTTGAGTAATAGCTATTTTAGAAAATTAAAAAAAAAAAAAAGCAAATAGTGCTGGTCATACTGAACAATATTGATCTTTACACGGTGACGCTAACGTATCTACTTTTCGAGATATGAAGATTTTAAAAAATTAAAAAAAAAAAAACAAAAATTTTAAAAAAAAAGTGCTGGTCATACTGAACAAAATTGGTCTTTACACGGTGACGCTAACGTATCTCGAGATATGGCGATTTTAAAAAATTAAAAAAAAAAACAAAAATTTAAAAAAAAAATAGTGCTGGTCATACTGAACAATATTGGTCTTTACACGGTGACGCTAACGTATCTACTTTTCGAGATATGAAGATTTTAAAAAATTAAAAAAAAAACTAAAACAAAAATTTAAAAAAATAGTGCTGGTCACACTGAACAAAATTGTTCTTTACATGGTTACTCTGACGTATCTACTTCTTGAGATATTTAAAAGAAAGCCCGCCGCGCGGAGCAAATTCGATGTTCACGCGGCCGCGCTCACCGTCCGACTGACCGAGGTAAAGCCGTTTCGATCGTTCGTCCCGAAAATGCCTCGTCGCGGATGCTGTTAGGCCACGCCCACCGCCATGCTCCGTTTCATATTGGCGTACCGGCGGGAAAAGGATATAAATACGATCGAGGAAAAATTTTTTTTGCCCGATTTTGAAAATTTTTTTTTTGATTTCGGCATAAGACGACATTCTCTACAACTTTCTCTACGGGGTGACTGCCCCGACTCGCTCCGTTTCCGAGATATCGCTACCACTTCCGGTCCAGAATCGACTTCCGGTCAAAATCGTATTTTTCTCGACGGTTTTGGAACATCCTCTATACGACTCAAAAAACCGCTACCCTCCACTATACCGGCAAGTACGAAATAATTGATGTCAGTCAGTGAGTGAGTGAGTGGTATTGCAGCTATATATTAGTATAATAACTAGTTTTTTGGGCGCGCTTCGCGGCGCTGAAAAAGTTTTTTTCGGGTAGTTTTAAAAAAAAATTTTTTTTTTGAAAAAACAAATTATGGATTTCGATATTAGAGGGCATTCCCTACAACCTTTGTTTTGGGAGTTCGGCCCTATCTCGTTCCGTTTCCGAGATATCGGCATCGCTTCCGGTCCAAAGTCCACTTCCGGTCAAAGCCGAGGTTTTCCTGGGGTCGCGGGAACGCCCTCTACACGCCCCAAAAAGAATCATCTCTCTAACCCCCCGGCAAGTGCTTTATTATATATGTCAGTGAGTCAGTGAGTCAGTGGTAATCGAGCTGTATATAATATAACTAGTTTTTTGGGCGCGCTTCGCGGCGCTGAAAAAGTTTTTTTTCGGGTAGTTTTGAAAAAAAATTTTTTTTTGAAAAAACAAATTATGGATTTCGATATTAGAGGGCATTCCCTACGACTTTTGTTCCGGCACTTCGGCCCTAACTCGCTCCGTTTCCGAGATATCGGCGTCACTTCCGGTCCAGAGTCCGCTTCCGGTCAAAGTCGAGGTTTTCCCGAGGTCCCGGGACCGCCCCCTACACGCCCCAAAAAGAATCATCCTCCTAACCCCCCGGCAAGTGCTTCATAATATATGTCAGTCAGTCAGTGAGTGAGTCAGTGGTAATCGAGCTGTATATAATATAAATAATAATAAAGTAAAACTTGAGTTCCCGGGTTCAAATCTCGGTCGAAAGAAATATTTATTTATAAATAGCAAGGGTATTCTAGTTGGGACATTATATAGATTCCTATTTGCATTTTTATTAAGTTATTCCTATACTCCTGCGCATCATTTATTGTTAGAAAGGAGAATGGCCATTTTTGGGCCCACTTGACTTCTAATGTTTGTTAACAAAACAATATTCTTAAACAATAACTTAATTTTTCATTAATTTATTTAAATTATATCAACACATCGTTTATTAACCAATAGACAATGTTTAATTACATAAAAACAGATAATATCAATATTAATAAAATCAGTTCTTTATGTAATTAAACATTGTCTATTGGTTAATAAACGATGTGTTGATATAATTTAAATAAATTATTGAAAAAATAAGATACAATTTTAGAATATTGTTTTGTTAACAAACTATTAGATATCAAATGGATCCTTGAATATTGGAAAAGCGTGATAAATATTAAAATATTCGCAGTTATATTTAAAAGAACTTAAATAGCAACAATGTATTCTCGATAAGAAGATTAACTTGCACAAATAATGATAAAATCTCACAAGAGGCTATTGTGCATCTTCTATTCTCATGGTGCTCGAGGGCAGAGGTCTCCGGACGACCGACCGCGCGGAATATCGCCTGTTTTCGCGCGCCAAATCGTCTATAGATATTGTTTTTTTGTGCCTTGAACTTTATTTAGTGTTGCATAGAATATTATTCTTTATGCATAGAAGATTTATATGAATATTAAATAAATAGATTAATTAATGTTTGTACATCAAATAAACCTTGGCTACGCTAAACTTTACCATTTTTATTTTTTTTGTGAGATATTTATAATAAAGGAGAATGCCCATTCGCCTAAAAGAAATGGGCCCACAATTTTTTTTCTCGAGTTTATCGATGATTTTTAGTTAATTTTGTAGAAAAATAAATCACCAATAAGTCTTAATTTTTTCATATAAGTTATTAAGTAATTATATGTTTTTTGATGCGATATTTCAGGTTATTATATAATAATAAATAATAAAAAATAACAAATAATAATAATCAGAAAAAGTGTAATAACTCAATAACCCGGGTAAATAATTTAAAACTGATTACTGAAAAGGAATATAGATTTATTTATCTACAAAATTAACTAAAAATCATCGGCGAACTCGAAAAAAAATTGTGGGCCCATTTCTCTTAGGCTAATTAATGGGCATTCTCCTTTACACTATAAGTTGTTCGCCTTGAACGCTATTCGCCATATTATGTCAATATAGCGGTGTCCAAAATTAACAACTAATTTAGAACAAATAGTACATTTTAATAGTGCAGGGATACGTGACGTAGTCAAAAGAAGGCCAAAGCCAAGCTACGAAACTGTGCCTCTAGTCGATAAGCTGTGAAGATGCGAGCCACATCACTCGCTTCAACGTTGTAACTTAGTTAAGATCTAAGCTATGAAAATTAAAGTTCAGATTGGCGGTTATCTTACAGTGTGCACTGTCAATCTGGATGATGGACATTGGTCTCATCGGGCCGGCATAGCGGAGGCGACTGCTGTAGTAGGTATAGTTCATACAATAAAAAAAACTGGCTACTTTCAAACTGTTCCCGAAACGCGACAAGGTGCTACATTCAAAAGTGGTGGTCGCTGGCAGACTGGGCTAATAACCATCATCAGTCTGTCAACCACTCTTTAAAATTGCCTATAGCATTGCGCGATCAAAGTACACATAGTTACATTGGTCAGAATTAGCGAGGTTTGAACACGGCTTTCATAGATCGTGAGTTCACGCGTCTTACCGCTAGACCACGGCCGCTCTAAAACCTTGTATTTACAAATAACACAAAGTAATATAACATTAAAGTAATAAACAATGTTTTCCTAATGTGAGTATAATAACATTAATTTGTTGAATATAAAATGTAACCGGATAACAAAGTATGATCACGAGCGGAACATGGAGTATAGAGTTACACAACAAAAAGGCAGTCATATTAAATTGATTTAGACAACATTATTCGTGACTTCACTGAGTCTTATTTAATTAAAAGAAATCGTGGTGTCGGAGAAATGATAATAATAATAATAGTTCTTTATTGTACAGTACACAATGGCGAGCGAAATGATACATAGATACTTTTTTTATTTAAAAACAATAATGTTATTCATAATTTGTGCCATTTATTTATTTATTTATTGAATTAAACCACAAAACGGCATGCAAGCATATACATATCAAAATAGAAATACAGTTAAAGTTTGGGCTGGCTTGCATACCAAAGCATGTGCGTACATCATGGCAGCAGTGCTTACAATACAATACAATACAATACAAATATGAGGTTACATGATATAACAGCGGCTGGTCTAGCGGTAAGACGCGTAAACTCACGATCGATGAGACCCATATTCGAACCTTGATAAATTATGTCTAATGTAACCATTGATATATACAACTAGATGTGCAATAACGCTCCCAATATGACGCGAGAGAAAAGATGACTACAACCACGTTAAGTTTCTCGGGGGTTAGTATTTGACTTGATGGTAACATTGTCAAATCGTTTGAAGCGGCCTACGCTTTTTTTATGTCAGATATCTCTATGAATGTAAGTATGTTATACTACAGTCGCTCATTAAAGAGTGGTAGGCAGACTGATGATGGTTATTTGTCCAGTCTGCCAGTGTTAGGGTATTAGGTACTCCCGTGGGTCGCGGTCCTTTGACCGTGAGTGACAGTGTCGTATAGGAGGCACTGTTGGAGTTGCTGGTCTCCCATCGGGCGCGTCCTCAAGTGGTGGATAGAGGGTCCCGGGATACCTCTCTGTGGTACCCCGGCGCGAACCAAAACCAGCAAGGTGGGGTCCCTCCTCGGGTCACACTCTGCTTTCAGAGAAGATCTGAGTGAGAGACCATCCTTCATCGCGTGGGCGGAGGCGGTAGCGGGTTACCGAGCGTTATCTCCTTCAACCCGAGCCAAGAGCGGTAGTCCCGGGGTTGGACTGCCGCTCATTTACTTGGCTGGAATGGTGTTTCTTCCCGATGAGGTGGGGCCTAACGGCCAAGCGTCGGTGGGGTCGCGGATGAATGCGAAAGCGTGCCCGTGACCTCACCACATGACGTGGGGAGGGACACCGTGGGGTTTTTGGTTTATTTTGGCTAGATTGACAGTGCATACTCTCGTTATACCTAGCTACTTTCAAACTATTCCCAAGCCGCGACATCCAAAACGATAGGATATGTAATCTATAATTGTCTACGCTTCCGCCATAAAATTTTGTTTAGAAATCGTCTGTTTATCTTTTAAATTTGTAATGTCCATAATGAGTGTCTGTAATGGATGCGTATGGGTGCTTTTAAATATACGTATAAGGCTCCCATTCACTACCTATGTAAATGAGACAACAAACACTACTGCTCAAAGAGTAAATAATGTTTATTAAGAACAGATGAGACATGGGATTTTTTGTTTGATTTCTATTGTAAGTGTGTTCTATAAATTAAGTGGGTAGTAGATAAAACAGACCGATTTCCTTTGCTATAAAAAAAACTTTATTAAAGTTTTTTTTTTGCAATGACTGACTGACTGAATCATAATCAACATATCACAGTCAATTTTTTCATTGCACTGTAGATATCTCCGCTCGCACTGACAAAGGTTATCTGGTAGACAATTGTCTATTTGCATTGGACAAATAGACAAAAAGAAATAGATATTTTGACTTCTTCTTCTTTTGTTAAATGGCCTCAGATGTCATAACATAATTCTGCCAATGTCTAGTAGTAAATTCTTGAAGTTTTTGCATCAAAATACAATGGTGTTCTACAATGTGACGCTTTCTTGGAGTATTTGGTGGCAATTCACCCGGTCACGTCACAATATGAGCGTTTTCACGGCGTGGGATAACAAAAATACTGCTTCCGTAGCCTCATATAGAGTGAATTTTAATTTTTCCACAATTACTCACATAAAATTACGCAAAATAACACCAATTTTACACAATAATAACCACTAAACTAATTAAGGAAAGGGATAAAAATCATCTCAACCTTCCCGGGCAAAAGCGCGCCAAAACACCCCAAAATCTCCTGTTTAATTATTCTACCTGTATAATCTATGTCATTGTACAAACATAGTGGTCGTGCGCAGCTGGAGTTAGCCGTGGCTGGTGAATGACCAACGACCATGTTCAGTTCCAAAGTCCCATTGTTTTTGGTAGGCGTTCGAAATTTAAAGTTCATTTTATCGTGAATTCTGTTACGTGGTTGAAATTTTAAAACTATTTTAACCATAAATGCCTACTTGCTCAATTCCTTATAGCGCCTTCTCGATAATGGTTGATGGTTACTCGAATCATCAATCATATTTTATTTCAATAGATAAATATTTTAAAAATAATAAACCGCTGAAAAAACACGAAATATTGAAAACTTTAAACCAAATTAAAGAGTGGTAGGCAGACTGTTTATAGTCATTAGCCCAGTTTAATGTCCTGAGATAGTGACCCACAAAGTGGCCGGTACAGTGGAGGTGAACGATGCCTGTGGACGTCTCTGTGGTATCGTTATCTCCGTTCATTGACCGCACAAACTAGATTGAATATACTTTGAATATTAATATATTTAACATCGATTTAAGTCGAAATGAACCATGAAATAAGATTCCTATGTATCTACCTAATTAACATAATATATACGAAAGTATTATAATCATTTTAAAATGACAGGCATTTCAACTAAATCAGCCGGAAGAGATTTATTAGCGCTCACATACGTCTCGCTGTCATTTGCTTATCTATGTATTAAGAGCACTTTATCCACCTCAATTTATATTATATGCAAGTGGAAATATAATGATAACTCTTTTATTTTATAGTATCTTCTATAGGGTGGAGAGTGCGAGCCTGGAGGGAAAGTATCCTATGTTTTTTAATGTTAAGCTAAATGCCTAATGTTGAACTAGACTGCGGGCCGTGAACTGCTTTTACACAGAAAGCTTTCGTTATGCCCGGATTTTTTTTTACGTGGGGGAAATCTTTCTTTCCCTCTCGGGGAAGACGACGAGGTTATGTCGGATTCCCCGGTACTCCCCAATACCGGACGAGAAGACAGCCATAAGAAACTCGTCAATTATAGCCTGTGTATAGTAAAGTGGACGCGACTACTGCTTGTAGAGATTTATCTATAGTAGCAATTGTTTCCACTCATGGACCGTGGATTCATTGTCACATGCCGAACTACAATTTAAAAAAAAGATATATCACACTTCGCGTGAAGTTTATTCTAGCACAGGGCATCTCATCAAGCCGGTATAGAGGACGCGACTGCTATCTGAAGTTTCCCTTCTCTGACAGCAGTTGCCTTCGTTCATGGATCGCACTCTAGCTTAACATCAGGCGAAGTGCGGTCACACGACGTGCTTAAATTTAAAAACGAGTGTGGTAAACTTTTATTCATAAATGTATCCCAAAATAATAAAAAACACTATCATCTTGCTCTAATAGGCAACAAAATGGCGTCCATTGTTCCATTAGAAGCAACACCTATCATTAAAATCTGTAATTAATATATTCCCGAGGGAAGGAATGTTGATCCATTTTTCCAACGTTAATAATATCACGTTTTCAAATGGACTTTGTGAGTTTGAGACTAAGGATTTTTAAAACATAATATGTAAAATATATTTATAGTAAATATTGATTTACTGTGGCAAAACCATTGTTTATACAGAGTGAATTTTTCAAGTGGGCTTTCATGGCCAAATCCTAAACTATATAAGAGATATCGAAAAATGCTGAAAGGAGTCTCGATGCCGATTTTGATGAAAACTAAAACTGCATTATTAGATTTTTGATAAATCCATTTTCCCGGCCAGGAATCGAACCTGTTGATTTTGAGAAAAAAATAAACACTCTGTATTATTGCACCATTCGATAGTGTTCCTGATAAGGATCAAATTCTGGGAAGTAATGATATACGGCAAACCAAAGAAAAGTGTTGATTTTTAACAAATTGTCTCTTATTTCCATGTATTTATACATTACCGGTACATTGACAACATTTATTATGTATGATGATTGATTGAAAATCACTTTGCCAACTTTATTTCAACAGATTATAGTATATTTCGGAATTAGCTATAAAACATATAGTATTTTACAGATAAACTAAAATAATATAAAAATAAATATGAGCGGCCGTGGTCTAGCGGTAAGACGCGAGAACTCACGATCGATGAGACCCGCGTTCGAACCTCGCTAATTCTGCCCAATGTAACTTTGTTATATGTACTTTGGTCGCTGATTAAAGAGTGGTAGGCAGACTGATGATGGTTATTAGCCCAATCTGCCGTGTTGGGGTAGTACCACCACTTTCGAATGTAACACCTGTAACACCTTGTCGAATTCGGGAATAGTTTCAAATTAGCCAGGTATAGCGAGAGGAGTGTGCACTGTCAATCTGGATGGTACATGCTCGTCTCCTCGAGCCGGCATAGAGGAGGCGACTGCTGCCCATAGAGATTTCTGTGTGGTAGCCGTTGTAGCCATTCGTGGACCGCACTCTAGCTTTACATCATATGTCGAGCTACAATAATAAAAAATGTACTTAAATTGGTTTATTTACTAAAAACAATGTGAAACTAAACATGAAATCAGTTTTAAGATACTTTTACCGTGCGACTCTGAATTGTGTCGCGTGGGCGTTAACGACCGATTTAGCGTATCACAATAAAATGTTTCAATTTTTAACTGTTTTTTTTTCTTCTTAAACTAAATTATTTATTGTATTTCTTGTGTGGTCACGACACGCGATAAAAACTTTATTCTGTGTATTTTTAGTCGGTTCGTTTTGAGTGTGGGTGTTATAATTATGTTTGTTAAGAGGAACAGGAAGTTGTCAAACTACAATAAAAAAAAGTTATTTATTGTAACTCGGCACGACAAAACTCCGTCTCATCTCAATTAAGTTAGAGTGCGATTCATAAACGGAAAATTAATTCCCACAGTCGCCTCCGCTATACCGGCTTAAGAAGACGATTATTCTAGATCATGCAGGACGTATGTACTATCAAGAGCAGGGGAGCAATCCCACCTTAAGGACAAATGTTACTTGGATATTTTTATGTTTCTCTCAGTTCCTACTTTAAATATAACTTATGTTTACGTTGCTATGACAACTGACGTGTGTACATTCGTTTTTCCCTCATAACATTGACAACTAAATGACGTGCTATATGTAAAAAACATATAGAAACATTGACAACAATATTGATCTCCTTTACTTGTAATGCAATCAGAAAGAGAAGGCAACTGTAATATTCCGATTAACGATTTTGAAAAAAAACTGGGACTGCTCCCCTGCTCTTCACAGTATGTACATGCAAAAATATTTAGGTACGATTTTTATTGATAATTCAGACCGGTATCAATGTATCTTGCATGTATACAATGCAATAATACCTCTGCCTACTCCATTCGTGAAGTATTCAAATAGGAGTAAAGTACCGGTGTTATCCAGAAGAGCGGTCGACGTCCGCGAGTTTTTTGCCCTGACAATGAGGCCGTGTGTCTGCATTTTTTGGTACCAGATGGCGCGGATGCGAACCGAGGACACGTTGAATTCAATTATAACTGAGACGAGATATTTATGTTTGTTGCTCATAAAGGAAAGTTGACAATTACAGATGTAAATTTTATTAATAATTTTGCATTGTGAAGATTTCTGAAAACTGTTTCAAGTCAAAAATCGCATCCTATAAACACGGGTACATCAGTTAATTTCTATCTACTTATCTTAATCTCTATTATTCTAGCTACTACATTTGACAACACTTCGCTTAATGTAAGGTTAGAGTGCGGTCCACGAGCGGAGACAACTGCTACCACAGATAAATCGCTATGCCGGCCTGAGGAGACGAGCACCAACAGTGCACCCGAAACGCGACAAAGTCACTTCACGGGTGTTACATTCGAAAGTGGTGGTACTACCCCAGGACGACAGACTGTGCTAATAACCATCATCAGTCTACCTACCACTCTTTAAAAGTGCCTATAGGCACTGAGCGACCAAAGTTACTTTAGTACCGGTCAGAATTTAGCGAGGTTCGAACACGGGCCTCATCGATCGTGAGACCACGGCCGCTATAACCGCTAAGCCGCTAATTATGCAAAAAAACATTACTTCCTTTTGTAGAAATTTTATATTTTGTGTAATGATCAAATAACTTTATAAATATATGGCGAGATGAGTGTGAACTGTCAATCTGGATGGTGCATTTTCGTCTTCGCAAGCCGGCATAGCAGAGGCGACTGCTGCCTACAGGCATTTATTATCTACTAAATTCTAGACCTAGACCTAGAGGTAGGTAACGTGATAAAATGAGCAAGTAAGTTCACAAGGGCGGTACCCGTGTTCGAATCTCTCAAAAATCTCGTGCAGTACCAATGTAACTATCTAACTTATACACATAAGTGCCTAGTATCTTAATACCTATATCAGGTAGCAGATATTCTCAAAATCGTAGCATTATAACCAATTTATACGCGTTACAGAAGGCAAAACCTACGTTTTTTAAAACCTAAACCTTTCAAAACAAAGGCTCAACTCCATTCAGCCAAGCAAAGTAATTTAAACCCTCATCATCTTACAAATTAACAAATAAAAAACCATCCAGTTTAAAATAAGGCTTCTTTGAAAATGGACGCAAGGAATGTTCGCCTGGGGCTATTCGGGACCTGTCTACCCAACTATACGCGCCGTAATAATAAAATTAAGGGCTGTCACGACTAGCAAGTATTTCCTTGAGCGTTACATAACAATAATATTCAGGCTTTGAAAATTTAAGAAAATAACAAAGCGCCCTAAAGTCTTCAATAATGTTTAATTTTCTTTTCTCAATTAATTTAATAATGGAGCGGAATCTTGACTAAAACCAGCTCAGTTGTTTTTTTGGAGGGAAAATAAAAACTATTACGTTTTTTTATTATTTAAATAATCTTACCAAAGTTGCATGAATGTTCATGAATACCTAATTAATAGATAAGATCTATCATTATCACAAATTAACATTCGAAGAAGATTAAGTAAATTCAAGACAGACATCGTATCTCCAGACCCTCGTCAAAAACCTAAATATTTTCATATTTCCAATCATGACGCGAAGGAGGATGGCAATAATGGTTTTTATTACGTCATAAGTGCATTTTATGATTAAAACATTACGAGGGTGCTCACAAATCAATTCCCATAACGCATAAAGAATAAATAAATATATTAACAACGTACCTTCATATAAACCAATGAGAAAATTCCAGTATACAATGGTTGTATTACTTCATGAACATAATCATTTTTTTACAACACAATCATTCGCACTAACTACACTTTCATTAAACACACGCACTTATCCAATAAACACATTTAAATCTGTATTTATTACAATAGAAAACAATTAATTAATTTAAATTTTTTTAAAGTAGTTTTAACATAGTTTTGTTTTTAATTTCACGTATTTTACATTGTTCGGCGCGACGTCAAACACGTTCAGAATACAATGCGTCACTGCGCGAGCGACCATCCAAAGCTCGGTCTTCTATTCCACTCGCTCCATTAAGGCTTCAGTTCGTCCGCATCTGCAAGCGAAAGAGATAGCTACATTGAAGGTTGTACATAAATGAAAGTTTTTCGTGATTTGCATGCATGCTACCAATTCAGTTTAATGAAAAATATCTTATTAAGTTAGTTGTTGTCGTTTCGTGTAATTTTTGTTTATCGTTGCGTTGGCCCGGGGCTTCAAGTGCATTTCCAGATATATTTTAATTTTTAATACACGTTAGAAAGGCTCGATATTTGTGTGGTTTTCTAACAGCAAACTGTCAAACGTGCTACACTGTAAATATTAATTGTATAGGTGTTAAAACATAGACGCGTTCGCAACGTAACAACGTTTAATATGCCGTAATATTTGCCGTGTAAACATTGAACTAATACTAACAGTTTCTGCCTACACCAATTCATATCATGTACATTTATATTTCTATTTAATAATATGCATTTGTTATTAAAATATATGGTATAAAAAGGTTGTAAAGGGCTTTATTTAAAAATAACTTTTTCTTGTACCGCTCTTGAAACTCATTCGTTGAAACGATATAAAATAAAAACAATAATAAACAATTAATATATAAATGTACATTATGTAGACGTAGAAATTTTGAACAAAGATAAACTAGGGATGTAATTTTTACAGCAGATGCCTAAGAGGTATATTTTACAGAATATGCAGAAATCTAGAGAACTCGCTGGCTGATGCTCTACTTTCTGCCTAGTCCAATATGACATATGGGCGTGAGATTATAGGTAAATGGATATTAACATACGTTAAAAATTGTAACATAAAAACCTTAACAACTTTTAAAACTAAATTGAAACTCGTTCGCAATTATTCTTAACTACAACTCGCTATTAATTTATATCGAGTTAGAATAGTAACAGTGCAGCTTTGCAACATGTCCACACACCGGCCGTAATTATTCTGAATTAAATTCTATGACAGCGACTAAATGCCAACGGAGGGGCTCAATTAATTGTTTTACTATTCATACTGCTATAAAACAGAAGCTATTTATATTTTAACACACACACACACACAAAATCCTTCCCATACTATGTTTTATTACAGTAACTCGACATTTATTATGATGACAATTCGCCTGATGTTAATTAAGCTTTCGAATTTAACACCCGCGAAGTAACCTTCGGGGTCAGGTTGGTTGTACACGGCTCGAGGGTTAAATGGGCATCATGTAGCTCGACAGTGCTCTTCACATTATACCTGGCTACTACCGAATTAAACCTGAAACGCGACATAGTCAATTAGTCATTTCAAGTGTGTGTAACGTGGCACTGCCCCAGGCCGGCAGACTGAGCTAATAACCATCATCAGTCTGCCTACCATTTCTTGATATAAGAATTATAATAATAAACACACAGGTTAGATGCCCTATACCATGACAAAGTTCTGATTAAACACAATTGCTGACGTCATCAGGAGCTTTTGTTTCGGAAACTTATCGAGCGTGCTTTATGTACAGGATGTACTTCCTGCTTAACGTTACCTCGTACAAAATAGCATAGGGGTTGCATTACATTTTTATTTAAGTGTATACCACATTACAATGATGTTAAGATAGAGTGCGGTACATAAACAGAACACAACGGTTCCCACAGAGATATTTCTGCAGACGATAGTCGCCTCCGCTATGTCGGTTTAAGTAGATGATCATCACCAGGTTGACAGTGTTTGAATATCGTGTTATTGTAGTCCTTTTTCAGTTTTAATCAGTAACTATACACTAACGAGTCTAAAAAGAAATGTATAAAAACTACAGGATATAGAGTTTTGCCTGGTTTTTCTTTTTTATTATATATGTCACATAAGAAAAAAAAATTGTAAATTGTAAATCAATTTTAAAAGCAGTTTTTCTCATCGAATTTTTTTTTATAATACATTACATTTGCAAAATCACAATCTAAATAAAACATGGTAATTTCTTTTTTTAGTTCAATGTCAAAGTAATAGTGTTTTATTTTGCGTGTCTACGGGCTGTCATTGTTGGAGCAATCGCATGGTCAAGGTGATAGGTAGCTATAGGGCCCTTAAGTGAGTTCCTAGAATATCCCTCATAGTTAATGTTGATCAATTTAATAACACGGAGTAAAATTGCGCGAGTGATATTGCAGAGTGGTTAAATTCAAATTATACGAAATGGTGTGTCGCGCCGGTTATAATGTTTGATACAATTATTGCCAATAAAATTCTTGTTTATGGTCATATCCGGAATTAGATTTCCACTATTTCTAGAATAATAATTTTTTATTTACTTTTATCAAGATAAATGTATACCGTCGGAATTGAATCCGCTACTTCCGAGCTACACTACACATACTCGTAAAAGTGGTGGGACTAAGCAGCAGTCCACAATTCTCTCGTTAAAACAGGCAACATAAAAACTTAATAATTATTATGTAATTGTATTTATCGTTGAATTATAAATTCAATTCACGTATTCTCCTTATATGCCTTGTCAACTCGTATAGATATCCGCAAGAGAAACGTGACACAATGTTGTTGTATGAAACTACTACTACTTTTAATGCACTTACTTACCAAAGAGAATAAAAATAAATTACCTATATGTTTATACACACAAGAATAACACCAACATTATCTATGTTTCTCGCGGGAATCGAACCCGTAACCTCCGCGTGACATCAGGCATCCCGACCACTGCAGAGGCAGTTGTGTATTTCTCAAACATCACATAATGAAGCGATTAATTATAATTAAATGGCTATAAGTATGAAAAATAAAATTATAAATCATGTTCCTACATAATCTTATTAAATTTTTGAGCAAATCCACTAATTGGTTTGGTTACATTTTATTATCGTCAACAAATCATGCATAATTCCCTTAAATCCAAGGTTTTTATTTATTATTTTCTCACACCGCGGGCGGTATCAAAGTTCAAACGGCCACGCCTAAATATACCTTAATTCCACCCAATAAAGATTAAAGTAATGTATTCGATATGAGGCCGCCTTTGAGATTAAGCATTTAATTAATTTAAAATCCAACATATGCATATTAACCGTTCATTAATAAACAGCAGGCGATAACGACTTTATTCGTGTGGATTTTAATTGTTACTTAATTATTTTACATTTCTAAATTTGCCACCAACAAGACCATTTAAGATTCCATATACTAGTATTACGTATTTCATTATTAGCTTATTTATTTACAACCAAACATTTAAGATTTATTTTTAAAAGATACCAGCTGTCCCGGCAACCTTCGTACCGCCTCTGAATCAATAAATAAAAAAGCATTTCTGAACGACTTTTAAATTTAATTGATTTCTAAACGACGACACGAACATCAAATGTTTGGAATAGTTTCTAAGGGAAAGCGAAAATGTTGTTTTTACTATATTCCAAGCATTTTTTTCATATTTACTCACCTTTTAAACGTTTTTTAGACTTCCACAAATAATTCAAAATCAAAATTAGCCAAATCAGTCCAGCCGTTCTCGAGTTTTAGCGAGACTAACGAACAGCAATTGATTTTTATTATATAGATGGAGCAAATGTTAATAAACTCTAGTGAAAGTTGGATATATTTTTCATAACTATTCCTGAAGAAAATAGATTTGTAGTAGTCGCGATAACTGGTACTCCTTAATGTGGAATTAGTAATCAAATAATGTAAACGAGGCGAGGAAGGTTTGGGTATTATTTCGGAAAAGTAACATTTCTCATAGACTAGACTGTATGTTGTTTAAATTACTTTTTTGATAGAACTCCCTAACCATTTAGAACCTAATCAATTATTTGCCGGAATTTTGGACATTAAACAAAAACATAATTAATTAGCACAATAATTTAATTTAAAAAAAAATCGACGCATATTTTTTTTTTCTTTTTGTTTTATATGGCGTTATAACGATTTGCCGATTTTGCAAACAGTCAAGTCTCAGTCATGTCAAAAATTATTCCAGTAAAGTGGTAGAATCTTTACTGAAACTTCCTAGGGAGTTTTGGAGGGAAAATGGAAACACAGGTTCTCTTCTTTAGAATTGTTTGCGCACACTCACGCACATTCACGAACACTTAATGGTTAATAAT
This sequence comes from Tinea pellionella, assembly GCA_948150575.1. Classification (NCBI taxonomy): domain Eukaryota; kingdom Metazoa; phylum Arthropoda; class Insecta; order Lepidoptera; family Tineidae; genus Tinea; species Tinea pellionella. Next base: position 8,276,933 of record OX411260.1, read on the forward strand.
CCACCATTATTACACATTAACACTCGAAGAAACACAAGTTTAGGAAAATAATTCAAAACAGATAACCTGACGTATCAAGATGGCCGCGAAAAACTAAATCGTTATTCATAGTCCAATCAATGAACAAAAAAGTGGAGAAAATTCTAAGCCGGACAAAAAAAAAATAGTCGTCGTCATTGAGATATATATCTCAATGGTCGTCGTACGGTTATCAACCCTAAACATTAAATGACAGTGGAAGAAAATTGTAAAAGATGATATTAGCAGCTGTCTAAATTACAACTTACCTATACTTATCCGTTATATTGTTAATTTATCTTAAAGGTCACCAATAACAAAGTATAGGGTAAAGCTTCATTTGCTCTAGAAAAATTATGTCATAGACTAGCTCTTCGATATTGTAAAATTAACCGTTACCCGCAACTTCGCATGCTTGTAATTTGTGTTTAACTTGAGAAATAATTAGTCTTCATGCAAACTATCATCCCCTATTTTATCCTCTTCATTTCAAGATTAAGAGGGGAAATTAGTAAACCTAACCTAACAGAACTCTACTCACTAAAGTGATCGATACGGTCGACAGTTTCAACCACATTACAACTACTGTTTTGTGGTCGGAAAGCCAATCCTACGATAAAACTAATCTCCTCGCCAAATATTGAAATATTTCAGCGCTTTAAGCGATGACAGACGAAATTACATTCACATAGTATAAGAAGTTAAATGAGATGGTATAAGTTCTTTCAACTAAAATGGCTCTCAAACTGTTGAAGGCCGTCTGATGTTTTTGGCAGGAAACTAAAAGAATGCACGCTGTGTTACGACCACAACGACCTCGTTCTAACAAATATATTTCCCAATCTACTGTGTACTGAAATGGTTCGTAAATATTGTACACATTTTTTTTATTGTAGTTCGGCATATAACACTTCGCCTGATAAAAAAAATGGAATGCGGTCCATGAACGGAAACAACTGCTACTACAGATAAATGTCTACAGGGAGCAGTCACCTCCGCTATGCTGGCTTGAGGATATGAGCATGTACCATCTAGATTAAAAGTACACACTCCTCTCGTTATACCTGGCTACTTCCAAACTGTTCCCGAAACACGATAAGGTCACTTTACGGGTGTTACATCCGAAAGTGGTGGTACTACCCCAGGACAAATACCCATCATAAGTCTGCCTACCATTTTTTTAACAGTATCTATAGGCTTTGAGTGACCATAACTGTACATATAACACAGTTACATTGGTGACGGTCGGAATTTAGTGAGATTTGAACACGGGTCTCATCGATCGTGAGCCCACGCGTCCTAGACCACGGCCGCTCGATTCTTGTTCAGTAATCTCTGCGAAGGCGTACTAAATAATGTCAGGTCGTCTCTGCGTAGTGGTATCTATCCGTAATGAACCGTTGGCATCCCAGTTTTATAGAGAATCTCAAAACAATGATATCTTCATCCATCCAACAAATGTGAGAATTCTTTCGTGTATTTCTTGCTAGACTGTTAGGAATGGTACGTATTTTAGCTGCAGCAGTTCGTTGAGGAAGTAGTCGCCCCCGCTATGCTGGCTAGGGGAAAGGAAAACGCACCGTTCAGGTCTCCTTATACCTTCTACAAGTTTATTTTGTATCAGGACTAGGAAGGACATTTAAAATCCTAATAATTCTTAAACCGTAAATCAAAACAATCTTTGATATCTAAAAAAACGTAAAAGAAATGAGCCTAGTGGACGCGAGGCATAACAGTTGACGCGTAAACATACAGCAATTATAGTTAGATAGTTAATTGTCGTGTAATATAAACACTAACATTAATTGCACAGTAGAAGTTATTCAGACAGGTTAGTTGCATGTTTGAATCTGTGTATTTTACCATTATCTATCATCGCACGAGGGCCCACTGTCCACAGAGCGCTCTGCATACGAGCGGCCGTGGCCCGGCAGTTGAAGGCGTGGGAGAGAGTGGAGACCACTTTTTTTTTATTGTAGCTCGACATGTGACAACACTCCGCCTGATGTAAAGCTAGAGTGCGGTCCATGAATGGAAACAACTGCTACCACAGATAAATCTGGCTGCAGTCACCTCCACTAGAGCATGTACCATCTAGATTGACAGTGCACACTCCTCTCTTATACCTGGTTACTTTCAAACTATCCTCGAAACGCGACCCCTTTTTAAAACTCACAAAATTATGACACATTAAAATTCGTCCCTAGATAATTTTAAAATTCTTTGTATGCAAACTGGAGAAGTTACGCAAGTGCCTTCGTGCATCGTGCAATCGCACACATCGGCCGTGTGGACGCGTACCTCAAATGGGTGATTAGAGAGAAATAAGAGAATGGTTTTCCCTCCAAAACTTCGTAGGAAGTTTCAGTAAAGATTCTACTACTTTACTGAAGCTATTATTGACTTGACTGGGGCTCGAACTGATTGTTTAGTGTGATGAACGAATGATTAGTGATGCACGATAATATTTAATTTGACAGCGGCAAATTTTTATAATGCCATATAAAACTAAAATAAGTAAACAAATTACTAATGACGGAAATGGTTTTTTGGCGGCCATCTTGAGACATCAGGTTATCTGTCTTGAATTATTTTCCTAAACTTGTGTTTCTTCGAGTGTTAATTTGTAACAATGGTGGATTATTAACCATTAAGTGTTTGTTAACGTGCGTGAGTGTGGGCAAAGAATTCAAAAGAAGAGAACCTGTGTTTCTATTTTCCCTCCGAAACTCCGTAGGATTTCAGTAATGATTCTGCCACTTTACTGGAACAATTTTTGACTTGACTGAGACTTGACCTGACTGTTTAGTGTGATGAATGAATGACTCGTGATGTACTATATTGTTAACTTGATGCAAAAATATTTACTTTGACACTGGCAAATTGTTATAATGCCATATAAAACAAAAAAATGATAGAAATAGATGGATTAGAAAACTATTATATAAAATTTATTTAGAAGTCATATAGAATTTATTCGTAGAGTAACTGGCGCTGTATGTGGAGTTATGGCGGAGTTGTTGTATTATGGTTGTTGCGTGTGTTGAGATTTAATAATGATAATGGTTAAATTAATTAATATAATAATAATAATAATAATAATAATCTTTATTGAGACAGTAAAAATATTATTTAAAAATAGACTCTTTGGCATCCGTGCTAGGTAAAGGAAACCTGTGTTACGGATGCCATTACATTAGAGTGATCCCAGCTGTACAATTATTACTACTAAATAAAACAATATATATAAAATAAAATATTAAATATAATAAATAGTTATATGATACAAAGATAATATTTAATATAATAAATATAGATACATAACATGTTTCAAAATTAAATAGAATACATAATTATATACAATATACATACTAGCTAACATGCACCATCAGTTCTTCTGTTGTCTCATAACTGTAAGTCAGTAAAAGTTTAATCACATCCTTTCTGCACCTATACTTTGTAAGTGGAAGAATAGTTATAATGCTGCTAATTTTATTATATAGATCAGGGCCCAGATAGCAGAGCTGCCTATGCGCAAATATAGATTTGAAGAAGACTGTGTTCATTATTAAATCTTTACGCCTTTTTTTGTAATGATTTGAGCTAATCTGGTGAACTTTTGTGTGCTGATACAATATGCATTTAAGGACGTATATTTGCCGAACAGTGAGCACACTTGTGTCAGTATATATGCGCGACGTGGGATAACGGAGGGGCTTTTTTAACAGGGTCTTCAGAACTGCTCTTTGGGTTCGCTCCACTTGAAGAAGATATGACTTAAAAGTTCCACCCCAGACAACAATACAGTAGGACAGCAATGACTGACACAACGCATAGTAAGTCGTCCTTAACAGACGCGGGTCTGCAATTTCTCTGATCCTTCTGAAGATGACAATTAGTTTTCGTACCCTAGAGGACAGGCTAGTGATATGGTGGTGCCAGTTCAACCGATCATCCACATGTACTCCTAGGTATTTGACCACTGATACTCTCTCTAACCGCTCACAAGAACAGGTGCCAGAAGCACCACAACGATGCGCCGATAAACTCAAATTAGCATCATTGGGGCGATCCCTATTTGACTTGGTAAATGTCATATATTTGCTTTTCGTCACATTTAGTGTCAACCTATTCGCTTGGAACCACAACATTACAGTTTTCAGGCCTTGTTCTGCGATACGATAAGCGTCATACCACGTATTTCCATAGAAGAGAAGAGCTGTGTCGTCGGCAAAGGCTGTAATTTTGCCTTGATTTAGTTTCAGCTCGCATAAATCATTCACGTAAATCAAAAACAGACTCGGTCCGATTATACTTCCCTGAGGAATTCCTGTGGAGATGCGTGCCTCATCACTGACAATCTCACCTATTTTCACTCGCTGCTTTCTATCAGTTAAATAGGAGGTAAACAGGTTTAAAGTTTTATCTCTTATTCCGATATGTTCTAGTTTGTAAAGTAGGATTGGGATAGATACCGCATCAAAAGCTTTCGCTACATCCAGGAATACACCTATACACTTTTTGCCATTATCTAGATTTCGCACAAGATAATTAGTTACTGAAGCAACAGCGTCATCTGTACCTTTGCCAGATATAAAACCATATTGATTGTTGGAAAGTAAGTTAAATTTTTTGAGATATCCAATGAGGCGCTTGTTCATCAGTCGTTCAAGTATCTTAGACAATGACGTCAATATAGAAATTGGGCGATAGTTGCCAACTGTGTCTCTATCCCCACCCTTATGAAGCGGTATTATCAGAGCAGTTTTGAATGAGTCTGGAAAAACACCTGTCGAGAAGCTCAAATTACAGAGGTGAGTGATAGGTGGGACAAGTACATGTTTTGCTAATTTTAGAATCTTTGTTGGAATATTATCAACACCACAAGCCTTATCGCTCTTTAGGTTTAAGATAGTCGACTGGACTTCAGCATAATCTGTATCAGCAAGACCCATGGATTTATGAAAACTGTTTATCTTAGGAAATGTCGACTTATCAGTGTCGTCTGTGAACAACTTGGCTAAAGACGGTCCAACGTTCACAAAAAAGTTATTCACTTTATTAATTGAATCCATTTCATTGCCCGGGGTGTTTGAAATAAGTGACTGGCTTGCATTGAAATCGCTTCGTAGACCGGTACTGGTAAGTTCTTTAATAATTTTCCAAGTCTTCTTCGAGTCACGACCTGCTTTCTTTAATTCATTTCTCTCATACTCATTTTTAACTTTTTTTATGATTTTGCAGCAGAAGTTCCTATATCTCTGGTAAGTAATTTTTAATGTATTATTGTTTGGATCCTTAACACTATTTTTATGCAATCTATCTCTATTACGTAAACATCTCAGGAGACCTGAAGACATCCAAGGTTTAATTTTATATTTACGATTAGAGACCTTTTTTGATGCTGTGTGTGTATTAATTGCTGTTGTTAACTTGCTTACTAGTTCATTAGTTGCGTCATTAACATCATTCATGTGCATAATTTTGTCAAAATCCATTTCCTCTAGTTCTATAAGTAATTTCTCGTAGTCAATAGTTGTAAGGTAGTGAGGCTTGCTGTAATTAGATTTTGCTTTTTCAAGGCAAAAAAACACAGGGAAGTGATCCGTTAGAGTAGCTCGTAACAGTATAGTTGTCGACGGTAGACTGCTCTTTAGCATGACGTGGTCCAGACATGATTCACCTCGAGTTGGAAAGGAGTGTGTCGGTTGGATTCCGTGCATAGCCAGCATATTTAAATACTCATGGCACTGAGAACTGCTACCCATATCTCTAATGTTAAGATTAATATCACCTGTGACAATGATATTAGAATAGTTCACCAACCTACACAATAAAGCATTAAGAGAGGAGATAAAATTACCACAATCCACAGTTGAGGGTGAGCGATAAATAGCTACTACAGCAGCTTCACTACCAATCGTAAGTAACAGACAGTTAGCGTCATTGAATTCGGGCTCATAAACGCTAATATCTTTGATGCCTCTCTTTGCATAAATGACGACACCATCATTTTGCTTATTATTGCTTATTGTGTAATAAGAATTATAAGACGAGAGACGGGGTATGTGTGGCGAGTTCTTGAGCCAACATTCGGTAAGTACTAAAATGTCAATATCAATATTAAGACGCACCAATAAAGTCTCAATTTGTGAAATGTTGCAATTTATACTCCTTATGTTTTGACAGATAAGTGTGAGTTCATTCCCAGTATTAGCAATATAATTAGCACAATCTTCCGCTTCACATTGGTATGTATTTGAAATTTTTAATAAATCTAAATCATTAATAATATTTAAAACCTTATTATCCATTTTTGAAAAATAAATTAATGAAAACGACACCTGAAATAATGAGCAAAATTAGCAATATTCTAGTTAGGTTACTTGACAGACACTGAGTGATGTTACGGCAAAGTATATTAACTATTGCAAAATAATATATTTGTATATAACTGAACTGAAAGAGCAACATGTATATTTTAATTGTTGTTATTTGTATAGATTTGTGTATTAGTATTATTAAATTTAGGTTAAGGTTATTTAAAATATAAATAAAAGTAGTATAATTATGTATTTCATAAGAATATTTAATATTATTATTAATAGTTTGGTATATTTTAGTAGGTATATTTATTAGGTAATTATAATAAGAGTAGTATATAAGTATGTAATAAATATTAAAAGATAAGTATAGTCATTTTCCGATTCCTTCCAAGTCCATAACAGAGTTGACACGCAGGGCGGCAGCATTATCTTTCTTTTTCAGGTATACAATTCCATGTGAGGTCCAGCAGTACGAATACGAGTGCAACTTTGCAAATTCTCTTGCCTGGTAATATAATTTCTTAGTTTTAAGAGTAAGATTCTCCGAGACAAACACAGGCTGCGGGGGACCTTCCAAGTTAAGATGTTTTGTTGATAATTTATCCTTATGTGATCTATTTAGTTGTTTAACTGCGGCGATAACTTTTTCTTTCATTAATGCAGTAGTGAAATCCACTATGATGGGTTTATTTGTGGGAGATTTTGTGTTATATCTGTAGACATCTTTAATATCAGACTGGTTAATAGGCACATTGAGAGACCTGCCTGCATTAATTACTGTCTCAGACAGCTGCACTTTAGTTTCTTGCTTACTTACAGGAACATTGCGAATCTCCAAACTAGTAGATTTTGAAGTACGATCCATGTTGTCCAATTTAGCTTCAAGTTGTTGGATGTAGGCTAAGTTAACTTTCGACTCCTGCTCCATTTTTTCTACCTTTGCTTTCAGACCCTCGTACATTGATGATATAAACTCAATTGATTGTAGAATATCACAATTTTGTTGCTTTATATCCTGGAAATTCTTCATGAGAATGTCGAGTTTTTTATCTTGTTGGACGGACCATGACTCAAACATGCTCTGTAATTCGCAGGTCATAGAATCCATTCCTTTGTTCTCATCACCAGCTTTATGGATGCGCTTACGTTTCAATCTGTCAAATGCGTTTACTTTTAATTCTCCAATATCTCTCAAATTTGGCTCAGAATCGGAATGTGAAACGACAGATTTTGACGGAGAACGTAACATTTTAAAATTGTAGAAAAAGTCTTCAAACGTTTCAGTTTTTGTCCATGAACAGTAGATACAATTTTATTGCAATTGCTTACTCGTATATCGCATTACTACTAATGCATTATACCATTTTAATTTATTTGCAAATGTTATTGACCACATGTTTGGAAGTAGATAGATCCATGATTGCATTTTTTAAATTTTATTTTCTCAAAAATTTTAGAGCGTATTTTTTTTACAGAAATGTCTGCAGGCAACAGCTGTGTTGTCTAGATTCAAATTAATTTATTTATACAAGGAGGCTGATTTTCAGCACTTTTGTACGTCAACAATTACAATAATGAAAAGTTCAAACAATAATCGATATTACAAAATGATAATAGCTGCTAGTAAGTAGTAATAGTAGAGAGGCATTGTCGACTGTTGACAAAAAAAATTAAGAAGGCAAATAAGAAAACAAAACAAATTTAAGAATAAGAATTAGAAGACAAAATCATGGTTCTTTTTTTTTTTTTTTTTATATGCTTAATAGGCAAACGTTTGACCGCACCCTGCCTGATGTTAAGCAGTGATGCGGTAAGATGGAGCACGCTTGCCTATGAGGTACCTGTTTACCCTTAATTTGAAGAGGCCCATATTGTACTTCTCGGGAAACACAGACACCGGGAGAGAGTTCCACAGTTTCGCAGTACGCACGAGGAACGTGTTGTCAAAACGCCTCGTACGCACTTTTGGAACTTGGACCATAAATGGATGGTACCTCTCCGGGTGTCTGGACGTCCGATAAAGGCGTCAAAGGCGCTTGTTATGTATATTATTAAACGATGAAATAACACAATTATTTTTTATACGTACGGCTATAATAAAAATGTAGAGAATTGTAGTCGTGAATTATTTCTATTTATAGCGTAAATTCCCGTAAATTTGTAAATTGTGTGAAGTAATTAAATATAACAAAAGTGTTCACGCATCATAAACGTTTATTATTTTAAGTGCAAAATATTTATTGCGCTTTCTATGCGATAACTGGTTTTTGTGTTGCGTTCGTCATGGCATGGTGCGAGTGGCTTTCACTGACGCACGCGCCGTATAGTGCGACGACAAACCTACACAATAGCTACGTCTAACTCAATGAATATCATTTGCATTAGGTATAGACGATTCTTGACGCCTGAGGCTGACAACTCAATTTTGACTTAAGTAAGGTCGTGAACGTAACGACGACCTTACGTTTTATGTATTGGTAACACCGTAGTAATAGTCTGTGAAGTGTTCTAGGCAGTAGCAGACTAAGGTTAAAGCGGGCCCTAGGGGACATTGAAATTCCGGGCCTATTTTCAGTCAGGACACATGCTTTGCGTTTGGTAGTTTGGTTTGAAAGCATACAGTATAGTTCTATTTAATTATCGGAATCCAAGAAAAAAAATGCATGTACAAAAGTTAAATAAACATAATTAAAATTACGGACTCTAGGCACGTGCCTAGGTTGCCTAGGCCTTAGTCCGCCCATAGATCGTCCTAGATCTCAGGAACTTAATAAAGGTTCAATATAACAGAGTGTAAAAGAGAGGCGGCATCTCCGCCAACCAGAACTTGTAAACATCATTCTGATGAGGTATTTCTTTTTTAATCTTGAAATCATCATTTTTAAATTATTTTTCTCAAAGAAATTAAGACACTTTTTGAGTCAAGGACTGGTTAAGGTCGCCGTATTGAAATCTGGAAGGGATTCAATTACGGGTCTAGGATATTCTTGGATTATTTTAATTGGCACAGCATTACTCGGCTAGGTTACTGATTGAGTTTACAGTTTACCACTTTACTTAAGTCACAATTGGGTTACTTGTAATGTGTAATTAAAAATAACTTACAAAGTGCTCCTTTGGAAAGGGTAATAATTATTTATCATTGTAATTAAGATTTTTATCTAAATTGCTCTGATTTTTTGGTACATTTGAGAAAGTAAGTGACAACACTCGCCAGCTATAAGTGTTATATTTGACGACTTATGTTAATAAATTACTTCCTGCTTTCAATGATGGAGTAGATAGAAATACATAACTCCAATATTACCCCACAGTGACTATAGGTTTGAACACCCATACTAAACGATAATAAAGCATGGGTAGCACTCGGGGCGGTACTCGGTGGTGGTGTCACCCCAACAGCTAAGGGGCAGAGAAAATCTCATCACAGTCTGAGTATATCCCCACTATTGTATCATGGACAACGCTCCCCCTGATGTTAAGCTAGAGTGCAGTACATGAACGGTAACAACTGCTATCACAGAAAATTTTCTACAGGCTGCAATCACCTCCACTATGCCGGCTTGAGGAGACTTATATGCACCATTGATAATCCCGAAACGCAACAAAGCCACCTCACGGGTGTTACACTTGAAAGTCGTGGTATCTACTACCTCAAGACGGCAGCTTATTATAAGATTGCGTACAAACAATATTATTCCTTTTAAAATACTAATATTCAAAGCTTCAAAACAATAAGTAATAAATAAATATGACGGATGGTTTTTAAGTCGCCTCACTAACCATAAACTACGCCAAAACAATATAAATTATAATTTATTGTCTATGGAAAGGGATTAGATTAACTTAACCAGGGAGCAAGGCAATTCAAATATTATATAATAGTATTTTATGGTGGTCCCAGGGTAGGAGACACCGCCTCTTTCAAATGTACTGAGTGTAAAGTGAACTAGTTGCATTTAGGAGTAGCTAACCTGGGTAGTATGCATTCGTCTCCTTAAGCCGGCATAGCGGAGGCGACTTTTGTTTGCAGAATTTATCTGTTGTAGCAGTTGTTTCTATTCATGAACCGAACTCTAGCTTCACATCAGGTGGAGTGTGGTCATATGCCGAGCTACAATAAAGATTTTTGGACAATTCGTGATTTTTTGGTGCGGCACCAGGAGAAAGTATACTGTCAGACGCATGGTGTCCGTCATGGCGTTCAACGTGATAAGAAATATATAACATTTATTAAACATTTTTTTATTGCCCACCTAGGGAAGTGTGAATATATTTTATAGTATCCTAGAGATGGGTTTGACGCACAGATAGATGCAGCGCCGTCCCATGATCAATTCCTCTTCATCACAATTGAAAATAATCCCAAACTATTCCCACCTGTGACATTCTCGAAGGATATAAATGATTCTGTAAATGCGACATACGAATTGCAAGCGGTCAATGCACCCCGCAACAGTCGAGGGAACGCTCCGAACCGCATTTTTAAACCACAAAACGAATATCAAATGCCAAAATTGATTATTTATATGGATTTATCTCTCCCGGTGATTTATTATTGTTATTTTTCTTTTACACGTGTAACTCCGATTGCCTGGCGAGACTTGAAACTCTCCTCCGCTCACTTTTGTTAGAGAACATCTCGAAAATTACATTGTGATAAGGCTATATGGTAAGTTTTACGATCAGCTATCTTCATAGCCTCGTACTTCCAGAATAACAGGTGAACTTAGCCCGAAGCTAATTCCTACCATTGTAACGCATAATGCAACGACGCTAATTCAAGTTTTGCATACAGTGGTGAAAAGTCTATTCCAGTTATTAAACTTCTCCATATAAAAGCAGCGATGGACAGTTAAGATAATGTTTATTTGAAATTATCAATGTGAAAAGTTTAGTTCTTATGTCGGTAACGGAATCGAACAATGGGCATGTTATTAAAACCTGTTTATTGTACTTTTTTTTATCAAAATGGCAGTTGTACTACTTTTACTGTTCGAGTAAAAATGTTAAGATAACATTTATATAGAATAGATTTTTCTTTACGAGATCGTTGTCGGGTCATTATTAAAATCACGTTTTTCAATAAATTTCTAATATTCACACAAAAAACATGACATAATATCTTAATACACGCATAAAATTAATTCTGAATATAAGGTTACATACTTATGTGTTTATTACATTTAAAATCGTAAACCTTGAATAAAAATAAAGACATAAAATCAGAAAGGTTCATCATAAATTATTCTTTCGATAATATAATCTCGCGCGAAGGCGGCGCGCGACGCGTAGGGACATGTGACACCAACATATATTTGGATCTACACGAGGATGTCTTTGCCTCGAAGCGGTGCGAAAAATAACTGTCAAACAGCTTTCGTATTTAATTTTTAGCGGCAGAGTTTTGGGGGCCATCTTGAGACATTAGGTTATCTGTCTTGAATTATTTTCCTAAACCTGTGTTTCTTCAAGTATTAATGTGTAATAATGGTTAATAGATTATTAACCATTAAGTGTTCGTGAACGTGTGTGAACAAACAATTCAAAAGAAGAGAACATGTGTTTCCATTTTCCCTCTAAAACTCCATAGGAAGTTTCTGTAAAGATTCTACCACTTTACTGAAGCAATTTTTGATTTGACTGAGACTTGACCAGACTGTTTAGTGTAATGAATCAATGACGCGTAAAGCACAATATTATTAACTTGATGCAAAAATATTTACTTTGACACTGTCAAATTGTTATAATGCCATATAAAACAAAAAGAAAAGAATTTTTAGCGGGCATCTGGAGATAGTGGATTATCTGTCTTGAATTATTTTCTAGTGTTTTTTCGAATGTTAATGTATAATAATGGTGGATTATCAACATGCGTGAGTGGCATGTGAACGAATTAGTAGAAGAGAAAGTATGTTTACATCTTCCCTCTAAAAATAAGTAAACTTTATTCAGTGGTTGCAATGATGTATCAAAGCAATAAAGACAAATTTATTAGTGTGGATTTACCGCTTCGATAATTTTTATCGAATCATCTATTTTAATGATCGCCCATAATGTTATAGTATTATTCATGTGTAACTAATCTTATTTAATTTATATTGTGAGAACTGTAGTTTTTATGAATACAAAAAAAGTCCATATTCTAACATTACGGCTTTAAAAGTGGGGATGTATAAAACGAATCACCGTACTTGATGCGATGTTTAAATTAGTCTTACACTTAACGGCTCATTGTCTGCCGGCCGAAACTGAACCGCAAGTTATCGGCTAATCAGTTAGATGCGTAATCAAGTAGTAAAGAGAACTTTTTGCCAAACGTACAATATTATTTTCATAGTCAAGGTAAAGTTTCTTTTTGAATGCTTGCTTTGAATGCAATGAAAACTTTCGAATGTAACACCCGTGTAGTGACCTCGTCGCGTTACCTCTGGATGGTACATGCTCGTCTCCTCAAGCCGGCATAGTGAAGGCGACTGCTGCCCGCACAAGTTTCTCTGTAGTAGCAGTTTAGAGAGATTTAGAGAGTTATAGAGCGGCCGTGGTCTAGCGGTAATACGCGTAAATTCACGATCGATGAGACCCGTGTTCGAAGCTCGCTAATTCTGACCAGTACCAATGTAACTTTGTTATATGTACTTTGGTCGCTCAGTGCCTATAGGCACTATTAAAGAGTGGTAGGCAGACTAATGATGGTTATTTGTCCAGTCTGCCGTCCTGGGGTAGTACCACCACATTCGAATGTAACACCCGTGAAGTGACCTTGTCGCGTTTCGGGAATAGTTTGAAAGTAGCCAGGTATAGCGAGAGGAGTATGCACTGTCAATCTAGATGGTACATGCTCGTCTCCTCAAGCCGGCATAGTGGAGACGACTGCTGCCGCACAAGTTTCTCTGTAGTAGCAGTTGTTTCCATTCGGGAGTGTTGTCACGTGCCGAGCTACAATAAAAAACAAAAGTTAAAATGAAGACTTCCTATTGGTGAAAAGTGTTCACTTTACGCGGTGATTGCGTATTCACATAATTAAAATGCATGTAAAATTATTCAAAAAGATGTTTGCATATAAGTATAATGTGTACGTATGCATATTTCTGCACCTGACTGCATCTTCTCTAATAAATCTTTTGGAGTAAATTACCATGTAAAATGGTCTGAAGTTCAAACATAATACTTCAACAAGTCCAACCAACTTTGTGCGCATAAAATACAAGTAATTAATATTGAAATTGAGGACACACGCGTACATAGTGACCATAATTGTTAATATTTTAGGACTGCGCTCATTACGTACGTACCTTACGTACGTACGTAATTTCTCATATAAGGGATTTTTTAGTAGCTCGGCATATAACAACACTCCGCCTGATGTTAAGCTTACAAGCAAACAAATTACAGGCAGGGATCGCCTCCGCTATGCCGGCTTGAAAAGGCGAAACCACTTGTTAAGTTTTAATAAGAGAAAACAGCTTACAACTAACACAAACTATGTTCCCCGCGAGAGAGAAGGGTACGGCTGTAATTTTATTAAGCAATTGAAATTATTGAAATAGATAGTCTGGCTAAATATAACGCTTTTGTTATTTATTATATTAACTGGCGAGTTGCAGTGGCAACCCTAGGTTTGATTGATTATTTACCATTCTGTCGTCATCTTCTACTTGACGACTTCAGCTAATATACATCCATCATTCAACATTGTAGTAGGCTCTATTATTAAAATGTGAATATTGCAATAATTAGTCCATTTTTTAAAGTAATTTTTACTGGAGGGCCACTCGTACATGATTCGTGAAAAAATAAAAAAAATAACTTTAAAATATGTTTAAAAAAGTTACTGTAATTGCATTTTAGAAAAATAATATTCACTTCTTTGGTGAAATTCGACTTTTTTTTTCTTTTGGGGGCCAAACTTTCATAAAACAAAATAACCAAACTACTCCTGGGGAAGTACCACCACTTTCGAATGTAACACCCGTGAAGTGACCTTGTCGCGTTTCGGGAATAGTTTGAAAGTAGCCAGGTATAACGAGAGGAGTGTGCGCTGTCAATCTGGATGGTACATGCTCGTCTCCTCAAGCCGGCATAGTGGAGGCGACTGCTGCCCTCACAGGTTTCTCTGTAGTAGCAGTTGTTTCCATTCATGGACCGCACTCTAGCTTTACATCAGGCGGAGTGTTGTCACATGCCGAGCTACAATAAAAAAAAAACTTTTTTTCTTACTTAAAAATGTTATTAGGTCCATAGACAAAGACAATTGCTACCACAGATGTCTGCAGGGAGCAGCCGTCTAGTCGCCTTCGCCTTGGCCGCATTTGTTACATGACCGTTGACAGGGCACAGTCAAACAATTGCATCAAACAAAAATAAAATAAATTAAAAAATACTAATTGAACCGGAAGTCATACCTAATCATTAAATACGCTACAGTATCTATTTGTTGCAAAAACTCTATCTAACCTTTACTTAATATCTTCAATTATATGTATATTGTAATAACATGTAGGCATGTACCTACGTAGGCATAATACATGCATGTAATGCATTGGAAGTGAGGCGGTATTCGAGGTAACGATTCGTTTTCGATTTCGTTTTGTCACACTTATAAATTATTATTACTGCACCATGTTGGAAGCTGTAGTATAAATATGTAAAACACCATTTTTTATGGCGTCTCTGAAGTTAGCTGCAGCCGCTATTTCGCCAAATTGAGAGTTAATTTTAAATATGAATATTTTTGAATGTAACACCCGTGAAGTGACCTTGTCGCGTTTCGGGGATAGTTTGAAAGTAGCCAGGTATAACGAGAGGAGTGTGCACTGTCAATCTAGATGGTACATGCTCGTCTCCTCAAGCCGGCATAGTGGAGGGGACTGCAGCCCGTAGAGATTTCTCTGTGGTAGCAGTTGTTTCCGTTGATGGACCGCACTCTAGCTTTACATCAGGCGGAGTGTTGTCACATGTCGAGCTACAATAAAAAAAAAATGTCTAAATATATCTCTCATGTTCATAGTGCGACTCGTGACTAACTTCGGGGCCGCCATAAAGTTTAGTTCGCACTATAATTTTCAAAGTTCTTTTGCTGCACGACATTCTGGCCTAGAACTAACCTTTGACAGTTTAAAAAAACAAATAATCTTTTATTATTTTTTTCCTATTGTAAAAGTACGAACACACTTACGAGCTTGTGGATTAGATCGTTCTTTAAAAGTAATCCAATATGAATTCGATCGAACTTAACACAAGAATACACAATAAGAGTTTATTCTAAGCCCGGTGTATAGACCACAAAGCGTTTTGTACTATATTCTGTTTTCTATATAAACAGTGGTCAAGAACCGTTTGTCTCAAAATGGCCGACCATTCAAATGGCGGGAATAATATAACCACAAACTATCCTCACTATAAGCAACAGGGAAATACATTTTAAGTGCTATTGTTAGGTATAGTCGTTCACATACATCCTATGGAAGGAGACATGGCTGTTTAAAACTGTAAAACTAGAGTGTCGGCCACGAACGGAAATAACTGCCACTACGAATAAATATCTAGGTAACAGTCGCCTCCGCTATGCCGACTTGAGACGAATGTGCACCTTCCCGATTGACAGTGCACACTCCTCTCGTTATACCTAGCTACTCCCAAACTATTCCCAAAACAGTTACTTCACAGGTGTGTGAAATTATTTGAAAGTGGTGGTACTACCCCAGGACTAGGTTAATAACCATCATCAGTCTGTCTACAAACCTCTTTACAATTCTTTATAATTTAAGAATTGATGAAAAAATTTCGAATGTAACACCCGTGAAGTGACCTTGTCGCGTTTCGGGAATATTTGCCAAATACGATCTACTGATACAATCTACCCCTAACATTTACAAATAGAGGCGTGAATGTCCAAGATAAGCAAGATAGAGGTCTACAATTTGTTTTATAAAATGTTAATAGGTAGGTAAACACGAACGGAACAGCGCAAGGCGGCGGCACCTTTACATAGCCGCAATATTAACTGAATGATTGTAGCAAAAACACACACTGAAATTATCAATTATGTCCTCGCAAGACTATTAAATTGTACTCTTTTTAATGGAAGCGAAGTTATTTCTAGTACGCAGATTAAATAATAACAATAA
Organism: Tinea pellionella; assembly: GCA_948150575.1. Taxonomy (NCBI): domain Eukaryota; kingdom Metazoa; phylum Arthropoda; class Insecta; order Lepidoptera; family Tineidae; genus Tinea; species Tinea pellionella. Next base: position 8,293,407 of record OX411260.1, read on the forward strand.
ATCAAATAAAAATGGGTTTGTTTATATCAAAATAAAACACAGCATCTTTAGGGATAATAATAATAATAAATTCTTTATTTTGATTAACAAAGATACAGAAAAAAAGTACAAATAGCTTACTACAATTGGCTGTTTTATTACTAAAAATCAATTTCTTCCAGACACAAGCTAGAGTGCGGTCCATGAGTGGAAACAACTGCTACTACAGAGAAATCTCTATGGGCAGCAGTCGCCTCCGCTATGCGGGCTTGAAGAGACGAGCACGTACCATCTAGATTGCCAGTGCACAGCTCCTCTCGCTATGGTATGTATATGACAGAACGAGACGAGCGGTCCAAGGCTTCTATCCTCCACTTGTGGGCGATAACTAAGCAAATATGCTGAAACACGACAGTTCCTCCGCACAAACGAGTTACAACGTGTTCGCCGCGTGGCTTGTTTTCAGAGACTCTGTCAAAGCGTAACGACGCTTTTGTTTCATATCCAATTAGTGCTTGTACTCATGACCACGTATTCATTTTGTTCCAAGTTAGTTCCCGTAATCGTTCAAATGAGAGCCCGTATTCATGACCGTTCCGACATATATAATTAATTGTTATGAGAGAAATTGTAAGGAAAATGGATACTGTTCCCCAAATAGGACAACCTGTATTTTGGTGTTTTGCTACAGATTGTTGAAATACAATAAGGCTGAATATCGACAACCTCCGAAATCTACAGCCATTGATAGGTGGCCTGCGTGTGATAGTTTTGGTATACGCTTCGGTGGATAGTTATTAGTGAAAAAGGACTTTTTTTACAAGTATATTTTCGTGTAAGTTGTATCACCTATACCTCTACTTAACTTTGTCAATGTTCAAGAAAAATAATAATTTTAAAGTCTTCCTTAATAAACGACCCATCTAACGCAAAAAATATAAAGCATAACCCGTTCCAGCATACAATCTTCCTCTATTCTAAACATCAACATCTAATGCTTACATGTGCTGATCAAAAGCATGTTTGGGAGACAAACAAACATACTTTTACGTGTATAATTGGGTTATTTTCGCTAGAGTTCACTATTAAAGAGTGGTAGGCAGACTAATGATGGTTATTTGTCCAGTCTGCCGTCCTGGGGTAGTACCACCACATTCGAATGTAACACCCGTGAAGTGACCTTGTCGCGTTTCGGGAATAGTTTGAAAGTAGCCAGGTATAGCGAGAGGAGTATGCACTGTCAATCTAGATGGTACATGCTCGTCTCCTCAAGCCGGCATAGTGGAGACGACTGCTGCCGCACAAGTTTCTCTGTAGTAGCAGTTGTTTCCATTCGGGAGTGTTGTCACGTGCCGAGCTACAATAAAAAACAAAAGTTAAAATGAAGACTTCCTATTGGTGAAAAGTGTTCACTTTACGCGGTGATTGCGTATTCACATAATTAAAATGCATGTAAAATTATTCAAAAAGATGTTTGCATATAAGTATAATGTGTACGTATGCATATTTCTGCACCTGACTGCATCTTCTCTAATAAATCTTTTGGAGTAAATTACCATGTAAAATGGTCTGAAGTTCAAACATAATACTTCAACAAGTCCAACCAACTTTGTGCGCATAAAATACAAGTAATTAATATTGAAATTGAGGACACACGCGTACATAGTGACCATAATTGTTAATATTTTAGGACTGCGCTCATTACGTACGTACCTTACGTACGTACGTAATTTCTCATATAAGGGATTTTTTAGTAGCTCGGCATATAACAACACTCCGCCTGATGTTAAGCTTACAAGCAAACAAATTACAGGCAGGGATCGCCTCCTCTATGCCGGCTTGAAAAGACGAAACCACTTGTTAAGTTTTAATAAGAGAAAACAGCTTACAACTAACACAAACTATGTTCCCCGCGAGAGAGAAGGGTACGGCTGTAATTTTATTAAGCAATTGAAATTATTGAAATAGATAGTCTGGCTAAATATAACGCTTTTGTTATTTATTATATTAACTGGCGAGTTGCAGTGGCAACCCTAGGTTTGATTGATTATTTACCATTCTGTCGTCATCTTCTACTTGACGACTTCAGCTAATATACATCCATCATTCAACATTGTAGTAGGCTCTATTATTAAAATGTGAATATTGCAATAATTAGTCCATTTTTTAAAGTAATTTTTACTGGAGGGCCACTCGTACATGATTCGTGAAAAAATAAAAAATAATAACTTTAAAATATGTTTAAAAAAGTTACTGTAATTGCATTTTAGAAAAATAATATTCACTTCTTTGGTGAAATTCGACTTTTTTTTTCTTTTGGGGGCCAAACTTTCATAAAACAAAATAACCAAACTACTCCTGGGGAAGTACCACCACTTTCGAATGTAACACCCGTGAAGTGACCTTGTCGCGTTTCGGGAATAGTTTGAAAGTAGCCAGGTATAACGAGAGGAGTGTGCGCTGTCAATCTGGATGGTACATGCTCGTCTCCTCAAGCCGGCATAGTGGAGGCGACTGCTGCCCTCACAGGTTTCTCTGTAGTAGCAGTTGTTTCCATTCATGGACCGCACTCTAGCTTTACATCAGGCGGAGTGTTGTCACATGCCGAGCTACAATAAAAAAAAAACTTTTTTTCTTACTTAAAAATGTTATTAGGTCCATAGACAAAGACAATTGCTACCACAGATGTCTGCAGGGAGCAGCCGTCTAGTCGCCTTCGCCTTGGCCGCATTTGTTACATGACCGTTGACAGGGCACAGTCAAACAATTGCATCAAACAAAAATAAAATAAATTAAAAAATACTAATTGAACCGGAAGTCATACCTAATCATTAAATACGCTACAGTATCTATTTGTTGCAAAAACTCTATCTAACCTTTACTTAATATCTTCAATTATATGTATATTGTAATAACATGTAGGCATGTACCTACGTAGGCATAATACATGCATGTAATGCATTGGAAGTGAGGCGGTATTCGAGGTAACGATTCGTTTTCGATTTCGTTTTGTCACACTTATAAATTATTATTACTGCACCATGTTGGAAGCTGTAGTATAAATATGTAAAACACCATTTTTTATGGCGTCTCTGAAGTTAGCTAAGGCCGCTATTTCGCTAAATTGAGAGTTAATTTTAAATATGAATATTTTTGAATGTAACACCCGTGAAGTGACCTTGTCGCGTTTCGGGGATAGTTTGAAAGTAGCCAGGTATAACGAGAGGAGTGTGCACTGTCAATCTAGATGGTACATGCTCGTCTCCTCAAGCCGGCATAGTGGAGGGGACTGCAGCCCGTAGAGATTTCTCTGTGGTAGCAGTTGTTTCCGTTGATGGACCGCACTCTAGCTTTACATCAGGCGGAGTGTTGTCACATGTCGAGCTACAATAAAAAAAAAATGTCTAAATATATCTCTCATGTTCATAGTGCGACTCGTGACTAACTTCGGGGCCGCCATAAAGTTTAGTTCGCACTATAATTTTCAAAGTTCTTTTGCTGCACGACATTCTGGCCTAGAACTAACCTTTGACAGTTTAAAAAAACAAATAATCTTTTATTATTTTTTTCCTATTGTAAAAGTACGAACACACTTACGAGCTTGTGGATTAGATCGTTCTTTAAAAGTAATCCAATATGAATTCGATCGAACTTAACACAAGAATACACAATAAGAGTTTATTCTAAGCCCGGTGTATAGACCACAAAGCGTTTTGTACTATATTCTGTTTTCTATATAAACAGTGGTCAAGAACCGTTTGTCTCAAAATGGCCGACCATTCAAATGGCGGGAATAATATAACCACAAACTATCCTCACTATAAGCAACAGGGAAATACATTTTAAGTGCTATTGTTAGGTATAGTCGTTCACATACATCCTATGGAAGGAGACATGGCTGTTTAAAACTGTAAAACTAGAGTGTCGGCCACGAACGGAAATAACTGCCACTACGAATAAATATCTAGGTAACAGTCGCCTCCGCTATGCCGACTTGAGACGAATGTGCACCTTCCCGATTGACAGTGCACACTCCTCTCGTTATACCTAGCTACTCCCAAACTATTCCCAAAACAGTTACTTCACAGGTGTGTGAAATTATTTGAAAGTGGTGGTACTACCCCAGGACTAGGTTAATAACCATCATCAGTCTGTCTACAAACCTCTTTACAATTCTTTATAATTTAAGAATTGATGAAAAAATTTCGAATGTAACACCCGTGAAGTGACCTTGTCGCGTTTCGGGAATATTTGCCAAATACGATCTACTGATACAATCTACCCCTAACATTTACAAATAGAGGCGTGAATGTCCAAGATAAGCAAGATAGAGGTCTACAATTTGTTTTATAAAATGTTAATAGGTAGGTAAACACGAACGGAACAGCGCAAGGCGGCGGCACCTTTACATAGCCGCAATATTAACTGAATGATTGTAGCAAAAACACACACTGAAATTATCAATTATGTCCTCGCAAGACTATTAAATTGTACTCTTTTTAATGGAAGCGAAGTTATTTCTAGTACGCAGATTAAATAATAACAATAAATCAAATAAAAATGGGTTTGTTTATATCAAAATAAAACACAGCATCTTTAGGGATAATAATAATAATAAATTCTTTATTTTGATTAACAAAGATACAGAAAAAAAGTACAAATAGCTTACTACAATTGGCTGTTTTATTACTAAAAATCAATTTCTTCCAGACACAAGCTAGAGTGCGGTCCATGAGTGGAAACAACTGCTACTACAGAGAAATCTCTATGGGCAGCAGTCGCCTCCGCTATGCGGGCTTGAAGAGACGAGCACGTACCATCTAGATTGCCAGTGCACAGCTCCTCTCGCTATGGTATGTATATGACAGAACGAGACGAGCGGTCCAAGGCTTCTATCCTCCACTTGTGGGCGATAACTAAGCAAATATGCTGAAACACGACAGTTCCTCCGCACAAACGAGTTACAACGTGTTCGCCGCGTGGCTTGTTTTCAGAGACTCTGTCAAAGCGTAACGACGCTTTTGTTTCATATCCAATTAGTGCTTGTACTCATGACCACGTATTCATTTTGTTCCAAGTTAGTTCCCGTAATCGTTCAAATGAGAGCCCGTATTCATGACCGTTCCGACATATATAATTAATTGTTATGAGAGAAATTGTAAGGAAAATGGATACTGTTCCCCAAATAGGACAACCTGTATTTTGGTGTTTTGCTACAGATTGTTGAAATACAATAAGGCTGAATATCGACAACCTCCGAAATCTACAGCCATTGATAGGTGGCCTGCGTGTGATAGTTTTGGTATACGCTTCGGTGGATAGTTATTAGTGAAAAAGGACTTTTTTTACAAGTATATTTTCGTGTAAGTTGTATCACCTATACCTCTACTTAACTTTGTCAATGTTCAAGAAAAATAATAATTTTAAAGTCTTCCTTAATAAACGACCCATCTAACGCAAAAAATATAAAGCATAACCCGTTCCAGCATACAATCTTCCTCTATTCTAAACATCAACATCTAATGCTTACATGTGCTGATCAAAAGCATGTTTGGGAGACAAACAAACATACTTTTACGTGTATAATTGGGTTATTTTCGCTAGAGTTCACTATTAAAGAGTGGTAGGCAGACTAATGATGGTTATTTGTCCAGTCTGCCGTCCTGGGGTAGTACCACCACATTCGAATGTAACACCCGTGAAGTGACCTTGTCGCGTTTCGGGAATAGTTTGAAAGTAGCCAGGTATAGCGAGAGGAGTATGCACTGTCAATCTAGATGGTACATGCTCGTCTCCTCAAGCCGGCATAGTGGAGACGACTGCTGCCGCACAAGTTTCTCTGTAGTAGCAGTTGTTTCCATTCGGGAGTGTTGTCACGTGCCGAGCTACAATAAAAAACAAAAGTTAAAATGAAGACTTCCTATTGGTGAAAAGTGTTCACTTTACGCGGTGATTGCGTATTCACATAATTAAAATGCATGTAAAATTATTCAAAAAGATGTTTGCATATAAGTATAATGTGTACGTATGCATATTTCTGCACCTGACTGCATCTTCTCTAATAAATCTTTTGGAGTAAATTACCATGTAAAATGGTCTGAAGTTCAAACATAATACTTCAACAAGTCCAACCAACTTTGTGCGCATAAAATACAAGTAATTAATATTGAAATTGAGGACACACGCGTACATAGTGACCATAATTGTTAATATTTTAGGACTGCGCTCATTACGTACGTACCTTACGTACGTACGTAATTTCTCATATAAGGGATTTTTTAGTAGCTCGGCATATAACAACACTCCGCCTGATGTTAAGCTTACAAGCAAACAAATTACAGGCAGGGATCGCCTCCGCTATGCCGGCTTGAAAAGGCGAAACCACTTGTTAAGTTTTAATAAGAGAAAACAGCTTACAACTAACACAAACTATGTTCCCCGCGAGAGAGAAGGGTACGGCTGTAATTTTATTAAGCAATTGAAATTATTGAAATAGATAGTCTGGCTAAATATAACGCTTTTGTTATTTATTATATTAACTGGCGAGTTGCAGTGGCAACCCTAGGTTTGATTGATTATTTACCATTCTGTCGTCATCTTCTACTTGACGACTTCAGCTAATATACATCCATCATTCAACATTGTAGTAGGCTCTATTATTAAAATGTGAATATTGCAATAATTAGTCCATTTTTTAAAGTAATTTTTACTGGAGGGCCACTCGTACATGATTCGTGAAAAAATAAAAAATAATAACTTTAAAATATGTTTAAAAAAGTTACTGTAATTGCATTTTAGAAAAATAATATTCACTTCTTTGGTGAAATTCGACTTTTTTTTTCTTTTGGGGGCCAAACTTTCATAAAACAAAATAACCAAACTACTCCTGGGGAAGTACCACCACTTTCGAATGTAACACCCGTGAAGTGACCTTGTCGCGTTTCGGGAATAGTTTGAAAGTAGCCAGGTATAACGAGAGGAGTGTGCGCTGTCAATCTGGATGGTACATGCTCGTCTCCTCAAGCCGGCATAGTGGAGGCGACTGCTGCCCTCACAGGTTTCTCTGTAGTAGCAGTTGTTTCCATTCATGGACCGCACTCTAGCTTTACATCAGGCGGAGTGTTGTCACATGCCGAGCTACAATAAAAAAAAAACTTTTTTTCTTACTTAAAAATGTTATTAGGTCCATAGACAAAGACAATTGCTACCACAGATGTCTGCAGGGAGCAGCCGTCTAGTCGCCTTCGCCTTGGCCGCATTTGTTACATGACCGTTGACAGGGCACAGTCAAACAATTGCATCAAACAAAAATAAAATAAATTAAAAAATACTAATTGAACCGGAAGTCATACCTAATCATTAAATACGCTACAGTATCTATTTGTTGCAAAAACTCTATCTAACCTTTACTTAATATCTTCAATTATATGTATATTGTAATAACATGTAGGCATGTACCTACGTAGGCATAATACATGCATGTAATGCATTGGAAGTGAGGCGGTATTCGAGGTAACGATTCGTTTTCGATTTCGTTTTGTCACACTTATAAATTATTATTACTGCACCATGTTGGAAGCTGTAGTATAAATATGTAAAACACCATTTTTTATGGCGTCTCTGAAGTTAGCTGCAGCCGCTATTTCGCCAAATTGAGAGTTAATTTTAAATATGAATATTTTTGAATGTAACACCCGTGAAGTGACCTTGTCGCGTTTCGGGAATAGTTTGAAAGTAGCCAGGTATAACGAGAGGAGTGTGCACTGTCAATCTAGATGGTACATGCTCGTCTCCTCAAGCCGGCATAGTGGAGGCGACTGCAGCCCGTAGAGATTTCTCTGTGGTAGCAGTTGTTTCCGTTGATGGACCGCACTCTAGCTTTACATCAGGCGGAGTGTTGTCACATGTCGAGCTACAATAAAAAAAAAATGTCTAAATATATCTCTCATGTTCATAGTGCGACTCGTGACTAACTTCGGGGCCGCCATAAAGTTTAGTTCGCACTATAATTTTCAAAGTTCTTTTGCTGGACAACATTCTGGCCTAGAACTAACCTTTGACAGTTTAAAAAACCAAATAATCTTTTATTAATCTTTTCCTATTGTAAAAGTACGAGCACACTTACGAGCTTGTGGATTAGATCGTACTTTAAAAGTAATCCAATATGAATTCGATCTAACTTAACACAAGAATACACCATAAGACTTTATTCTAAGCCCGGTGTATAGACCACAAAGCGTTTTGTACTATATTCTGTTTTCTATATAAACAGTGGTCAAGAACCGTTTGTCTCAAAATGGCCGACCATTCAAATGGCGGGAATAATATAACCACAAACTATCCTCACTATAAGCAACAGGGAAATACATTTTAAGTGCTATTGTTAGGTATAGTCGTTCACATACATCCTATGGCAGGAGGAAACATGGCTGTTTGAAACTGTAAAACTAGAGTGTCGGCCACGAACGGAAATAACTGCCACTACAGATAAATATCTACAGGCAACAATCGCCTCCGCTATGCCGGCGATGAATGTGCACCTTCCACATTGACAGTGCACACTCCTCTCGTTATACCTAGTTACTCCCAAACTATTCCCGAAACAGTTACTTCACGGGTGTGGGAAATTATTTGAAAGTGGTGGTACCCCAGGACTAGGTGGTAACCATCATCAGTCGTCTACAAACCTCTTTACAATTCTTTATAATTTCAGAATTAATGAAAAAGTTTCGAATGTAACACCCGTGAAGTGACCTTGTCGCCTTTCGGGAATATTTGTCAAATACGATCTACTGATACAGTCTACCCCTAACATTTACAAATAGAGGCGTGAATGTCCAAGATAAGCAAGATAGAGGTCTACAATTTGTTTTATAAAATGTTAATAGGTAGGTAGACACGAACGGAGCAGCGCAGGGCGGCGGCACCTTTACATAGCCGCAATATTAACTGAATGATTGTAGCAAAAACACACACTGAAATTATCAATTATGTCCTCGTAAGACTATTAAATTGTACTCCTCTTCTTTTTAATGGAAGCGAAGTTATTTCTAGTACGCAGATTAAATAATAACAATAAATCAAATAAAAATGGGTTTGTTTATATCAAAATGAAACACAGCATCTTTAGGGATGATAATAATAATAAATTCTTTATTGCGATTAACAAAGATACAGAAAAAAGTATAAATAGCTTACTACAATTGGCTGTTTTATTACTAGAAATCAATTTCTTCCAGACACAAGCTAGAGTGCGGTCCATGAGTGGAAACAACTGCTAATCTCTATAGGCAGCAGTCGCCTCCGTTATGCCGGCTTGAAGAGACGAGCTCGTACCACCTAGATTGCCAGTTCACAGCTCCTCTCGCTATGGTATGTATATAATTAATTGTTATGAGAGAGACTGATGATGGTTATTTGTCCAGTCTGCCGTCCTGGGGTAGTACCACCACTTTCGAATGTAACACCCGTGAAGTGACTTTGTCGCGTTTCGGGAATAGTTTGAAAGTAGCTAGGTATAACGAGAGGAGTGTGCACTGTCAATCTAGATGGTACATGCTCGTCTCCTCAAGTCGGCATAGTGGAGGCGACTGCTACCCGCACAGGTTTCTCTGTATTAGCAGTTGTTTCCATTCATGGACCGTACTCTAGCTTTACATCAGGCGGAGTGTTGTCACATGCCGAGCTACAATAAAAAAAAAATTGTAAGGAAAATGGATACTGTTCCCCAAATTAGGACAACCTGTATTTTGGCGTTTTGCTACAGATTGTTGAAATACAATAAGGCTGAATATCGACAGCCTCCGAAATCTACAGCCATTGATAGGTGGCCTGCGTTTGATAGTTTTGGTATACGCTTCGGTGGATAGTTATTAGTGAAAAGGGACTTTTTTACAAGTATATTTTCGTGTAAGTTGTTTCATCCTAAGGGTGTTCTATACCTCAACTTTGTCAATGTTTAAGAAAAATAATAATTTTAAAGTCTTCCTTAATAAACGACCCATCTAACGCAAAAAATATAAAGCATAACTCATTCCAGCATACAATCTTCTTTACATGTGCTGATCAAAAGCATGTTTGGGAGACAAACAAACATACTTTTACGTGTATAATTGGGTTATTTTCGCTAGAGTTCATCTTGACAATAATAATGATGATTTTCTAAATGATTAGACGACATAAATGCTGTATCATGGATGAACGATTACTACGATTTATAAACCGTTATGATTTAGATATTGTCATCGATTTGTTGTGGTACATACCTACATCGTTTTCAAAGAGTGGTGGGCAGACTAATGATGGTTATTAGCCCAGTGTGGTCGCTCCGGCTGCGACTGTTGGGTCGGTTCAGTGGCTTAGTCTTCTGCTTTCGAACCTTCCCCATCACCACAAGATGCCGAAACACTTCAGGATGCGGTACAAGCGAAGCGATGACAGTTGCGGTTGATTTCCGATGCCCAATTTCAAATTGTAACATGTTTTGGTATAACGTAAGAAGTGTGTCCTGTCTCCTACATGCAGATATTCTCTGTCGTAGCAGTCGTCTCCGTTTATGGACCGAAGTATAACTTAGTATTTTCCGCCACGAACAACGGATTGGATTTTGAATCAATGTAAATAAAGTTCTTTGATTTAGTGTTAAAATGAGTTTTGGCGGCCATCTTGAGACGTCAGGTTATCTGTTTTGAATTATTTTCCTAAACTTGTGTGTTCTTCGACTGTTAATGTGCAATAATGGTGGATTATTAACCATTAAGTGAACGCGCGTGAGTGTAAACAAACAGTTCAAAAGAAGAGAACCTGTGTTTCCATTTTCCCTCCAAAACTCCCTAGGAAGTTTCAGTAAGGATTCTACCACTTTACTGGAACAATTTTTGACTTGACTGAGACTTGACCTGACTGTTTGATGATGAATGAATGACTCGTGATACACAATATTATTAACTTGATGCAAAATATTTACTTTGACAATGGCAAATTGTTATAATGCCATATAAAACTTGATATGGGGGGGTCGGATGGTGCTTCCTTTGGGTGTTATTATTATTACTATTATTGTATTGTTATTTTTGTTTATTTTTATTATTTAATTATTTAATTTTTTTAAATTTAATTTAATTATATTATTATTTAATTTTGTTTATTTAATTATCATTATTATTTTGTGTGGGTATGTAGTGGTAGCAGGCGTGAATTTATTTAGTTTGAATTTAGCTTTATTTCTGTAACTAATAATATTATTACAAATGATTAACAGTATTGTCAGTTTTCTTTCTTTATTATTATTTTGTTTATTGTTATTTTTTTTAGTTTTTTTTGTGTTTTTTTTTGAGTTACACTTATGTTTAAAATTTTTTTTTTTTTTGTGATTTATTTTTGTGTCAATTTTTAGTTTTTCTTTGTACAACTACTCATCACATATACCGTGAAGCCTATCATTAGCCTTATTTTTATAAACTAAGTTTTTTTGTGTTATACTCTAGGTTTACGCTGTTGGCTTTTAAAATAAATAAATAAATAAATAAAAAACAAAAAGAAAGAGCATTTTATTTAAAGTGCAGCCTACTGTATGACGACCGAAGTGACCCGCGAGACCATTCGTGTTGGCTTGTTAAATTCAACGTCCAAAAGTAAAACGCACTTTATAACCGTTACAATAAGTAATTTGTATGTTACAATTGGTTTATGTGTTAAGCCATTTAACCTCTTGGTAACGTTAAAGTTTACGCGGGAAAATGCGCCAGACATCATTGTTATTAACAAAATTGGTTGCTTTTATTCTCAACCATAAAACGGTTAGCTGTGTTCTTTTTTAGCATGAAAGTAGCGACTTATTTGTGTCTCACTCACAACAGTAAAATAAAAATTGCAGACTGATAATGGTTATTAGCCCAATCAAGGCAAATTGATATGGTGGATGAGAAAAGTATGAATTGTACGTAAAATCGAGAGCACATGAAGCTTTTCACTTGTAGTACTACGGCGATTGTAATAACAACGGTGCAGAGTTTAACGTGTAAAGCTACACGAGCTTTTGACTGTACAATAAATAAAACTTGTAAATAAGTTATTTATTAGAAAAATAGAATAAAAATAATTTGGGAGACAACTTTTTTAGATTCTCTAGGGGGGCAACTGCCCTCCCTGCCCCCCCTTGGCGACACCCTTGCGACTATGTAGTGTGATCTCTTTGTAAATTGGAGACAACTGCTCTGACTGAACTGAGTAGGTTGTCCTTGGCATACAGGTAGTGTAATTGATAGGTCAGTGGTTTGTGGTGAACACGACATCTCACTAGCTTCACCGTGTTGTTACGCTGATAATCGGTGTATGATAGATATAGGTGGGATATTATGTATAGAACAAGGCAAAGTATTCATTACAGGGCTTGTTGCGACCCTGGGACTACAAACAAACTCAATAACACTATACTTACTCTAAGAAATAAAGGAGAATACCCATTTCTGGGCCCACTTGATAGCTAATAAATAGCTTGGTAATAAAATAATATCTTATTTTTTTATTAATTCATTTTAATTATATCAACACATCATTTACCAATCAATAGACAATGTTTAATTACATAAAAAACAGATATCTTCAATTATTAAAGCATTTAATATAATAATAATAACCTCAAATATTGCATCAGAAAATGTCTAATTATTCAAAAATCCAGGTAAAAAAATTAAAACTGATTGGTAATAAGGAAATAGATTTATTTTTCTACAAAATTAACTAAAAATCATCGCGAAACTAGAGAAAAAAATTGTGCGCCCATTTTTCATAGGCAAATGCATTCTACTTTAGTATTTTCTTCTTTTTTTTAGTTTATATAATCAATAGACGTTAAAGGTCCACAAACAAGGGTCTCCTTTATTATTATAAAAAGGGTCTTATACAGGGTGTATCAGGCATCGTGTAAAAAAATTAAAGTAAATATTAAGTGAGCGGTGAACACCCCTCAAAAAATAAATTTACTAAATAAAAGTTCTCGTGTATGGTGTTATCACAGAAACAAAATGTCTATAAATGGACCGGCCGAGGTGGACATCGAGCGCTACGAAACTACGAAAGTACAGCGGTCATAAAAAATAATTTATTGAGAAAGTAGTAGAACAAAAGTGTTTTAGTATAATTGACTTATTAACACAATGATTAGGTAGTTTACCTTCAATCCGCCTACGAAGTTCACCGCGGTCGTTGACCTCACCGTCTCTGTCAGAATACACGCGCCGCTTTATGTCTCCCCATAATTAAATATCACAGGGCGTTAAGTCTGGGGAGCGAGATGGCCACTCGCAAAATGTAATGCGAGCTTATACGGGTGTAGGTCTTGCCCACGTAATAACCTCCACGCAAGATTTTGAACAATTCTTAATACGCGTCGTACGGAATCGTGTAGGATACCGTTCTCTCCACAAACATAAGGTAGCACTTAAATTTCCACCACTTTCTCCACACAAAAGAACGATCACAAAGTTCAATGTTCGAAAGTGACATTGTCGCGTTAGTGTTATTTCGCATTCACCGCAAATCTTAGGAATACGCAAACGTTCTTACGAATACGCGCACGTATACACAGTTACGCGGCCATTCGGCAACTGACAGAATAGTCGTTGCAGGTGGGCCGGCACCTGGTTTGTCGGCGCGAAATCAAAGGCGAGGCGGCAAAGGTTGTCGGCGTCGATCAAAGGCAAGGTCATTCGTTTGATGCACCGCCGGCCGACACAATGATTACACGTGTTTGTAGCAAATTACTCGTATGTATGTTTCTACAAGGAAAAGGTGGACATTTGAATAAAAAAAAAGTATTTATTTTGTAAATTAATCTCTGCTCAGAATCACTTACTGAGTCATCGCTTGAAATTTTTTACACGTTGCCCGATACACCCTGTATTTCTTCATCTGAACTTTACAAAGGAGAATGCCCATTCGCCTAAGAGAAATGGGCCCACAATTTTTTTCTCCAGTTTGTCGATGATTTTTAGTTAATTTTGTAGAAAAATAAATCTACAAATCACTAATCAGTTTTAATTTTTTTACCCGGGTTATTGAGTAATTAGACTTTTTCTGATTCAATATTTGAGGTTATCATTGTATTAATATTGTATTAAATGCTTTAATATTGAAGCTATCTGTTGTTTATGTAATTAGACATTGTCTATTGATTGGTGAACAATGTGTTGATATATTTAAATTAATTAGTATTATAAATTATTATTTTAGAATATTGTGGACTCAAAAATGGACATTATTGTCCTTTGAATTGTTTATAAGTTAACTTTAGCGATGGGTTACCTAAAGGCATAAAAGTTTGTTTGATTGCAACCGCAGAAGCAATCTTGTGGTTATTATTATAACTTTTCGTATTATCTTACAATCCCTGTTCAATGAACAAATATGATTAAAGATAAATTATTATTTCTTCATAAATACCGACAGCCGTAGCCGTAGTGCTCCACTGAGACGTCTCGTAATTGATTTGTACGCTTGTATAGAAATATTACAAATCAATCACCGTGTAGTACGTGCAGGCTACTAAAATTATACCGAGAAAGCGTCCTTTGCAAGTTCATTAAATATTCACATAAACTTTATTTCTTTCTTTCTTAAAATTAAACATGATGTGCCTTAGATGTAAGTAAGATGCACACTAAATACCATAGAGATATCATATACTAGAGGATCAAACCTCATACATCTGACATGAAAAAAGCGTAGGTCGCTTCAAACGATTTGACAATGTTGCCGTCAAACACTAATAGACAAAAACCTAAAAGTGACTGCGGTCATCTTTTCGCTCGCGTCACATTGGGAGCGCTATTGCTTATCTAGTTGTGTATAATGGACAAGAACAACAATTGTCACGTCTTTTTCCCGCAGGCATGTCAGATAAATAATAATAAATACGATTGTAAGCTAATTTAATTAATTTGATTCACGAATAACTTTATCAAATATTAAAGGAGCCCGTTTTATTTTTGACTCGTTGCGCTGTATACCTAAAGGCGTGGGTTTGTGTATATTGTGTATATTGAGAGATATCGCGCTTATTTTATTTATTATAAAGACATAAAGATCGTGACCGAAGCCCGCCGTAATATTCGTGACAACGACAGCGCGGCTTGCACTATGCTTCAACAGCGCACATACACCAGGCAAAATTATGAACACGCGACCATAGAGATATAGTATACTAGAGGTGCAAACCTCATAGATCTGACATAAAAAAAGCGTAGGCCGCTTCAAACGATTGACAATGTTGCCGTCAAGTCAAATACTAACTGAACTAAACGTGGCTGTGACCATATTTTCTCTCGCGTCACATTGGGAGCGTTATTGCACATCTAGTTGTATACGAGTATATCAATCAATGTACGCGACGAACATATAATCTCGTCCTTTTTGGAAGTCGGTTAATAACAATCTAAATATAAGAATTATTTACTATTATTGTTTTTTTTTTAATAAAAAAAACACTGTCTTTTTGTTTTGTGCACAGAATATAATAATTGAAGAGTTTGACGATGAGCAAGTATATGCTAAACCCACATCCGAGCTAATTAAAATATTTTCGAATATTAACTCTATCTCAATGACCTAAGCTTGTAATTCAAAATTAAAGCAATGCAAAATTATTATTACAAGAAGACTTTGTTCCCATTGAGATAAAGGCTTAATTTTGCTAGTTGTTCAGGAGGTTTAGAATAGTGTGTTCGTCCCAATATTTTTGATGCCGATTGTACTGTTGAAGTTTAAGTCGAAACAAATACAATATCTTCTGGTCTGGTTAGCTGGTAGAGAATGCCTTTAGGCATTAAGCTCGCCTTGGTACATTTATTTTTTGTGTAATAAAGAATTTTTTTTTTTTTTTTTTTTATACATATTCTCGGCTGGAGCCGATTACTAACATGTTCGCGGGCCTAGGCCAAGGGAACAGTATTGGTGGGATGGTGAAGTGCGTCTGTTTGTAAGAATTTGCGGACAATTCTGCAGGTGTTAAGTATGGTGGCCTTCTGTAAAGATATATATGTTTGTGGAGATAATTCTATTGCTTCGAGGGATGGCTGCAAAATTTTCGGGATTACACCAGTTGCGGATAAAACGATGGGGACTATTGTGACTTGGCACATATGCCACATTCGTGCTATTTCATCTTTTAAATCCAGGTATTTTCTAATCTTTTCTGTGATTGTATTCTGCAGATTGTGCGTGTTAGGGATGGCTTTATCTATGATGTATGTTTATTTTTATTATTATTATCTTTAGAATGATTCAATTGAAACCACAAATCCGGTTGACAATTTACGTTTTCCAACAAAATTCTACATAATATATAAAAAGAAAAGACGTATAACAAAAGTTATGTCCGCATTGACCGCTGTATCGTCTCACTGTGCAATCACCATATACCTACCTAGTTTCACATGAAGCAATAACAAACACGTATTTTGCATTTACGATCAATATCACCATCTCTACAGATATTATTACAGGCGTTGTCATTTATAAGCAAATACTGTAACCGGTGTCAATGTATCTTTTTAAGTACGTACATACTTTGGGCTCTTCTCACTCGCATGTGATTCTTTCGAAATGTGCACTAATAAGGCTTTACCGGTGTTTATTATCTCAATATTATTCTAGTTTATATTCTCATAAACGCGCCGTAAATAATTTTATTTTCAAAGCTTTATCTATATAGTTTTTATTGATAAAAGCATAAAAAAACTTTAAAAAAATAATAATAACACTATATGTATTGATAAAATACTATCTTAGTATTATTAAAGTTTTTAAAAAATATTTAAAAATGCACTTACGATCTTTTAATTTATAAAATTAAATGATTTCTTCAAAACTTTGATTGAATAAAATTCACATTATCACTACATAGTAAATCCAGTATTAATTCACATGAAAAAAACACGAAAAAAATTCGAAATATTGTTAAAGGCACAGAGGCGCGCAGCCCGTCCGTAGAGGCGCTCACGCGGCGCGATTTCGCGAATATTTGTGAAAACTTACAAAGTTCTGCTCACGCCTTCTCTGTCTAATCTTCTAGGAAACCATAAAAAGAAAAGAGATAGCCATATGTTTATATTGGATCATAATATCGAGCAGTTTGAAGTGGGTATTTTATTCAGGTATATTTAATTATATGTAAGGTTTTGTATATAGTAAAATATTTTCTTAAATTAGTATTAATAAATGACGTAGAACAGAAGTCAGAGTCCATATATCTTACATATCTAAAAAAAAGGTATAATAACAATTACCCACATACGTTTTTTTAAGCAATCGTTTGTGAAGATCTCAGCGAGATACGACGATGCTTTTTGGCGGCAAAATAAAAAGGAGAGGCCATTTTTAATATATGGGCGCGCCCGTCCCTGGTCCTTTCTTACAATAGAATTAATGAAGCGGCCCGCGAATACTGCGCACACGCAGGAATACACACGCTTGTAACTCGAAAGATGTTTAGAATATTATCATTCCTAATTTACATAACTGGCTTTAAAAAGAATACAGAGCGTTAAAATGTTTGATATGTGTACATAGAGTAAATGAATAAATTATAGCAATCAGGGTGCTGTTTACGAACCGATCTCACCGTGAGTCACGGTGAGTAGCTGACTTCCTTCGAGCTCGTTTTGTTATGTAATTGGACGGGCCACGGTGAGCGGGACTCACAGTGAGTTCGGTTCGTAATCGACACCCTGGTTGCAACGTTTGTTATTTGAAGTTTTAAATCTATATATCAAAATGATACACACACACACAGCGCATGAATACCGCCCTCCATTCTTTGTTCTTTCCTGAAAACCAGTCAGACGGCTGAAGGAACAGTTGCCTATATACACCGCAGTGCATACAGACCGCCACCCTCGAATAGTCAAAAGGTGTAAACCGTCGTGTTAAAAAGCGAAGAACCAGCTCACTTGAAAGCCGAAAATCATCAGCTCCATAATCTACTAAGGTTTGGCTGACACTCCTAGCAACTCTTCGACTCACAACCGCTGCACCGCACCATGTCGTCATATTTTCGAGTTACAAGAGTGCGGTCGCGATGTCGTGTATCGCGAGGCATGCGCGTACGCACCTCAAGATAAAGACCTTCCAGTCTGCATATGTTCAACTTAAATAGCCGTAAAGATATCACTCCGCGACGCATTTAACTAAATACAATTTATTTTAACTGCCTTAAGAATTGAATGTTTTGTAATTAAGAAAATTTGCTTGCATTTTGTGTCGTTATGGGATTTCACGCATGCATTTCTTTATGTAGGTACTTTTTTTTTTTTTTTTTTATTGTAGCTCGACATGTGACAACACTCCGCCTGATGTAAAGCTAGAGTGCGGTCCATGAATGGAAACAACTGCTACCACAGAGAAATCTCTAGGGGCTGCAGTCGCCTCCACTATGCCGGCTTGAGGAGACGAGCATGTACCATCTAGATTGACAGTGCACACTCCTCTCTTATACCTGGCTACTTTCAAACTATTCCCGAAACGCGACAAGGTCACTTCACGGGTGTTACATTCGAAAGTGGTGGTACTGCCCCAGGACGACAGACTGGACAAATAACCATCATCAGTCTGCCTACCACTCTTTACTTTTTACTATTTCCATGTTTTATATTTTTTTATAGTTGTTGTTTTTTCAATAAAGGCAAAGGTGAAATTGCTTATACAGCCCAGTCCTCAGTAATGTTTAACCTTTCCAAAAAGTATAAGCCTATTTTCTAGTTTTCTTCTGTAATAATTTCTATAATAATAACTCAGGCACGAATGTTTAATCCAACATAATTACATTAACACTCGAAGAAACCCAAGTTTAGGTAAATAATTTAAGACAGATAACATCTCCTGATATATCTCTAGCATCCCAAATGCCAGAAATGAATGGAGCAAGTTTATACCTTCTTCCATGTTCTTACAATGTTTGTTAAACGAAAAAATCGAATCCAGTTATTATATTAAAAACGGCCCGTTCGTTAGCTATATAAACCGGCGATCGCTTTTGACATATTTGACAGTAATCTGACAGTTTGTCACATCACAGCAAACATAGCCGGTAGCGTGGGAGTGAGTGACATTTTTTAGCAGACGGATGTTCAAGCCGTATTCAATTAATTTCTTCAAAACATTTTTTATAATTATAGTATCATTAAATAAAGGGCGGTAAAAAAAACTACCTACAAATATAAAGAATTTAACTGAGGGCCCATTCGCCTAAGGGCCCACAATTTTTTTCTCGAGTTTCATGACCTATTTTAGTTATTTTATAGGAAAATAAATCCACATTCCTTATCACCACAATTTAATTTTTGCACCCAAGTTATTGAGTAATTAGACTTTTTCTGATACAATTTTGAGGTTATTATTGTATTAAAAGCTTACGATAGATAGCTAAACGATGTTTTGTTATAATTAAAATGAATTAATGAAGAAATAAGGTATTATTATAAAATATTGTTTTGTTACCAAACTATTAGGTATCAAGTGGGCCCAAAAATGGGCATTCTCCTTTATCCACCAATCAGACGATGTAATATTGACGCCGCATTTAAATGAAGTGATCCCATTGGTGAAGAGATCACGCGTTACGCTTTCACAGCGTAAATACAACCCCGCATTTGGCCCTCTGAATACTCATAATTCCATATTATTTGGATCATTGATGTATACAGTATACAACTAGATACGCAATAACGCTCCCAATGTGACACTAGAGAAAAGATGACCCCAGTCACTTTATGTTCTCTGTCAGTTTATTTATTTATTTAAGAGGTATACCAAGAGCACAAGTTATTTAATACATAAATACATTGCTTAAAGGCAAATAAGAGTGTTGTCACATGTCGAGCTACAAAAAAAAAATAGTTTAAACTTGCACTCCAATTATAGCTATACACAACAAATTTTTAATTAAAACAAATTATACAATACTTTTACAATTTTACATACAATAAAGTTTTTTTTTGTTTTATATAGCGTTATAACAATTTGCCAGTGTCAAAGTAAATATTTTTGCATCAAGTTAATAATATTGTGCATCACGAGTCATTCATCACACCAAACAGTCAGGTCAAAAATTGTTCCAGTAAAGTGGTAGAATCTTTACTGAAACTTCCTAGGGAGTTTTGGAGGGAAGATGGAAACACAGGTTCTCTTCTTTTGAATTGTTTGCCCACACTCACGCACGTTCACGAACACTTAATGGTTAATAATCCACCATTATTACACATTAACACTCGAAGAAACACAAGTTTAGGAAAACAATTCAAAACAGATAACCTGACATCTCAAGATGGCCGCCAAAAACTGATACATTAAGGGTGGTTTGCACCAGAGATGGCCGGTTAAAGTAACTTTGACTGTTACTTTAACTTTAACTTTGAAAGTTACCTTTACTTTTACTCCACGCGCGTTGCACCATCGTGTAAATTAATTCGTTATAGTTAAAAGGGTCGCTGGTGTAAATCAATTCTCTCAATACAAACAAGAGCGGCTTTTCAAAGATTTGACGTTAGCGACATTGATTTAACTATTACTTTAACTTTGACCAGCCGAAATTCGCCAGTAACGGTTAAGGTTAAAGTAATCGTCAAATGTGACAGATTTTTTTGAAGCAAACCAATTTTAACTTTAACCATTACTTTAACTTGACAGTAATAGTTAAGTCATATGGTGCAAATGGACATAAAGTTAGTATTTGACTTGTCGGCCACACTGTCAAATCGTTTGAAGCGACTCTTATGTATCTCTATGATTTGGATTATATTCTTTTTGGCAGCGCACAACAGAAGGCTCCGAGGGGTCCGAAGACCCAGCCAAGGTAAGTTGTCCACTCAGTACCTATTAAAGGTCATAATAACGCACGAAGCCGCCGGTTAACGGTGCTCAACGGCTATTATAAATTGAAATAATGATAAGGATCATTGCTGTCAACAGTGTTCTCGTTAAAATAACAATTTAGTTTGATTACGATCTTTACTCCCAATGCTACCAAATCTTAGATGCCTAAGTCAAAATTAAAATTCTGGGAAGGCAACTGGAACAAAGCCCATACAGCCATGTCTTCAGTAATATAATATATATCTCATTTGTAGTAAATTCTTGAAGTTTTTACATCAAATTGCAATGGTGTTTTACAATTTGACGCTTTCTTGGAGTATTTGGCGGCAATTCACCCGGTCACGTCACAATATGACCGCTTCTGTTGCCTCATATAGAGTGAATTTTAATGTTTCCACAATCACTCACATGCGCAGCATAAAATTACGCAAAATAATAATTTTACACAATAATAACCACTAATTTAATTAAGGAAAGGGATAAAAAAACACCTCAACCTTCCCGGGCAAAAGCGCGCCAAACACTCTTTTTTTTTATTGTAGCTCGGCATGTGACAACACTCCGCCTAGAGTGCGGTCCATTAATGGAAACAACTGTTACTACAGAGAAACCTGTGCGGGCAGCAGTCGCCTCCACTATGCCGGCCTGAGAAGACGAGCATGTATGGTACATAGATTGACAGTGTACACTCCTCCCGTTATATCTGGCTACTTTCAAGGTCACTACAAGGTATATGTATATTTCATGTTAGATTATTAAATTCTTATGCTGTTTTGCCTGTATTCAATAATTTTTGATTTATTTATTTATTCTTATATTTTTGTTTCTGCACTGAAAACACTTTTCCACCACACCAAAGGTTAACTGGTAGAAAAAGCCTCAAGGCATTAAGTTCGCCTTTTGCAATTTTTATATTGTGCAATAAAGTATTTTTATTATTATTATTATTGAATTGAATATCTACAATGTACAAAGGAGATTAAAATACTGAGTAGCTGTATGGGCTTTGATGCCTTTGCCTTCTCAGAATGGCAGCACGCAATAATAAAAAATATTTTTTTATTTTTCGCAACGTTTTTAAATGCGGCTGACCCCACTCCTGTCCACTTGACAACAGCTAATAGCGACCTCGCCTTCACTATGCCAGAATCGCTCTCAAGTTGCGAAAGATGCGTCAACGTATATTCGCAAGCAATATTACATTTACACGAAAAGGTCATATCTAAATCATTGATATATAGAACTAGATTTGCTATAACGCTTCCAATATGACGTGAGAGATGACCGCAGTCACGTTTAGATTCTCTGTCAGTCAGTATTTGACTTGACGGTAACATTGTAAAATCGTTTGAAGCGGCCTACGCTTTTTTTATGTCAGATGTACGAAGTTTGCACCTCTGGTATACATATATCTCAATGATCTAAATTACCAGATAGAACATGCTATATAAATGGTAAAAAACAGGTTAAAGCCGAAGCTAATTTCGGTTGTCCTTTATGATAGTGGACAATAATATTTAGTATAATAAATCTTGTTGGTAACCAGTCCCAACATTTATTGTCAGGACAACATGAGATGACATACATAACTTTAAATATTTTTACTATTGCCGTCTTAGTATTTACAGGACCGAGTCGCGTGGAATCAGGAAAAGTCAAAAGCAGATGTCACTTGATCGAATCGACAACAAAATATATGGGATTTGACGTTTCGTTATCACCTGGGTGACAGTGACAAGTCAAATACCATCCATATATTTTGTTTCCGATTCGATCAAGTGACAACTGTCAAGACGGCATAGAGAGGCGATTTTAAATTTAGCTCATGGTTCAACTTAACATCAGGCGGAGAGTTATCAAATTATTTTTTAATTATTTTTTTTTAATTTTATTAGTCTGATTTCAGGTTTTTCTACATATCAAAGACAATAGTTACAGACGATGACAAATTCAACGAGAGGCCGTGCTCTGGATAAACCTCACGATTGATGAAACCCGTGTTCAAACCTCCCTAAATACTGACTTTTTACTGATTTACTTAATTCTTAGTATATTCGTCCGCTACCCTAAAAATGGAAAAATAAAAAACCTTTTCAAAAAAAAAGTTGAACCGACTTCAATAAACACTAAAAGCACTCAAAAGTGAAAAATAATTTTTAGCAAGAGTATCTACACACAAAGTAATAAATATAAACACTAATAGGTGTTTATTATGTACAAATTAACTGTCTACATACCTGCCACATTTTTGGAGTAGGTGCCAAGCTATACCAATTCAAAATTTCAGGATAGGAACACTTGGATATCTTCCTAGATATCAAGTATATCTATAAACGTTTGCTTGGCACCTACTCCAAAAATATGGCAGGTATGTAGACAGTTAATTTGTACATAATAAACACCTATTAGTGTTTATGTTTATTATTTTGTGTGTAGATACTCTTGTTAAAAATTATTTTTCACTTTTGAGTGCTTTTAGTGTTTATTGAAGTCGGTTCAACTTTTTTTTTGAAAAGGTTTTTTATTGTAACATTAATTTAGCAGTAAAACAGAATTGTCACCAATAGTTGTCCCTGACAATAGCAACGTGATCTGCGCAGTCTCCCATGACTCTATAATAGATTTAGCTAAATCCCAACACAATACTAACTCACCTTTATTCAACACATTGTCTTCATACAATATTCTAGTCAGATTTAGATTCTAGAATATTAGGTTAGGCCGGCGAGTAATTTTAGGTAGGTAGGTTATACTTTTTAATAGAATCCAGTAAAGAAAAAAATGGCGCAATTGCTTGTAAAAAAATTTATTATAAAAAAGAGAGCATAATATAATTGTTACATATTTAATAAAAATAAAAAAATAATAAAAATTATTGTAGCTTGGCATGTGACAACACTCCGCCTGATGTAAAGCTAGAGTGCGGTCCATGAATGGAAACAACTGCTATCACAGAGAAATCTCTACGGGCTGCAGTCGCCTCCACTATGCCGGCTTGAGGAAACGAGCATGTACCATCTATTGACAGTGCACACTCCTCTCGCTATACCTGGCTACTTTCAAACTATTCCCGAAATGTTAATATTCAAAAAGTTAATCAATAAAATCATGAAAAGGGAATGTATTGAAAAAACACCACAAGTATTGCAGCACCATTGGATAATTTCAATAGAATATTACGACTGGCATTTTGTTCAATAATTAAATCAGTCAGTCGCCTCCACTATGCCGGCTCGAGGAGACGAATGCGCAACTGACAGGACACACATCCCTTTCACTATATTAATGATCTAAATAAAATTATAAAAAATATATTTGTATACAAAAATAGTTATTTAATTTAAACAAGTTTTTTTTAAATATGATAAATATTGATTATTCAAAGTCTCTGCTTACCCCTTACATTTAAATAATGGAAGACAATAGCAATAAAAGTATATAAAAATTAAGTTTAAAGAATAAAATCAGATCTTTTATTTTAAATTCTAAAATCATTTTGGATTGAAACTTTGGTTTGTCATAATTATTGTGACAATTTTGTGACATTGAAATGTCAAAATATGGCCATTAACTCGCTAGCTTCGTTTCTACAATCACCCATCAGAAATATCTATGAACTTAGCTGGAGTACCCCAAGCACTGTTACCGAACTTAGTCCCGTTGCTCTCTTATTAGTACCGTTGCCAAAAAAATTTAATACAGTGGAATCCGTTTATTATAACTCCGTCTATATTGACCAACCGCTTATTATATAATATTTTTTTTATTGTAGCTCGGCATGTGACAACACTCCGCCTGATGTAAAGCTAGAGTGCGGTCCATGAACAGAAACAACTGCTACTACAGAGAAACCTCTGCGGGCAGCAGTCGCCTATCTATCAGCTGTGAGTTGAATGACCTCGCGTGTTGTATTTGCATTTTTTAAATGGTTAAAGCTAGAGTGCGGTCCATGAACGAAAACAACTGCAACTACAGAGTAGTCCCTACGGGCAGCAGTCGTCTCCGCTATGCCGGCCTGAGGAGACGAGTATGCACCATCTAGATTGACAGTGCACACTCCTCTCGCTATATTTTGCTTGTTTTTGATAGTTTTTTTTAACAAATAATGTTATGTAGTTAATATTTGACCAATTTTCTAGTTCGTGGGATTGCTAACTGTCTTTTTACACCCCGTGCCTGGAGTAGAACCGAAGCTATACACATATACAGGGTGTTATTGCATATTAGTGCACTGTACATCATTAATGCGATCCAACGAGAGAGTGACACCCTCTCTGTTGACATGAGAGTCATACGAGCGGAGAGTACGATGAGTGCCGCCCGGGATTGACTCTGTTTTTGTTATGTTTTGTCTGAAACAAAGAAATACGTTATATAAAAAGAGTTTTTAAACCATTTTTGAGTTGAAACTTCTTCCGAAAAGAGTCTTCCAGAAATGCTTCCAATGTAATCTTATAGAGCGGCCGTGGTCTAGTGGTAAGACGCGTGAACTCACAATCGTGAGACCCGTGTTCGAACCTCGCCAATTCTGACCAATGTAACTATGTTATATGTACTTTGGACGTACATTACAGAGTGGTTGGCAGACTGATGATGGTTATTAGCCCAGTCTGTCGTTACCACCACTTTCGAATGTAACACCCGTGAAGTGACCTTGTCGCGTTTCGGCAGCAGTTTGAAAGTAGCCGAGTGCCGAGAGAAGTGAATATGCATTGTCAATCTGAATGGTACACATTCGTCTCCTCAGGCCGGCATAGTGGAGGCAACTGCTGTCTGTAGAAACTTATCGAATCGTGAGTTCACACGTCTTGCCGCTAGACCACAGCCGCTCATGAAGTACAGGATTTAAAAAAATTAATGTAATAAAAATACTTACATATATCCGTAGTTATGTGTTTTAGTATTAACACAAAGTCTGACATTATCGGAGAAGTCAATAATAGCTGCAACCGTCAAATACGGACTGACCGTTGTCCGGATGTTCACTGATACATCACTCCATTCATCCATTGTTGACAGATTGGAATTATAGTATACACCGCCGCTGAAATTATTGTAATAACCTTGGTCAGATTGGTCAACTGCTCAGAAAGGATCAGATGAGGAGCATGCATGAGGGGAGTAATGGATGTGGTCGAAGCGAAAGTGGTATGTAGTAAGGGGTCGTCGGCGGTCCATAGTTTGGAAGTAGCCAGGTAACGAGAGGAGTGTGCACCGTCAAGCCGGCATAGTAGAGACGACTGCACCTAACCTCGGGTGAAGTGAGGCAAAAGAAAAATAAGTTGTGTATTTACCGTAAAAATAGTTTAGTGTTTGCTACTCTATTCCATAGTGACACTTGCGCCTGACCAATGAGGTCTAACAGCACACCCATCCGATATGAGGCCTTCAATAAAACACCCGAGCCCGTGGGTATTACGCCAGTCGACGATCTGAACAGAGAAAATTAATACAAAAACAAAATTAACAAGATTAAAATTCGACGATAATAATGTTACATTCGTGGGGGCTACAAAATAAATAATACACTACTTCGAGGTCTTCGCACCGATTTATTGCATACGACACACAATAACGTAGAAGCAGGAGCGGTACGGTAGTCGCTGTTCAGTATCGCTTGTATCGCATGCAGAATAGGACTACTACTTGGGGTGTCGGTATTTATACTCGAACAGGAGGAAGCTTCGAGAAAGATCTCGTCGAAGTTGTTCACTAATTATAATGTAAACAAGGTCACAGGTCACTCCACTTTTGTGGGCGTGGCCAAGATGTTTACGCTACGCCGCTTATACGAGACCTTTCTAGAAACTTCGACGCATGCCGTCTCTTTCGCACCCTAACTGCACGTAACAATAAGAAAAAAAATTAATTCAATTAATTCCATTAAAAATTGCAATGACCGAACCAGGGTTCATGTAGCGCGACAACGCTCTGTCTGATGTAAAGTTAGAGTACGGTCCATGGACGGAAAAAACTGCTACCAGAGCAATCTCCACGGGCAGCAGTCACCTCCGCTATGCTGGCTTGAGGAGAGTAACATACACCATCTATTGACAGTGCACTCCTCTCGCTATACCTGGCTACTTTCAAACTATTCCCGAAACGCGACAAGGTCACTTCACGGGTGTTACATTCGAAAGTGGTGGTACTGCCCCAGGACGACAGAGTGGACAAATAACCATCATCAGTCTGCCTACCACTGTTAAAAAAGTACACATAAAAAAAAAACACAAAACAATCAAAATATCAAAAACAAGCAAGGATTGATATATGGCCTCGTAGCACGCGCCAGGTCATTCAACTCACAGCTGATAGACGGCCGAGCGCTTGCCTTAGCTTAGATTTATTTGAAAATCATTAAATCAAAATTAAAATATACCTAGCAATAACGTTTTAGTATTAACAGTGTAACACGTGGTTAAGAAGATACCTGACCTCGCCTCACCTGACAATGGCTCTGGTGGCTGCTCTCGTTGGCGTACTCGCGGCTCCGGACCACACTAAGCCGAGTAACTGACTCTGACCCGAAAATAACTTAACACCGGGACTACGACTACCCTCGACGCCGCACACGTACAAAGATGCTGACAACTCCTCATCAGATGATGCAGAATCGGTCAGAGAGTCCAAACCACCAGTACGGACGTCCACCTGGAGACAAAAGACATCATACTTAATTTCTTTTGACGTAGCATCGACTGGCCTGATGATAAGCACAGCAGAGGTTCACGAACCGCAGCACACGGCGGCCCAGACACCGTCACTATGCCGGCCCATCATAATTCCGGTTGGATGTTTATGTAATTATCTGTTGACTATTATTATCATTATAAAGAGTGGTAGGCAGACTGATGATGGTTATTTGCCCAGTCTGCCGTCCTGGGGTAGACCACCACTTTCGAATGTAACACCCATGAAGTGACCTTGTCGCGTTTGACAGTAGCCAGGTATAGCGAGAGGAGTGTGCACTGTCGAGAGGAGTGAGGCGGCATAGTGGTGGTGACTGCTGCCCTCACAGGTTTCACCGTAGTAGCAGTTGTTTCCATTCATGGACCGCACTCTAGCTTTATATCAGGCGGAGTGTAGTCACATGCCGAGCTACAATAAAAAAAATGATTCTACGGAGTAATCCAACATCAGCTACTGAGCTTATAACCATCATCGGTCTGCCTACCACTCTTTATAATTTATATTTACTCACAGCGAACAATTGTTTAGGTTTGCTCCCCTCTTCGTGCACTTGCAATAGCACCAGCGCTCTTCTCAATGCAGTATTGGCGACGGATTGTATCGACGATAGAGATACATTGATCCCGGGCCCGGGGACAGAACGATACATCGCACTCGACAGACCTGTCAAATAAATACAATTCTTTGTTACAATATTTCATGACTGTTATAATGAGGGTATTTAGTAAATAGGCCAGCGGCTGCGACTTTCGCAATGGAGACAATTAAGGAGAAACTTATAGAAATTGTTCGAAAATAGGAATGTCTTATGAAATTCTTCTCTTCTCTTATTGATATCATGGACCCAAAGCTTCTTTGTAGCAGCAGAAGATTCTTGGCATATTAGCAACAACAATGCATCTTCATCAGAAGAACTGCTCTTGTCTAACATCTTCTCGCCAAATGCTCTCAACTCAATATGGCTGATGAAAAATGGCTCGCACGCACGTGCAGAAGTTACCTGCATTCCGTGATATGACGTATTCCTGCTCTTACCGGTGTGACAGGGCTTGCGTGCACAAGTCACATCACGTCACGCCACGCATCCGGTGTGAATCAGCCTTTAACTATCAAATATATATTTCAAGAACTCACCATGACGAGCTCGTGCATTCCAATTACTAAGCTCAACATAATTTGTGATCAAATAAGCCTCAACATGTCTCAATATTGGATACAACTCTGCCAAACTGCCCAACAACTGCCAAAATATTTTCTTTTGCTCGTCCGGTCCGTATCTTTGCAACTTCAAGGCTACAATTTCGAATGGGAACAGCGTCGGTGTTCCTTGTTCGGCAGACACTTTCATCCCGATGTACATCGCCGAGGTACACACGTCTATCTTGTATGGACGCATTGATATTTCTCCCAACCTAAAAGAGAAAACAATTTCAGTGTTGCAAACTATTCTCTGACTAAAAGTATAGATATATGCCCATTTTTGGGCCCACTTGATACCTAAAAGTTTGTTAACAAAACAATATTCTAAAATAATATCTTATTTCTTCATTAATTAATTCTAATTATATCAAAACATCATTTCCCAATCAATATACAATGTTAATTACACAAAAATAAATATTAACAATTATTAAAGCTTTAATACAATAAAAACCTCAAATATTGCATCAGAAAAAGTCTAATTACTCAATAACTTAGGTGAAAAAATTAAAACTGATTAGTGATAAGGAATGTAGATTTATTTTCCTACAAAATGAACTAAAAATTATCGTGATACTCGAGAAAAATATTGTGGGCCCAATTCTCTTAGACGAATGGACCTCCGCTATACCGGCTCGACAGTGCACACTAATCTTGCTATACCTGGCTACTTCCAAATTGATCCCGAAATACGACCAGACTGGGTTAATAACCATCATCAGCCTGCCTTATACGTTTTTTTATTGGAGCGAGTTATACCTATGTATATGTTTAGCGGTGAACGCGTGCGCATCAATAGTGGATAGTGCTTCGATGGCGGCCAGCGGTTCAATGTCATTTTCAGCAGATTGCAACAGTAACTCAACAGTATCTTCACGTCGCAAGTTACCAACGGCTCTCAAATATGTTGATTTGCAATCAGACTCCTTACACTTTGACAATGCCTTCGTTATTGTTTCTTTTACTTGGATTTTTACCTGTAAAAAAGATCAAAATTACAGCAGCCATGAACTAGTGGCATGAACTAGTTATTGATGAGTCCAGTGTTCAATTCTCGATTAATTCTGACCATTACTACTGTAACTTTATTATAAACACTTTGGTAATAATTAGAAAAGTTGTAGGCAGACTGAAGATGGTTAGGATCCCAGTCTGCCGTCCTGGGGTGCCGACATGAAGTGAACTAGTCCCGTTTCAGTAGCAGTTTGGAAGTAATCTGGATTGTAACCTGAAGCCGGCATAGTGGAGGCGACTTCTGTCTGCAGAGATTTCTGTGTGATAGCAGTTGTTTCTATACACGGACCACACTCCAGCTGTACTTTACAGTAAATTATATTAATTTTAAAAATGTTATTAGTAGTATGCGAGCCAACCTAGCATTGGACTGGACTTGCGGCTAACTTCACTAGACAGATATTAAATAACTTCAAATAAGTACCACCAGCAAAAAAAAATAGTTTTTTTTTAATTGTAGCTCGGCATGTGATAACACTCCGCCTGATGTAAAGCTAGAGTGCGGTCCGTGAATGGAAACAACTGCCACTACAGAGAAACCTGTGCGGGTAGCAGTCGCCTCCACTATGCCGGCTTGAGGAGACGAGCATGTACCATCTCAGATTGACAGTGCACACTCCTCTCGTTATACTTGGCTACTTTCAAACTATTCCCAAAAAGGCGACAGTCACTTCACGGGTGTTACATTCGAAAGTGGTGGTACTACCCCAACACGGCAGACTGGACAAATAACCATCATCAGTCTGCCTACCACTCTTTAATGAGTGACCAAAGTACATATAACAAAGTTACATTGGTCAGAATTAGCGAGATTCGAACGCGGGTCTCATCGATCGTGAGTTCACGCGTCTTCCCTCAAGTCCACGGCCGACAACACTTTACAGTAAATTATATTAATTTTTAAAACGTTTGTACACCATACATATCACTAATGAAGTAAGTGCGAATTGCGGAACAAAATTACGTCTTGAGTCCTACACTTAGTTAGCTCGCACAAGATTCTGTCACAACCAGATAGATTCCCTCACCTGTTCAGAAACAGTGTCTACATTAGTTAATTCTGCAGCGGCCATGATAGCATCCTCCTTCACGTCACTCCATATGGACCAAACACCAACAGCAGCGTGCAAACGTACCACTTCCAACACTAATTCGTCCTAAATCATATAACTTTCATTAAAATGTATAACAAACCTTATTTTGCATTGATTTATAACTAGATAAGCAATAACGCTCCGAATGTGACGCGAGAGAAAAGATGACTGTAGTCACCTTTAAGTTCTCTGTCAGTCACTTGACGGGAACATTGTGAAATCATTTGAAGCGACCTACGCTTTTTTCATGTATGAAGTTTGCTCCTCTAGTATATATCTCTATGTTATTTTGTGTCAGGTGCAAATTTTATTAATTATAAAAGTCGTATTCCATGGCACAGCAAGGGAACTCCTGGAGTGTGAAGAAGTACTTCCTGGGACATATCGGGTGGCTAACTAAAAAAGTGGTAGGCAGACTGATGATGGTTATTAGCCCAGTCAACCGCCCTAGGGTAGTACCAACTGTGAAGTGACCTCGTCAGGTTTCTGGAACAGTTTGCAAGTAACTAGGTATAACGAAAGGAGTGTAGACTGTCAACCCGTTCCTGACCTCCTCAAGTCAGCATAGCAGAGGCGACTGCTGCCTGTAGAAATTTCTCTGTAGTAGCAGTTGTTTCCGTTCCTGGACCGCACTCTAGCTTTACATCAGGCGGAGTGTTGTCACATGTCGAGCTACAATAAACAAAAAATGTCAAAAAGACTCACGGTAACATATTGTGAGGTAGCCAGAGCGGCTAGATAATGCTTCATGAGATATCTGTGCTGTTGTGCATCGGATTTGAGAGCATTCCCCACCCCCAATAACCCGGAATAACTACCACTGGCACCAATGCTTATCAATATACCCCAACTGAAAATTAATATGATTTGGAGCCGCCGTGGTCTAGTGGTAAGACGTATGAATGCAAAATCAATGAGACCCGTGTTCGAACCTCACTAAAATCTGACCAATGTAACTTTGTTATGTGTATTTTGGACGCTCAGTGCCTAAGGTATAACATAGGTATTAATTAAAGGAGTGGTAGGCAGACTGATGATGGTAATTTGTCCAGTCTTCCATCCTGGGGTAGTACCTTGTCGCGTTTCGGGAATAGTTTAAAATTAGCCTGGTATAACGAGAGGAGTGTGCGCTGTCAATCTAGATAGTACATGCTCGTCTCCTCAAGCCGGCATAGTGGAAGCGACTGCTGCCCGCACAGGTTTCTCTGCAGTAGCAGTTGTTTCTATTCATGAACCGCACTCTAGCTTTACATCAGGCGGAGTGTTGTCACTTGCCAAGCTATAATAAAAAAAATGCACATTCATCTCATCAAGCCGGCATAGTGGAGGCGACTTTTGTCTACATTAATTCCTCTGTGGTATTACAACTCATGGACTACACACTAGCTTAGTTAACATTAAGCAAAGCTACTTTTTTTTTTTAATTTTTACTCTACTTTTTTGACTTAATTTTTTTTAAAATGCTACAGGCTAAGAATAGCTAAGCTAAGATCATAGACAATGAGCGATGAAAGTACATATTGGTCAAAATTTAGTGAGGTTTGAATATGGGTCTCATCAAACGTGAGTTCCGTCCTGTACCGCTAGACCACTTCCACTCAATTACATAATATTTCAATTCAAGCGTACTAAATAATATTTACAGTATATCCTTATTGTTATTGTCTTCTAATATTTGTTCAATATGTTTTGTTTTAATGCCAGGTTTATTAATAGCAAGGGTGAGTTCTGTGACTGCTTCAGCTGCTCTCTCCATCTTGAGCTCATCATTATCCTCTTCAACTGATATCATAAGAAAACCGGTGCGATGTTTGGTTATTATGTCGGAGAGGCTTTCAGTTGCTTCTTTCTGGAATAAGGCAAGTACAAAGCTTTTATAAGTGAGCTGAGATATAATAAGTGCTCAGCAGCTCAAGAGAAAACTGAAATAAAACGTGATCGACGCCGTTACCGTGAACTTTCTCCCTCCATCGCATTCTGTTTCTCTTTTTCTTTATTCATGCCCTATATTTGCTATCTATTGTTACGTAATTTCTGATTATATATGTTTATCGGAACGGTCATGAATACGGGCTCTCATTTGAACGATTAAGGGAACTAACTTGGAACAAAATGAATACGCGGTCATGAGTACAAGCACTAATTGGATATGAAACAAAAGCGTCGTTACGCTTTGACAGAGTCTCTGAAAACAAGCGACGCGGCGAACACGTTGTAACTTGTTTGTGCGGAGGAACCGTCGTGTTTCAGCATATTTGCTTAGTTATCGCCCACAAATGGAGGATAGAAGCCTTGGACAGCGCTCTCGTCCGCGTTCCGTCAAGAATCAAGTGGGATTTAACCTCATAATTCCGCTTCCATTCACAGGATGCCTGGAACAGGAGGAAATGGTGCATCACGTGCTCCTGGAGTGCAGCGGCGTTGAGGCGCCGAGAGGGAGGCTCCTGAGGACAGCGTCGACACTCCATGAGGCGCATAGTGCGGCGGGACGCACCAGGGACCCCCTTGGAGGGTCTGCGTGCGGAAACCAGCCCGGAAACTCAAGAATCAAGAATGAAGCGAGATTCAACATAACCATCTCTCGCGTTTCCGACATGTTTTTTACTATGTCCTGCTTTCGAAGAAAAAAATCCCGCTTTTTTCACTCAAAAAGTTCCGAAAACCCGACTTGGCAAAAAAAAATCTGGTAACGCTGCCACACTCTATCTCTCAGTATATATTTTCTAGTAAGACAATTTTTTATTATGACAACACTCTCACCTGATGTAAAGCTAGAGTGCGGTCCATGAGCGGAAACAACTGCTACTACAGATTAATATCTACAAGCAGCAGTCGCCTCCGCTATGCCGGCTCAAAGAGACAAATGAGTACTAGCCAGGTTAACAGTGCACATTCCTCGCTACTTCCAAGTTGATCTCAAAATGTCGCTTAATCATCATCAATCTGCCCACTACTCTATTGGTTTCCTTTGCTTCCATAATAGGTTTACAATAAACACATCAATAATATAAGTTATCATACATAATTGCAGCCCAAAGTGACCTTACAATCATGACCTGGATATATTTCCAACACTTCACACACATCTGTCATACACAATATGCACTGATGCACAAAAAACGCATAATATCTCGCGTGTGATAACAAATACCTTGAAATAATAACAATGTTACATTATTGTAAAGTGGTTTTGGTAGAAAAACTGATTTACTATATTTTCAAAGTCACTTCACTCGGCTTCCTTGGAGATAACAATGAAACGACTAATAAGAATGTCTCCTTGCCACATTGAGAAAGCAATAACGCTCTTTTCCTATTATCTTCATTAGCTCCACAAGCTTCCAATGCAAAAAACATCTGTTCGCGGTAATTTTCCCATTTATCCGTTTTTGCATCAAATTTTCCAAACAAACAGTTACTTTGCATGTTTAACATATCCATTATTAATTATCCTCGTCGCCACTATTATGTTTGAAGCTATTTTATAATAAAAACACTTAAATAGTACAATACTATTTGAGCGGTCGTGGTCTAGCGGTAAGAAGCGTGAACTCACGATCAATGAGACCCGTGTTCGAACCTCACTAAAGACCGGTACCAATGTAACTTTGTTATATGTACTTTGGTCGCTCATTAAAGAGTGGTAGGCAGACTGATGATGGTTATTTGTCCAGTCTGTCGTCCTGGGGCAGTACCACCACTTTCGAATGTAACACCCGTGAAGTGACCTTGTCGCGTTTCGGGGATAGTTTGAAAGTAGCCAGGTATAAGAGAGGAGTGTGCACTGTCAATCTAGATGGTACATGCTCGTCTCCTCAAACCGGCATAGTGGAGGTGACTGCTGCCTGTAGAGATTTCTCTGTAGCAAGTTGTTTCCGTTCATGGACCGCACTCTAGCTTTACATCAGGCGGAGTGTTGTCACATGCCGAGCTACAATAAAAAAAAAAAGATCACAACTAACAAAATTATATTTTTCTCTAACTACCTACATAACAACACAAAACATTTTTAATTTTCTTTCTACCGCTTTTGCTTCGACCACATCCATTACATTGGTACCTATTAGTAAAGTTGGCAACTATGTTTTTTTAACTTTGACAACTCCTAATCTAGGATAGGCAGATACAAAACAAAACTACATACCTCATAACTGACAATACCCAAAGGCAAATCATATTTCAACAACGGCTGCCACTCCTCCAATGCAGCTTCAAAACTCTTAAATAATTTAACACCACTGGTCCATTTATCACGAGTTAATTGGACCCAAACTCTCGCCTTCACACCAGGAGAGCCCTCACTATATTGCACTTGATGGATTTCTTCGGCGAACACCTCGGACAATTGCTCTCCATTGAACGTGTATCTTGTTAAGTGTGTACTTTGTGCTGGATTTGGTGATGACCAGATACAACTGTGCTGCGTAACAGAGTAACAAAATGTGTAAGCATCAATCAGACCTTCAGATCAGTTAAATTATTATCATTTTTAATTGTAGCTTTGCACAAGGCAACACTGACTGGACCTTTACATAGTGTCTATAAAGGGAAATAACTTCTACCACAGACAAACTTCTACAGGCAGCAGTCACCTCCGCTATGCTAGCCGAGACTTGTTCCATTTCAGAAATAATATTCGTATCACGCTCATTTCCAGTCCAGAACAAAATTTTGCAAAATCCTTCCTTAGTGCACGCTACACTTAAAATTTGAGCCAGCAACTATCATATAGCATGCAGCATTGGGCAATAGAAGCATTTGGAACATAGTAATATGCTAAATAGAACACAATCCCTTCTTTGCCTCAACACAATGGGCGTGATGTCCTGTGGAAGGATACTTAGCTTGTATTTACAATTTGCCTGCTCGAAGAAGCATTTTGAAATGCACGTGATAGTTTTGGTAGTACACGATAATTATTAATTTCTTCTGCATCAAATGAGCAGTGGTATGTTTAGAAGTATGAACACATATGTAATTACCTTATATTTTCTAAAGACTTGAGGTGCCAATGTTTCATACATAACACTACATGCGCCAGAAACATCTGTCTCATTGTGTTCACCCTCCGTTAATTGAAACTGAAAGTTAACAAAATATTGATTGAGTAATAAATGAGAGAGTATAAAAATATATGTAGGTAAATATAACATTGTTTCCTAAAAGTTAATAGTACGTAGTAGATAACTCACCTGAAACACACTAGCTAATGACCTGATATAATTAAGAACATGTCCATTATCAGTTTGTGCATAAATATTATTAATTAATCCATTACTAATATGAACAAAACTTAGGATCTTGTTGTGTGTGTCCAGGCCCGAGGGATGGGGAAAGAATTCCGCATTTGGTATCACTCTACGGGTCCATATACGAGGTGAAGTGATCTGGTAAATAAATACATTAATAATTATTATTATAAATACTTTTTAATAGTACTAATTCTAATAATCAGTACTTACTTGAAATCTCAGTAAGTATTCTGATTCTACATTGGAACTTTTCCAAATTGGTTCCACAGTAAGTGTTGATTTAATTTTGATTCCAGCCTCCTTATCTCGTCCGGCAATATCATTTAAAAACACGGTCGTCTCCGCATTGAACTTTGCCGGCGAATCGTACATTATTTTATTTACACTTGCACTACATAACGGAATGGGTAAATTTGTGTAAAAACTAATAAATAACATTAATTTAAACATTTGAGACCCCATTTTAGCTTGAATTTTAATTTATTAGATAATTAAATAATAATAAAAGTTCAAAAGTTTATCAAAACCGACCACACATGATGACGTCCCGAAAATAACTGTCAATGTCAAAAGATACGGTAGTGAATTTCTCATTACGTGGCACATCACTATCAATACATACTATTTATAAACAAATTACAATTCGAATAAAGGAAATGATTTAGATAAGATTTAAATTAGAAGAAAAGAAATTATAGTTATTTTCTTTTTGTAGACACACTATATTTTATAAATTTTTTTGTAAACCACAGAGCCCTTTATAATTTATAAGGCTGGAAACACCGAAAATTAGCTTTCGGTCGGTTACAGAAGTCTTGGGTTGTGTTTTTGTTTTTGTGATTAATATTTATAATGTTTTATTATTTCTTTCACTTTGTTAATTATCCTTATTATTGATAAAATACTTTCATAATGATTGAACATAACATTTAGGAGTGTGCTGCAAAAATCGATTTTGCAATGAATTCTGGTGTCGAAGGTGAACGGGGGAGGTAAATGTTCTCACATCGTTATTTGTCGAAATAAAGTGTTTAAATCTCTTTGTCAGTATTTAGTAACAAGGTATTATAAGCATAGTTTTCTGTTTGGTTTGATCTTTTTTTTTATCAGAATAAGTTTATGGTGGCAATAAAGGCATTAGTTTTTTGTTTACAATTTATTATAGCTCGTTTATTTTGATTATCTCTATAGTAATAATTTGTATACATATTAAGACATACTTAATAACACAATTTGAGTATATATCAACAGAAATACCCTTGTTTTTTTTTCGAAACTAATATGTTTTGGTCACAATTCCAATATATTAAACAATTAGTTATGGTTTTGTATTTATTTCAGCATGCTCCTCCGTTGTGCTTCCCAATCCTCCTTAGATGAGAGTTCCCAGAGACCCATGACAACTGTCTCGCCTCTAGCGTCTCATGCCACTGAGTTGCTCACAGAATTACAACAACTGCGGCAGGACAATGTGCTTTGTGATATCATACTGGTAGCTGGAACTAAAGAACAGGCCGATGGGGACAAGGTAATAGCGCTAGAATTACTGTAATTAATTTTTTACTAATACTTTTTTTTAACAACATACAGTAATACCCTGCTTTACATGAGTAATACGTTCTGCAAAAAGTCATGTTAAGTGAAATTTGCTTATAAGCTTTAAACATGATCAAAAGTCAGTACAAAATGCAAATCAATACATACTTTAATTCTAAAAACACATTATGCATTTTTTTTACAGAAAAATGTACTTTATCTATTGTCTTCTTGGTTGTGTTTCGTTTACGGTCTTGTAAAATATTTTCATAACATGCAACATTGTTTTTTACTGATTGACACACGGTTAAAACACGGTCATCATCACTGGCTATGCTCTGTAATATGTCCAAACCTGAATAAATCTTTGAAAGAGCCACTTTAGCACGAAATTTGAAATTCGCGTAAAACCGAAACTGCGCATAACGGGGTCACGTAAAGTGGGGTGTTACTGTATTTAAATGTTATTAAAGGGAATAGCACTGTACCCAGCAACACAGTTTTTGGATTTACATTTGGTACAAATTATTGTTAACTAATTGTAAACCAAAAAAAACATTTTTATTTAACATAACATAACAATTACCACGCCTTTTTCCCACAGGGATAGGCAGAGACAACGGAACGCCACTTACCACAATCCTGACATAACACCCTCGCTTCCCTCACATCCATAATTCTCTTCATGCACACCCGACGGTTATGAGCACTAGGCAGCCCAGCTTTTATAAGGATGTCT
The DNA here is from genome assembly GCA_948150575.1 of Tinea pellionella. NCBI lineage: Eukaryota > Metazoa > Arthropoda > Insecta > Lepidoptera > Tineidae > Tinea > Tinea pellionella. Next base: position 8,331,779 of record OX411260.1, read on the forward strand.
CCGATTTGATGAAAATACTCTTGTTTAATGCATCCATTTTTATTTAACTAGAATATGAAAGTTGTAACACCCGTGAAGTGACTTTGTCGTGTTTCAGGAATAGTTTGAAAGTAGCCAGGTATAACGAGAGGAGTGTGCACTGTCAATCTGGATGGTACATGCTCGTCTCCTCAAGCCGGCATAGTGGAGGCGACTGCTGCCCGCACAGGTTTCTCTGTAGTAGCAGTTGTCTCCATTCATGGACCGCACTCTAGCTTTACATCAGGCGGAGAGTTGTCACATGCCGAGCTACAATAAAAAAAAAAGTTGTAATTTTATCCATTTTTGCTTTCAGACTAATGAAGATGAGCAGCGTTATGTTCCAGCGCACCGTGTCATCCTTTCGGCTAGTTCAAATTACTTCCGGGCAATGTTCACCAGTTTCCAGGAGAAGAATTGCACCACTGTTACCATACAGAATGTTACTCACGATGCGCTCAAGGCTATTGTCAAGTATGATTTAAAATAAAATAACAAACAGGATGTTAATAAAAAAACTAATAAATAATAGCTAAGCACATTAAATATAGTAAAGACCTCTCTTGTGTAAAACTAACTTGAAGGCGTTAACTACATTTTTATTTGCTAAGTATAAAATCTGATTTATTCCATTTTTTTTTTCTGGTGTATAAATAATTGTGAAGTTTTTTGACATATGCCAAGTGAATTTAGCTGCAAGTCTAATAATATTAATTATCTCGCATAAAAATTACATTATTAACTAAATAATTTGTACAATCTTTCTATATTTCACTGCATGTTGCATTGTTTTGACAGTTACATCTACTCTCCGAGTTCTCTGTTAGTAAATGAGGATAATGTCCAATCGCTGTTATCTGCGGCGTCATTGTTGGCGGTCTCGGGAGCCCGTGCTGTGTGCTGCAACTTCATGCAGCAGAGACTGTGCGCTGATAACGCATTAGGTGTGCGGTCATTTGCGGAGGTCAATGGATGTTCAGAACTCGCCGCTACGGCACAGAGGTTCCTCGATAATCATTTTGAAGAGGTCAGTTTTATAAGTCAGAATAGATATTTTAATAGCCTATTTTAAATGATTTAACTTGCTCCAGGTGTGCGCAGGAGATGAATTCCTAACTCTAGACGTGAAGGAGGTCTGTCGCTTACTGGGCAGCGATACATTGACCGTGAAGGGTGAAGAATCGGTCCTTGAAGCCGCACTCCAATGGGTAGCGGCCGGAGATAGAACTCGACATCTCCCTGAGGTGATGGAGGTCGTTCGATTACCGCTCGTACCTCGAGCTAAGTTACTAGCGAAATCCAGGTCGCCACCTCTGGTCGATGGGCCACTCAGAGTTAAGGATTTATTGATAGAGGCTTTGTCGTATCATTTGTTGAAGCCAGAAGAAAGGGTAGTCTCAAACTTGCAGAGAGCTCGACCGAGAAGACCGCATACTTCTCCTAAACTGCTATTGGTAGCAGGAGGACAGGCCCCAAAAGCCGTGAGGGCCGTCGAGGTCTATAATCCTTCTGAGGTGAGTTGATATTGACTTTTTAAATAGAAAGTCTGCTAAGATGCATAAACAGTACTATTCATTTAAATCAGGGTCGTTGGATTTCGGGACTCGACTTGCCCTCGCGGCGTTGTCGCGCCGGAATGGCGGAGGTAGACGGGCTCCTGTATATAGTGGGAGGGTTCAACGGTACATTGCGGGTGAGAACTGTGGATATTTACGACCCGGTCACGGGCCAGTGGACCGCGGGACCGTCCATGCACGCCAGACGATCCACGCTCGGAGTCGCCGTTATCGGACCTATTATTTATGCAGTTAGTATGATTATTAATTATCTTTGGTAATTGTTATTGTGAGTAAACTATAATGTATTGATTCGCTTCAGGTGGGCGGTTTCGATGGGACTACTGGTTTGAGTTCAGTGGAGGCTCTGGACACTCGTACGGGATTCTGGCGACAATTGGCCGACATGAGTGTCAGGAGATCGAGCGTAGGAGTCGCCACTATCGGAGGGAAACTGTACGCGGTGGGAGGATACGACGGCGCCTCCAGACAATGCCTGGCATCGGTATTATCACTAGTGACAGAGAATATCGCGAGTGTTCGGATCGAGATTGTATGTGCGACGTTTCTCAGGTGGAGGTGTACGATCCCCCGTCGGACACTTGGTCCCCTTGCCCCTCGATGTCGTGTCGTCGATCGGGGGCGGGCGTCGGGGCCATCGGAGACGTACTGTACGCCGTGGGAGGCCACGACGGGCCGGCCGTCAGACGTTGCGCGGAGAGCTGGACGCCGGGGGACCCCGAGGGACAGGTGATAGACGAGCGTACTGGAAATGTGTAAGAGATTGTTTAATTTCATATCGATTTTGTAATTTAAAGTGGAAGAATATCGCCACGATGAAGGCGCCTCGTAGGAACGCGGCGGTCTGCGCGGTCGGGAGACGCCTCATGGTGCTCGGAGGCGATGATGGGGCGTGTAACCTCAGCAGCGGAGAGGTATGTCAATATCGTTGTGGATACGTGGCGACATCGTCTCATTACCGATGTGCCTCTGTGCAGGTGTACGACCCCGAGGAGGACGCGTGGTCTCCGGTGGCTGATATGTCTCTAGGTCGTTCGTACGCCGCCTGCTCTCTAGTCAGTAACGGCGAGAACTCCTGATACATCACCCCGCGAGCACCTCACGACGGACCACGGTATACTATTTATTATAATATTGCTGATGAATTTAACAGTATCTGATTTGTGAGTATGTTGAACGCAGTTACGCCAACAGTACCGTGGGTGAGGTGAGCGGGGATAATATATACGAGCCGGTCACTGAAAGGGAGCATACATCAACTGGACGGCGTCCACCTCTCGAAATACGTGAGTATATCTTCAGATAGGCCTGAATGCTAATATCTTAAGTAATATTAATAATGTAATGCAGGGCGAGACGCACACAATCGTTTGCAGCTAGTGCTGTTACGTGTGCCGGCGCCTTATCACTGCATCTATCATCAGCTGCCTGAGGGTCATCCGGGACATCATATACATCGTGTGAGTAGCACATTCTATCACATCCCTTTATTTCTAGACGGAGACTTTATGTAACAGTATTTATTTAATTTTTTAGCCGGATTCGAACAGATGTCAGATGGAAGAGACATACGAGGAGATAGAGCTCCCCGACGGCGGAATACCCCCGAACGCCAGGAAGGCTATCATACACAGATTGAATCATCTTGGACTTCAGGCCAGAACGACCGCCCTCAGAGCCCTCTACGCAATCAATTCATCCAACAACCCGACCACTTCATCGCATAACCCTTCCTTTTTCAACACGCTGCCGCACACCTCCCATTCCACGTCCAGCAATCCGTCGACATCTCACGCGTCGTCTTCTAACAATCTGTGCACCGCGTCGCACGGGTCTTCTGAGCCTTCCACGTCTCGCTCGTGCACTCTCGACAATCGTTCGTCCGTTCACAATAACGTGAGATCGGTGATGATGTCTCGTATGAACAACGAACACAACAGCGGGAGAGGCAGAGGCCATGCCAGATATGCCAGCGACTTGGCACGACTGCAACGGGAGCATGAATCCGACGACAGTGATCATATGTACATAGACATCTCGGATAGTGCTTCAGACAATGACTGACTCCCACATTGATAATAGCGTGTGTATCGACTCTTGACTGCATTTAAGTTGAAAATTACATTCCATATAATTGTATATAAATTATATTTTCACATTTTTAAATATATATTATTAAATAATTGTAGATTACTTTTTAGATTCAATGGCGATGTTAGGTTAGCCTCGCGCCTGAGGTGGCCTCGCAAAAGAGTTAACAAGTTAATAAAAGTTGTATTTGTACAGAGTCGTCTGGCAACACTGAAAGTTAGAAAGCCTCGCCCTAGTGTTGCCACCGCCACTTAGGTTTAGTTTATTCACTGCAAATAAACATTGTTTTAGAATTATGTAGTAAATATGTAATAATAGCCAAATCTATAGGGAATGTGATAATTAATGTTAATGATATCCAGCCGGCATAGTTGGAGTGAGAAATAATCTCTATAAAATGCACTTACTTCGTACATCTAATAGTTTGTAAGGAGTTCAAGTAGTCTCGAACAAATAATAAATAAGTTACAATTTGGTGACAAATATTTTTGGTAATATTCACTGTTAATACCTATACTTTGTTGTTTGTTACCGTAGCCGGTATAGTGGCAAGTATCTTATTACTGTAATACTCATTTGTCATTTACTGTAACAATTTTAAATAAATTTAAAAAAAAACTTTCTTTTATTTCTTTATATTGATCATAAGCCGAGACCTAATTACGACTCGAGCAGGATCTGAGGGCCGAGTGTGGGTTTATAAATACGGTGTCACGGCGTAAAGTGAGAATATTGTTATCACCGATAAAAAAAAAAAAAAAAAAAAAAAA